>CM053273.1:74468389-74580889 GCA_028583415.1 Protea cynaroides | reverse complement strand
TATTCTATGATTGGTACTTACCATATTGACATATAGATGCATATATTAATTTCTTGCCATTTTTAAGTCTTACCATGCTTAGAAAATAGCATATAAGATCTTACCTTTTTTTTGAATAATTTTGCATTCTATGTTTGGTACTTGCCATTTTGACATATAGATGCATATATTGATTTCTTACCATATTAGGTCTTACCATGCTTAGATTAGCATACTAGATCTTGCCATATAGGTTCTTGCCTTATTTGCAATACATGCCATATTTGGGATATTTTTTAACAATCTTACTATATGTGTATTTCTTGCCATGAATTTATTATATGCCATATTTAGATGAATAATTTATTTTTGGTAATAATTTAATTTATGCAACACCCTAGTTGAATTGCCATATATGTACACTTCTAGAAGACAATCTAGGTGTGGGGACGTGCATTTAGGCACCCACATTCTTGGGAAGGGTATAATGAAAAATAATAAAAATCTTAACAAAGAAAGATAATGTTTTACCAAAACTTCCAAAATTAGATCTTAGGATGAAAATGGTAGCTCAGGACGATTTCTGCCCCTCAGCATATCTAAACCTAGAATAGGTTCTAAATCTTAAACCTAGAATAGGTTCTCAATCCTAAACCTAGAATAGGTTCTAAATCCCTAACCTAGAACAGGTTATTCCATCATTTCGAACTATGCAGATTCTGATTCCTAGGGCAAACCCTAGGATACGTAGGCTATTTGGAAGAATCTCAAATTTGGATCCACACCTTAGTCCACTCGGACTATCCATAGATTCACTAGGATATCCATCCATATTTTGACCCAAATGGGTTATCCATATTTTGACCCAAATAGGAATATCCATATTCCAACCCAGAATGGGTTATCCATATTTTTACCCAAAAAGGGTTATCCATTCTTAGATCCACTAGAACTATCTATTAATTCACATGGACTATCCAGATCTTAATCCGCAGGGTTTCTCATCCTTTCAAGCATAAACATTAACTTGAATAATGAACTTAATCATGCACTGGCTTAAATCACAGCCATAAACTTTAATCACACCTGAACTACGATGTTACACTCCAATTCCACACTATTCAGAATGGTGTGATGAACCGCTAACAAACCAATGGTTCAACCAGGATCTCGAGTAGGCTGTATCCGTGATATCTAAACTCCATACATCCACATTCATAATCAGAGTAAATATATAATAGCGAAAGTCTTATAGTAAAATGAACTGAGAATCTACTGTGATATTAATATTTAAATAACAAATTATTCTATATCAACTAAGACATAAATAAATATCAAATACATGTCCATAGTAAATCCAAGTAAGAAAACTAAGAAAATATCTAATCAAATACACATGAGCTGCACTCGCAAGAGGAGTCATGTGTATCCACTTAAGCTTCAACTTTCATCGCCACAATGTTCCCGTACGCTGGAGGGTTTACATAATCTTCAACGGTATAACCTGCATCATCAACTAAAAATATTCGACATCGAGGGGTGAGCACACATCATGGCTCAGTGAGCAAACAAAACAATGCAACAGTACATATGCATGCAATCAATTCATATATTTGGTCTGGTTTATAGTTTGCAATGCGCAATAGAAAGGTTGGGTGGTCAAAGGTTAACGTTTATTGATCCCGCCTCTATACACAGGGTGTGGAAGTCCGCCCAAAGGTTAACGTTTATTGTCATCCCCATCCACCTTAATCATGAACATTATACAACAAAGGTTAACATTTATTGCTGTATAGTGCCATACCAACACGTAAGCCCCTACTGGCGAGGGCTTGCAAACTGGACTCGCAACTAACCAATCATAATGCCAAATAGTGCATCCAAGGCCTCACCCCAGCATCCCTCAGAATGTCCATAGAGATAGAGCTAAGGCCCCCTCGTAGAGTCAAAGACTACAAGGACCGAGACCACCTCCCCTGATACTCTACGACATAATAGTTCTGCTAAAGTAATGGCGATACGACGATGCTAATGCACAAGACTTGAGTTAGAGATAGAGCTAAAGTGCTGAGACCCGTCAAAGGTTAACATTTATTGACGTTCTCATCACACCTCTCCTGATACTCGCTCGCATCAAGTACACCAACACACACATACAATCACATGCCTATTCCTATCATCGTCATCATCATCATGTTATAAACAATAAAGTAAATATGCATGAACAAATAATAGAAATATTGGATGACATGTTGTATACACATTACAAACATAGTCGCATAGAATCAAGCATGGGATTGGACTCAAGAAAAGAGAAAACAGTTTGTTATTAACCAATTAGTTTAGAGTTCCATTTCCTCACCTTAGCTTGCTAATAGATACTCTTCCAAGCTTTAGAATCACCTTTATAATGTTATTATATTGCTAGAAGACCTAACAAAGTCGATAGAATTTAATTAGAATTAATTCTAAATTTAAAAACCATTCTGTTAACTGAGGGTCGGAGGTAGGGTCGGAGTCATGATCGACCCTGGGTGCGACCCTCCCCAAATCTGAACTTCCAGAACCCTGAGGGTCGATACTAAGGATCACATAGGGTCGGATGGTCATCGACCCTCTATACGACCCTCGGTGGTTTTGGTCAATTTTCCTACTTTTAATCCATTCTTCGTGTTTGGGGTCCTATGGCTTGCTCCTATAGTCCATTCAACATGCATCCCATGGTCTAGAACCATGAATCACCCACCCAAATAGCTTTCATGTATTCTCCCATGGTTTTCCATGAAAACCTAACCATGGGTTGATAGTTTGGGTTTCTCCGAGATCACACTCTCATCATTATCTAACCTAAGGCCTGTAGAAACTCATGGAATTAGTATCCATACCTGAGAAGAACACTCCTTCTTTGCAACTCTTCTCCTTTTGCTTTCTTCTCTACCTTGTTTCTCTTCTTCTTCTCTTCCTTCTCTTCTCTTTCTCTCAATTCGATTAGGATTGTAAAAGGTGTGAAAGAGGCTTAGGGACGTCCTTTAAATAGAGTAGAAACATCCTAAATAAGTTCCTTAGAGATTAGGAAAGAATCCCAATCGAAATTATGGAAATTTCCTAATTTCAGTTTCGGCGGCAACTGAGGGTCGATGGGAGGGTCGATGATCCCGTCGACCCTAGGTTTCTAAGGTGTCTGACCCTCCCTGTAAAACAGAGGGTCTGACTTTCTGTCTTGGGGGGGTTCGACCCTCCCTTGCTGGGTATGTGACCCTCCTCCTAATTTAAATGTTTTTGGGTCGATTTGATACCTGGGATCACGATCTCCTTCACGCCCTTGGTCCATTTGACTCAACCATGATGGGTAAACCTGGTTCAAGGTGATAAGACCGGGTTAGTTTGATACGGGTCTTACAACTCCCCCCTACTTATAAAAATTTTATCCTCGAAATTGTACGTACCTTCTGAATCAAATAAGTGAGGGTATTGCTTTCGCATAGCATTTTCTTCTTCCCATGTAATTTCTTCCATGTCTCTACTTTTCCAGGTGACCTTAACATAATAGATATCTCGGTTGCATAGTCGTTGAACCTTTCGGCTGGTGATCTTAGTTGGTGTTACTTTGAATGTCAAATCATCAGTCAGTTTCGGTAAATCTACTGTTAAAACATGCGTGGGATCCTTGACATACTTCTTCAATAGGGAAATATGAACGTCATGCACACTTGACATAGATGGTGGTAGTGCTAACTGATAAGCCACTTTCCCACTCTTAGTTAAAATCTCATACGGCCCTACATATATTGGACTTAGTTTCCCTTTCTGTCCAAACCTTTTCAATCCTCGCATAGGCGATACCTTCAAAAATACTTTATCACCTACAGCGAACTCAAGATCTCTGCGTCGAGTATCTGCATACTGCTTCTGACGGTTCTGAGCAGTTCTAACTCTTTCCTTGATAATGTCGACCACTCGACAAGTCTCTTCAACAAATTTTGGTCCAACAATACTACGTTCTCCAACTTTATTCTAAAATAAAAGAGTTCGACACTTTCTGCCATACAGTGCTTCATAGGGTGGCATCTGTTTAATAGCCTGATAGCTATTGTTATAAGCGAACTCGATCAGTGGTAATCTTTCATCCCATGATCCTTTGAAGTCAATTACACATGCTCGTAGCATATCTTCTAGAATCTGGATTATACGCTCTGACTGTCCATCTGTCTGTGGGTGGAATGCAGTACTGAACTTCAATGTTGCACCCATAGCCTTTTGCAATCCTTCCCAAAACTTGGAAGTAAATATTGGATCTCTATCGGACACAATGCTCTCTGGCACACCGTGTAACCTAAAAATATTATCTACATACAGCTTTGCTAACCTTTCCAGTGTATACTGAGTTCGTATCAGTATGAAGCGAGCTGTTTTAGTCAGACGGTCTACAATCACCCAAACTGCGTCAACTACTCGAGGAGTCAGTGGTAACCCCGTGACGAAGTCCATAGTGATGCAGCCCCATTTCCATGCTGGTTTCGGTAACGGTTGTAACAGTCCTACGGGTTTTTGTCCTTCAGCCTTTACTTTCTGACAATTTAGGCATTGAGACACGAACTTAGCTACATCTGCTTTCATTCCTCTCCACCAATATAGTTTCTTTAGATCATGATACATTTTTGTACTTCCAGGATGTATCGAATAGATGGTGGTATGGGCTTCTTTCATCAGTCGGTGTCTAATGTCCACACTTTCTGTTTCGGGTACACATATTCTTCCTTTGTACTTCAGTACCTTTTCTTCGTCCAAGGTAAACTCAGGGTTAGTCCTACCTTTCTTGATATCTTCTTGTACTGTTCTCAGATAAGGATCTGATTTGATAGCTGTCTTCACTTCATCCATTATATCCGGTGTAATTTTCAATGCCGCAAACATATTTAAAAACCGATGAATAAACCCTTGGCTGGCTGATCCATCCGTTGTATCTATCACATATTGCTCATTGCCATGCTTGAATATCATTCTGGTAGTACATATAGCTGCAGTTGTACTAACATCCCCTTGAGACTTTATCATCGCCTTTCTACTCAACGCATCCGCTACTACATTAGCTTTCCCCAGATGATACTGGATATCACAATCATAGTCATTCAATAGTTCCAGCCATCTTCTTTGCCTCATATTCAACTCCTTCTGATTAAATAAATAAGTAAGACTTTTATGGTTCGACTTAATCTGGAATTTCTCCCCGTACAGGTAATGTCTCCATATCTTGACAGCATGTACTACTGCTACTAACTCCAAATCATGAGTGGGATAATTTTTCTCATGTGTCTTCAACTGTCTTGAGGCATAAGCAATTACTTGTTCTCCTTGCATAAGCACGCATCCTAATCCTAGTCCTGACGCATCAGTGTATAGGGTAATTGGCTGTCCGGGAATGGGAATAGTCAAAATCGGAGTGGATATCAATCTGGTCTTCAATGTTTGGAAGTTCATCTCACATTTATCCGTCCACACAAACTTTCACCTTTCTTAGTCAAACTGGTGAGAGGTACGGCAATCCAGGAATAGTCTTCCACAAATCTCCAATAATAACCAGCGAGACCCAGAAAACTTCTAATTTTTGCAACGCTCTTTGGTGCTTCCCACTTTACAATATCCTCGATCTTGCTGGGGTCCACTTTGATTCCTTCAGCGGATACTACATGGCCTAGGAAGGCGACTTCACTTAGCCAAAACTCACACTTGGTAAATTTGGCATATAACTTCTCTTTCCTTAAACGCTGTAGGGCGGCGTTTAGGTTCTTGATATGGGTTTCTTTGTCCTTGGAATATACCAATATATCATCAATAAATACAATAACCAACGTATCCAACATATCGTGGAAGACCCGGTTCATAAGTTCCATGAAAGTTGCCGGTGCGTTTGTTAATCCAAAAGACATGACCAAGAATTCATTATGTCCATATCTGGTCCTGAAAGCTGTCTTAGGAATATCACCCTCTTTAATCTTCAACTGATGATAGCCTGACCAAATATCGATCTTAGAAAATAATTTTGCTTCTTGCAACTGATCGAACAAGTCATCAATCCGAGGTAGTGGATATCGATTCTTGATTGTCAGTTTATTCAACTCCCGATAGTCGATACATAACCGAACGCTACAGTCCTTTTTCTTTACGAATAATACCGGTGCTCCCCATGGTGATATACTGGGTCGAATATAACCCTTGTCCAGTAGTTCCTGTAGTTGCACTTTCAATTCTTTCAGTTCTGTAGGAGCCATTCTATAAGGTGCTTTTGATACTGGTACGGCTCTGGGTATAAGATCTATCACAAACTCTGTGGCTCGGTCGGGTGGTAATCCTGGTAATTCCTCTGGAAATACGTCGGGATAGTCTCGCACGACATCAATATCTTCCATTCGTGGTGCTTCATTGGTTAGGTCGACCACTAATACTAGATACCCAACTGCCCCCTTCTCAAGGCACTTCTTAGCCTTTAGTGCTGAGAGTATGAGCTTGCGTTTACGGGGCAGTTTGGTTCTCGTAAAACTAAATTCTGCTCCTTTTTTGTCTTTAAATGTCAGCTTCTTTTCGGTGCATAATAGGTTCGTAGAATGCCGAGCTAACCAGTCCATTCCCAAGATGACGTCAAAGTCTGCCATCTCCAGTTGTATCAAAACTGCATCTAAGGTTTTCTCGCCAATGAGAACTGGACATGGTCCATAACCTTTCTCTAATTCCACTTCTAACCCCATCGGTGACCGTACAAGTATTTTGTAGTCCAATGTTTTGATGGGTAATTTCAGTTTCTTTCCGAATGACACAGATATAAAGGAATGAGTAGCTCCTGAATCAAAGAGTACTCTGGCGGGTACGCCATTTATAGGTACTATACCTGTGATTTATTTTACTTAGTCTACATGCTCATACAATGTAATTACAATTTAAAAAAAAAGTTTCAGTCATACCTGTGACCACATCGGGTGATGCAGCAGCATCCTCGATTGTAACCATATAAACTCGTCCTTGATGTAACTGCTTCTTGGGCTTAGGACACTCCCTTGCCATATGTCCTGCTTGGTTGCAGTTATAACATTTTGGACCTTCAAAATTTGGCTTTGGCTGATGTTGAGCTACTGGAGTAGTCTTGGATGCAGCAGTAAAGCCTTGAGCACGGAAGGGTTTAAATGTCTTGTTGTTCCCTCCGTTATAAGCATTTTCGGCTGGCCTTTTTATACCTCTGTTCTGTGTAAAATAACTCTCCTTTTGGCTCGATTCTATAACTCGAGCAATTTGAACAGCTTTGTTATACACCTTCTTTTCCAAGCCTAGAACATGCTCTCTGATGCTTCCTCTAAGCCCCGTGACAAACCTACGGGTCTTAGTGTCTTCTTCTTGCATACTAAGTGGTGCAAAGAAAAACAGCTCCTCATAACGCTGTTGATATGTATCCACAGACATCTGGCCCTGATATAAACTTAGGAACTCCTTTTCCATAGCATCTCTGAAGCTTCGTGGAAAATACTTCTCAAAGAACGCTTCTTTATAAATAGCCCAAGTCAATAGGGCATGCTTGGTCAGTAGATATGCCCTGGTAGGTTTCCACCAATGATGTGCATCTCCTTTCAGCATGAAGGTGGCACATAACACATTTTCTTCTTCTGTGATAGTCATCATGAGAAAGTTTCTCTCCATCTCGTCGATCCAGTATGCTGGCCATAACAGATCAGACGGTTTACCGTTGAATTCCTTGGGCTTCATCTTCAAAAATCTCTCAACCAGTGGAGAGTGGTCCATCTGATTATGGGGGTATGCCCCAAACATAGGTTGTGGATACTGATAATTAACCTGAGCTGCTTTCGGACCGGGTACTGGAATTTGTGCAGCTGGTGGTTGAGGTGTTTGAGGTGCTGGGTGGTTACCCACCGGTGCTGCACTAGCTTGTCCGGTCTGCATGGGTGTAGCATGTGCGGCCTGGAACATAATCCTCATTACAACTTGCATTTGAGCCTATGCGTGTTGCATTTGTTGCAGCTGTTGTGTTAGATTCATTACCATGGTTGCTAACTCCGGGGGTGAAGGTGGCAAGTTGGCCAGATTTGCCTGGTCTGGATTTCCTGGGGGTACAACCTGTGGGTTTCCCTTGGCGTATATATCTTCTTGGCTAGTTTCCTCCACAGGTGGTGGTGGAACTGCATTTCGGCTTTGTCTGGTAACTCTACGCCCAGACATATTTTCTTCTGAGATTGGTGGTGCCTGAAAATCATCAAAATAGGTGAGACAATCATTTATACTACATGTAGGCATGCTAATCGATGTAAAATTTCAAAATTTTCAGCTTATTCTATGAAAAATACTGTCTTTTCTATGCAGGGTTGATGGTGGGGGTCGATGGTATGTCCGACCCTCAGTATCCGACCCTGGGAATGACTTGTTCTTCTCGAGAGCTGAGGGTCGATGTGAGGGTCGATGGGTATCCGACCCTAGTTTTCTGTCAGATTCCCGAGAGCTGAGGGTCGATGGGAGGGTCGATCCGAGGGTCGATGATCCTGGTCGAATTGTCTGACCCTCAAACTAAAAATCAGACCTTTAAGATCCGATTCTGGGTTCATTCCGTTTTGACTCGTCTCTCACCTCTGAGTTGCTACAGTGCCACTACGCTATTCTGGTCAGTTTGGGTCCATGTTTCGTTGTCCACATCATCCCTACAGGTATGCTTTCTCATTTTTACCTGTTTTTAGGTTTCCATTTCTAGGTTTTTATCCCTTTAACTTGTATTTTTCAAATTAAACTTTTTCCAACCGTAAAAATTCGATTTTTATTGGGGGCTTTTGTTATTGGTGACTCGAGGAACGAAAGCCCTCAAAAATATTTGAGTTTCATCGGTTGGTTATCGAGAAACTCGAAATTTTTACTTTTTTCCCTAATTTTGTCAAACTTTTGAATTTCTTGAAATTTCTTGCAATTCAATCTAATTAGTTGTAATTTCTGACTGTTTGAATCTCACAAGTTGGTTTAGGATCTATGTACGTCCTCCTGCCCACGTGTATGGGTGAAAAGTGAGGCTTTTGGCCAACTTACGTCGTTATAATGTCAAATTTTGAATTTTTCTACCTTATTAACACATTATCTATTTTTCTTTCTTATTTGCAGTTACTATGGCCCATACCAAAGTACCCAGAGTTCGTGATCCACTTCGCTTCCGCTCCAACGAAGCCGAGGCACAATATTCCCACTACGCTCGTAAGAAGGTAGAGGGTGGTCGTATGGTGAACTTGGCTGAGTTAGCCTTGTTCAATGTCGAGAGGGCCTTTGGTGATATGGGGTGGCTCCCTGTCATCACCTACGATGCTTGCACATGCCCGGATTTAGTGCGACAGTTTTATTGTAATCTCCAAGTGGTGGGGGATTACAATGATGTGGATAGGGGCCACGAGCTACGCATCACCAGCTACGTCAAGGGAGTGAACATTTCATTCGATTATCAGAAACTGGCCGACCTACTGGGCATTCCCTATGATGGCCCCATGGTTTACTGTGCTCTTAGAGAGCCCCAGTTCATTTCCCTAGAGATGAGGGCTGAGATTGATAGCCAGCTACTATGACCTGATCGCTGGCAGATGAGAGCTTGCTATATGCGTCCTGCTCCACGGGTCTTTTGCAAGATTATCCAGCATAATCTGATCCTGCAGAGTGACCATTACGAGAGGGTTTCTCAGCTGACCCAGTATCTTCTGTACAGCATCTGCACTAGATAGCCCGTCTGCCTTCCTTACATCATCATGCAGACTATGATCAGTGCCACACTGCCCAGTCATAGGGGTAATCTACCCTATGGACGTATGATTACTATTCTGCTTACCCGCCTAGGGGTTGATTTAGTGGATGAGAAAATTCAGGAGAAAACCTTCTCATCGCCTCTAGATTGGGAGGCTATCTGCAAGATGGGTATGCGGGATGCCCAAGTCAGTGACGAGGAGAGGAATGAGATGGTGCGCCCTCACACTAGCATCGAGATGGCTGATGCTGAGGCAGCTGCTGCCACTGCTAGAGTTCATGCGGATCCTACTGATGACGATGACCGCATGTATATTGACGTCGACTCGATACCACCGCCTTCACCCACGCATGCGGCTGGAGCTAGTACTTCCTCTACGGCGGGTCCTGCACCTGAGACTAGTCTTTCTCATGCGGCTGGTCCTTCACGCCCTCCTTCTGATATGATGGAGATGTTGCATGAGATTCGAGAGGCTCAGTGCAGATCTGATCTGAGGATGGAGGAGCTTTTAGACGCCCAGCGCCGGACTGATCAGCGGGTGGCTGATCTCACGGCTAGTCTTTAGGCGACTCAGACTCAGGTGGCCTGGTTGACTAGAGTCTATGCCGAGGACTATGACAGAGATCGTAAGGCACCGCCTCCTCCTTCACCTCCAGTTTCTTGATTATATTTATTTTCTTTGTACAATAGAGTAACTGTCCGGGTTGTGGACTATACTCTGCTTTAGTTATGTATATACGTTTGTTTCTCTCTCATTGTATGTAAAATTGTTTTCTCTTTAATAGATGCATTATTCTCTTTTTAGATTTAGTCTCAACCATCACTTGTGCTTATAGTCGGTTAATATTACTGTTTTTACTTTTATCCTATCTCATTTCACAATTGTCTGGAATGTATGCTAGTTCAACGGACAGGGCCTGAGTTGCTCTGATACCAAGTTGTCACACCCCAATTCTGTACTATTTAGAATGGTGTGATGAACCGCTAACAAACCAATGGTTCAACCAGGATCTCGAGTAGGCTGTATCCGTGATATCTAAACTCCATACATCCACATTCATAATCAGAGTAAATATATAATAGCGGAAGTCTTATAGTAAAATGAACTGAGAATCTACTGTGATATTAATATTTAAATAACAAATTATTCTGTATCAACTGAGACATAAATAAATATCAAATACATGTCCATAGTAAATCCAAGTAAGAAAACTAAGAAAATATCTAATCAAATACACATGAGTTGCACTCACAAGAGGAGTCATGTGTATCCACTTCAGCTTCAACTTCCATCGCCGCAACGTTCCCGTACGTTGGAGCGTTTACATAATCTTCAACGGTATAACCCGCATCATCAACTAAAAATATTCGACGTCGAGGGGTGAGCACACATCATGGCTCAGTGAGCAAACAAAACAATGCAATAGTACATATGCATGCAATCAATTCATATCTTTGGTCTGGTTTATAGTTTGCAATGCGCAATAGAAAGGTTGGGTGGTCAAAGGTTAGCATTTATTGATCCCGCTTCTATACACAGGGTGTGGAAGTCCGCCCAAAGGTTAACGTTTATTGTCATCTCCATCCACCTTAATCATGAACATTATACAACAAAGGTTAACATTTATTGTTGTATAGTGTCATACCAACACGTAAGCCCCTGCTGGCGAGGGCTTGCAAACTGGGCGCGCAACTAACCAATTCTAATACCAAACAATGTATCCAAGGCCTCACCCCAGCATCCCTCAGAATGTCCATAGAGATAGAGCTAAGGCCCCCCGGTAGAGTCAGAGACTACAAGGACCGAGACTACCTCCCCTGATACTCTACGACATAATAGTTTTGCTAAAGTAATGGCGATACAACGATGCTAATGCACAAGACTTGAGTTAGAGATAGAGCTAAAGTGCTGAGACCCATCAAAGGTTAACGTTTATTTATGTTCTCAACACACCTCCCCTGATACTCGCTCGCATCAAGTACACCAACCACACACATACAATCACATGCCTATTCCTATCATCGTCATCATCATGATGTTATAAACAATAAAGTAAATATGCATGAACAAGTAATAGAAATATTGGATGACATGTTGTATGCACATTACAAACATAGTCGCATAGAATCAAGCATGGGATTGGACTCAAGAAAAGAGAAAACAGTTTGTTATTAACCAATTAGTTTAGAGTTCTTTTTTCTCACCTTAGCTTACTAATAGATACTCTTCCAAGCTTTAGAATCACCTTTATAATGTTATTATATTGCTAGAAGACCTAACAAAGTCGATAGAATTTAATTAGAATTAATTCTAAATTTAAAAACCATTCTGTTAACTGAGGGTCGGAGGTAGGGTCGGAGTCATGATCGACCCTGGGTGCGACCCTCCCCAAATCTGAACTTCCAGAACCCTGAGGGTCGATACTCAGGATCACATAGGGTCGGATGGTCATCGACCCTCTGTACGACCCTCGGTGGTTTTGGTCAATTTTCCTCCTTTTAATCCATTCTTCGTGTTTGGGGTCCTATGGCTTGCTCCTATAGTCATTCAACATGCATCCCATGGTCTAGAACCATGAATCACCCACCCAAATAGCTTTCATGTATTCTCCCATGGTTTTCCATGAAAACCTAACCATGGGTTGATGGTTTGAGTTTCTCCGAGATCACACTCTCATCATTATCTAACCTAAGGCCTGTAGAAACTCATGGAATTAGTATCCATACCTGAGAAGAACACTCCTTCTCTGCAACTCTTCTCCTTTTGCTTTCTTCTCTACCTTGTTTCTCTTCTTCTTCTCTTCCTTCTCTTCTCTTTCTCTCAATTCGATTAGGGTTGTAAAAGGAGTAAAAGAGGCTTAGGGACGTCCTTTAAATAGAGTAGAAACATCCTAAATAAGTACCTTTGAGATTAGGAAAGAATCCCAATCGAAATTATGCAAATTTCCTAATTTCAATTTCGGCGGCAACTAAGGGTTGATGATCCCGTCGACCCTAGGTTTCTAAGGTGTCCGACCCTCCCTATAAAACAGAGGTCTGACTTTCTGTCTTGGGGGGGTCCGACCCTCCCTTGCTAGGTATGCGACCCTCCCCCTAATTTAAGTGTTTTTGGGTCGATTTGATACCTGGGATCACGATCTCCTTCACGCCCTTGGTCCATTTGACTCAACCATGATGGGTAAACCTGGTTCAAGGTGATAAGACCGGATTAGTTTGATACGGGTCTTACATACGATGGTGAACCTGATTTTTGGAATAAGTCTGAGATACGTAGGCAATCTGATGGATACAGATTCTGTTCAATGATATCAAACCAAGTCAAACCACTTGGTTTGGTTTGGTTTAATAGATAGAGTCTAGCATAGAAAAGGTATAGGAGATCTATTTCGATTGGGCGGTTTGGGTGCCTAACCCCTTCCCATAACCGTAACCTGACACTTACATAATCTTTAGTGGACCAAAAATCCAATCTAAGGGTCATGAGTCAATTGAAGTCTTACCTTAGGGTAAGATTTCACATTTCTGCGGTCCTAGACCTTAATCTTGGTGGCGACTTCCAAAACCAATTCCATCTTTGTCCTCACATAAATATTGGCAAGAAATTAAAGTATATATTTATGTCCTTGTCCATTTTGGTTATTTATTTATGAGAGGGGTTTCCTGCAAACATGGTATCTATGCTTTCTCATAAATTTTTTTTACTCTTTCTTCTCTCTCTTAACAAGAATTGATAAAATAAAAAAAAATAAAAAAAAGGGGGAGAGTAATGTCACGTCACTAATTGATATTTTAGCACGTGGTCATTAGACCTCTTCCAATTCAGGATTCAAATCCTCTCCTACCTGAGATTCGATAGGAGGGGCGGCGGCCTGGATGGATAGCCGACACCTGGCTCTCAGGTAAATCCGAGCAGTCCATCCAAGCCGGCACCCCCTGTCAGCTAGGTGTCGGCTAGGATGGAAGGCTCGGATTCACCTGAGAGCCAGGTGTCTGCCATTCATCCAGGCCACTGCCCCTCCTGCTGAATCTCAGGTAGGAGAGGATGTAAATCCTCCATTTTAATGTTTGAATGGGATCCAGCACCTAAGACCACTTTATGTGCATTTTAAGATAAGTATAATGAAGATGGAATATATGGTGTGTAAATTTAGTTACACAAGGATGGATAATGAGGTGGTAAAAATTCTTAAAAGAGATATACAACAAAGTGATCATTTTATAGGACAGTTATTTGATTGACTATGATGTATGGTATAGAATATCGAGCAGTTGAGAAACATCAAATTGATAAACTTAGTGTAGCCAAGATGAGGATGTTGAGATGAATGTATGGTAAAACTAGGAAGAATAAGGTAAGAAATGATCATATTAAAGCTGATTTGTGAGTAGCGCTGATACATTTTAAACTACGATAAAGTTATTCGAGACGGTATGGCCGTGTTCACTGGTGGCCGTTAGATGCTCCTGTATAGATGAATTATTTGATTCAGATTGAAGGATCAAAAAGAACAAGGGGCAAACCTAAGATGACCCTAGGGAAGGTGGGGAAGAAAGACACGCATAGCTCAGGCTTGTTTCAAGTATGACATCGAACAGAGTTGATTCAAGGACAAGAATCTATGTAGCCGACCCCATTTAGTTGAGATAAGACGTTGTTATTGCTGTTTTATGTGGACATACTCTCTTTGTCTACCATATAAACGGTTTAAAAAAAAAAAGGAAGCTTGGGAATGGTTGCAACATTGAATCAATACCAACAGAACAAATGGAATGCTTTCTATTTTTTTCCTTAAATTTTGATATATAAGAATGTATGTTGTAGAAGATCTTGCTTTATATGAGAATCGACTATCTGGTCGCAGTAGCACTGAGGCGAACAGAGTAGTTTTACTAAGATGATAAGATAATAGACTGAGTTGTACCACTATCGACATTATCCTAAAGTCAGCATTTGCCTCCAACAGGTGCAACCAGGTTGAAGATGCAAACTTGACTCCAAGATAAAACAGCTTACTACAACAAATTTGCATTATTTCAATACGCCCTTTAGAGAACTTCGGTGTTGTGTTCAGACTATATGTAAAACAAGCAAAATAGAAATCGGCATGGTCTTATTAGAATATGCTCAAAGAGCTATATAAGGTATTTAGAAACTAGCTTTTATTTTTTTAATAAAGCACAACAATGTTACATATGGAGGGGGAAGAAGCTGGGCCCACAAATAGATTTTGCAACTACAGAACAAGTAACCCAAGAAAAAGTCATCAATTTTTTTTATTAAAATGAGAAGACCTAAGAACTGTACTGTCGTCACACTCTTCAAATTGATATATTTTTATATAATTATCTATAACAATAAAATGTGATATTAAAATCTTTAAAAATTATAACACAAATTCTAGTCATTCATTTTTAACGTTTTTTTTAGTCTAAACTATCTTTTACATCAAATCATGTGACAATACTCCCACAATTGTTTGAGGAGGTTTTGCTGGGGTGGGAAACTAGGGGTGGTAAAACCTTGCAAGTTTCTCATGGATTCCAAAAAATGGACATGTTTGGTTGATTAAGGTGGTAATTCTCATTAATGATCATATTGATGAGTGTTGGATAATTTTTTTTTAGTTCAGATCACCTCCACGTAATTGTACTCTCCAAGGGAATCCATTACCGTCCATGAGTGTGAGACCCACTAGATATGAACGGTAATAGAGTCATTTAGAGTACACATACATGGAGGTGAACTTCTCCCATGTTTTTCCTTCCTCAGTTATGCAAAAATACTGTGAAATTTGTTGGACTTTTGCACTATTCCTAGAGATTTGAAATTAATTTTGCACTATTTCATGGTTCCTTCCCAAATTTTGCATAACATTTGTTAAGACAATAATTAACAGTAGCTCTGTGAACTTCTATATCTCTATCTTCTCTTCTGCTATCTCCTATAAGATTCCAATAAGGCTTTGGGTTTTTTGATCTAGGGGTCTAATCTGGTTAAAGGTTCAATGTTCGAAGGAGGAATGAATGTCGTGACTCGTGATGGATTCACGGATTGGCCACAAGCCAAAGGCCAAAACCATCATTCCATGGTTCTTCTAAGAAAAAGATAAATAAAAAGAAAGAATCAAGGTGCAATCTGAATCTCTGATGAAGGGTTCAACGTTCAATTGAACAATGTCGTGACTCATGAAGGATACCTAGCAGGTTCATATCCGGATCAACTCTCTGCTCATCTATATGGCTTTTACAACTTACATGCTAACACCTTCATGATCCTTTTTGCCATTTGATCTCCCTTCCCACTCAGTCCTTCAATCCCCCTATAGTTACAACCCACTCTTTGAGTTGGTTATCAAATTCTTGAATATCTTAAGTGTATATATGATTGGATTGACTTGAATGACCTTGGTTAGATCATTAAGTTTTAAGGTGCAATATCGGGGAGATCGTTCCCATAATTGCAGGGGATTTTCACTAAAATTATCTTTTAATTTAGGAAACATCCAATGTGTCTCATCAAGGGTTAGGATTTGATGAGGGACGGGTGTAAACCTGGTCTCACATTTGTTAACATGATGTGGTAAAATTGGTACTTTTACCTGTTTATTGGTGATAAAGATAATACTATGCTTATGCCATTCCATTGGAAGGTATAAACGTGTGAAATTATTTCCTGAGATGAAATGGTCGTGCATGATAGGAAAACAAAGTATTTTAGGAATAATAAATTTTTCATTTCCTAAAATAACAGGTATATTTTTAGCTTTGTATTCTAAAAATGTGGGATGCCCATCAATGCCAATGGCTGGGATAGGTGTTTTAAACTTTATCCACTGTTCAGCGGGTAAAGATTGCCATCTACCGCAGCAAGTTGTTGCTCCAGTATCGAGCAACACATCCAACGTATATGATTTATAAAATGGAAAGTGAAATTTGGCTAGGACATATAAATACTTTTTCTTACTTTGTTTAGCAGAAAATATATATTCATCATCATCGATGAACCTCTGATGATAAATAGCAAATGTTTTAAGTTCATCAGTGTAAACGAGGAGTCATTTACCTTTAGAGGAAGTGGATCCGGATCCTAATCGGATAGGGATTTGAACCATTTTAGTGGCAATGGATTTGGGTTCTTCTATTTTTAAAGGAGAATTATACTGAAGCAACATTTTCGATTTCTCAAAAAATTATCGTTGAAAATAAAGAGTTTTTTCCGAAGTTACTATTTCAAGTGTGGGAAATTTTTATTCGTTGTTAGAAATAATGTCATCTAGTAACCATTGTTTTGGTATACGAAGATCATGCCAGTTAATTAAGCGAGGTTGAATTTCTGTTTCAAAAGGTTTAGGTTCAAAAATTTCAATGATGCGCTATCAATTGGCTTAATTGATGTTTTTGCCACATTAGTCAATTCATGAATATCTGTCCATGAGATTGCTAAGTTTTCGCTTTGACTTCATTCCTAGTCCATCAGTTTTTATACGGAGGACTAAGGTATCTTCTATGTTAGGGTCTATGACAGAAACAAAATAATTTGGTTTTATTCTAAACCAAATATTTCCAACCACAAGATTGGAATCTATTCCTCCTATCAAGGCTGATGCAGGATTCTCAATGAACCGTTTATCAAAGAGAAATGCTAGGATAGGGGTTTCAATTCCTTGTCGAAATAAAGCAGTAATTTCTATTTGGATGACTCCAATATGAATATATCGGATTTGAGGGTGTTTTTTACACAATCGCATAATTTTTTCTTTGTTGAAAAGTTTAATTTCAGTTTTAGAATTTCAATGAGTCGTGGTGTTTCCGCTTGCTTGCTCAAAATATCTATTTAACCAAAATGGTAACTTAGATAAGCGATAAAACTCTTCTTTTCTAATGGTTTTATGTTTTTCATACTTAGAAAAGTCAACAACCATATCTTCATGGATATAGTTGGATAAGTGGACCTGATCTGTTACTTCAGGTGGGGCTTGTTCAAAACATTCATCATGTTTGATTGATTCAGGGTTGTCTGATGAAATAGAGATATCTAATGTTTGAATTCAAAGATTCCATCTGACTTGAAACATGAATTAGAATCGGTTTCACTGACCAACTCATACAGTATTTCTGATGAGTGATTAATGTCGTTGCCAAAAACAATTTCAAGATTTTTAACCTCTAATTGTTTGACTATTTTACGGGCGCCTTTTTTTTTCTGGGGACAGTTATTAGCATAATATCCTTCTTCATTATAGGCATAACAACGACAGGTTTTTGTCTTGCTGTTAAGGTTAGATTTTCTAACATATTTTTTCTGTTTAAAAATTCTATTTTGTGGATTAAATCTTTTCCATTTATAACAGCGTCTAAACGGTTGCATGGGTTTAGATAGTTTATAAAATTTTAATTTTTTATTGGTGTAGGTTTTTTCACATCCAAATTTCCAAATATTTTTAATTAGGGGTTTGCAGAAATTTGGATTAAGTTTCTTCTTTAATTGCTTGGCTGCTCTTGCATCCAAACAATGATTAATTAATTATCAATAGACATAATTAATCTGATTTCCTAGCGTATCTGTATTGTCTGTGTCAAGACAAAATTTTAGATAATTATCTTTGCAAATCGTGTCCCAAGGAGGGGGTAATTTAGCAAAGAATTGAGACAACCAGTGTTTGGTTGAGGCTACTGGTAAAAGGTGATAATATTGTTGAAATCCTTTAGCAAATTCTTCAAAGCTATTTTCATGTTACATAGCTTGAGCTTAGATAAAGCATAGGTAATATCTTTCTCCGTTTGTTAGTCGGATCTGATCCTGCAAAACTCATTTTTAAGGAGTTTTATGATATCGGATAATAATGCATCAAAAGACTTCATCAACTTTTAAAGAAGCTTTTGAGCAGCTTGTCCTTCGGGAGTACTTTCCTATTGTTTGAGAAAGTGAAGAACAGAACCTTGGATGGTTCTGCTAACCTAATCTAAGAATTTTTTTTCTTAGACCATGTGGATTCAAAGCTTGTAATGACTATAAACAAAGATTGTGCCCATTCATCAATGGCAGATTCGTATCTTTTAAAAGGGACATGGGTTAGGTCTACATAGGTTCTGCCAGAAGCTACGTCTCCTTTGTTAAGATCCTCTTTTCGGGTCATGAAGACAGGGTGATTTGGTACAAAGGCTGTTGAATCATATGTAGCTTTCAGATGTTCAGCGAAATCGGTCTCGAATGTTCGAGGTTGAAAATCTTCATCGATGTCAAGATGATCATTGTCACCGATTTTTTGTTTGCCTTTCCTAGTATAGTCTAGTTCCATGTCTGACTTAGTATTAGACTCAGTGTCTGAGTGTTCGCTGGGTGAGTCCATCCTTCGTGGATTCCATGACGAGGTATCGGCCATGTAAAGATTATCGGGGGAAGAAAAGTTTCAAGAACTCCTAGGGCATTTTGTCTTTGAAGATTCAATTTGAATCTTTCTTGATGTGCCAGCTATTAGTTTAGCCTTGTCATTATGGGTAAAAATTTCATCCAGAACCTTTGTTGATACTGGAATTAACTCATCGTCTTCTTCAAAGAGGAATTCTGAAGGATTTGCTTTTGTCTCTGTCTCTTCAGAGGGGTTTTCCTCAAAAATACTATAATGATGCTGCTTAAATACCGTTTCATGTTTGAAATAAAGTTATTGCATCATGGTCACTAATTTTTGTTGTTCAAAAAAATCAGTTTCGTCTTTAAACCATTTTTTCCAATAGTCTATTATTTCTTTTAAAGAAAGAAATTGCGAAAGAGTAGTTGATTTTTTCGTAGTTAGAGGTTTTAAAGATTCGGCATTTTCATAATACCACGCAGTTTTGTGGGATGTGGAAAAAGCAGGAATCTTGTCGAAAAAATTTTTATTTTATATTTTATCCAATTTTTGGTCCAGCCTATGGATTGTCTTTTTGGTCTCTTGGTTGAGATCCAAGTCTATTATAGAACCAAGTTAGGTTACATGATCCTTGAGTAAGGAAACTTCATTTTGAATATGATCAACTTTTTTATCAATTTTGCGAAAGAAAGTAAAAGATAAATCTAATAGCATATTAACTGCGCCACTTATAGCGGGTAATTTTTCATTACTTGTTTTTAATATATGTGTACTATGAGCATACTCCGTTCTATTAACACCACATAAATTTGCTATGCATTCACAGCTTCCTAGATCTATTGCCATTTAGTTTTTTACTTGGCTTTTAGATCTCCAAATATCGTTCACCACTCAAATCTTGTGACTTCAATAGACTAATTACAGCCAGCTCAACCACACGCCTGTCCGGCTCTAAAGGGAGCTTAAAGGCCAACTACCCCACAAAAGAAGATGGTTATGGACTTGAAGACCTCAAAACCTTTCAGCCAACTGGCAAAAGATCTTGAAAAGAGATAAAACAAAAACTTTAAACAAAAGAAAAACTTAAAGCATAAAAGTAAAAGGATGGTTGAAGAAGAAGAAGTGCATAAAGTAAAGACTTAAAGTAACAGAAAAGAAAAGAAAGTAAGAAAGTTCATTACTAACCAACCTGGGTACGGTGGGATTCCAAGTACAAAGACTTATAATCACCTCTAATTATAAGCTAAGAATCAGATAAGAGACGGTATTCGAAGACTATAAGAAGAAGATCATATAGTTTCTTCAAGCTTCAACAAGAGAAACTTGACTCTGATACCATTTACATACAAAGAACTAACTTTACAAAAGAGCATTCAAAGAGAGACTCAAAGAAAGTAGATGAAAAAGAGAGCTAGGTAGGAGAAAGGGAGAGAGACCTTACAAGAGAGAGAGAGGAGGAAGGTAAGGCATGCCCTTAAATGAGAGGGTAGATGCATATTTATAGAAAAGGCATGAGTCAACTATTGGGTTAATAGTAACTCAAGTTAAGTTACTTTTTAAATAATGTTTGTTGATGGCACTATTCACTGCAACAGTAACATGAACAGTATTTATTGCTACAGTAACATGAACAGTATTTACTGCTACAGTAACTCAACATAAAAATTTTAAGTCTTCGAAGATGTCATATGCTGGATTTGTAGCACGTGGCCTTTGATCTTGGGCTTTACGCTAGCGTGTGCAGGTGGTCATTATCTCGAGACTTCCATCAAGTCAGCAGGTACCGTCGGTGTTGGGTCCACTGTCAAGAGAGGACATGTAAGAGTCATCGGTATCGATTTTGAGATATCTTCCCTTTAATTGTTGGTGATCGATGATTTCTTCAGCCACAATTAAGTATTCAAAAGGGAGGTCTAGAAAGTTCAGCTTGATGAACTGTTCTAATCGTTAAAGAACCTCAAGTTTTTGCTAAGGGGTGATTTGGTAAATTACATGCATATTAGTAAAAAATACTCTCTGTCAGTTAGTGATTTGAAAGTCAAAGAGTTGAGCAAACTTGGCCGCATCATGAAGTTCTACGATCGAGTTGATGAAGAATCGCTCGCCTTTGATTTATCGAGCCATTGTTAATGCTTCATCCGCGTCAAGTTGTAATGGGCCCACTAGATCAATATCGGATGGTCTGGTTAAGGCCCAGATTTGATAAGGCGCAAAAAACCGTTCTCTTTGCTGCCATCCCAGAGTTTCAAAAATATTTAGTTCTAGATAATTGTCAAATTTCCATGTGCCAGCAACATGATAAAGCATGGCTTTTATTGTAAGAACCGTACTTTGAAAACCCGGTCTAATCCATGGTTCTATATGATGACAGGTCTCCCAATCACAATCAGACCAGAAGGCGAAGTCGGGTGACGAACCACTCAATTTTCAGGTATGAGAACCTACGAAAAAATGTATAAATCTCATACGGGTCTCACTATACCGGTTGCAGTATATGCAACCGGTATGTGCAACCGGTATGGGTATACCGGTCAGACTATACTCGGTCTGAGTGACTATACCGGTCTGAGTCACTCAGACCGGTATGTGCGACCGGTATACTTCTTTTCTGTGGGAGACGGACTCCAACGGGTCCCTCACTCCGAATGGAAACTTGGGAAGTTTCCAATCATGGAAAACCTTCCCAAGAACAGCCCTCTTCTATTTATAGAGATGATCACACTCCATTGATCCTTCTCAAACCCTAGCCGTCTGGAGAAGAGTTGAGAAGGAGCAAGGAAGAAGAGGCTGCCCAGGAAGGAGGTTTCCATTGGAGAAGCTCGCCGCTAACCAACGAACACCGCCGGTAAGTGCTCTATGTTGTTAGTAACATTATGATATCGGATCGGAGCCGCGAAGCGGCGCGACAATCCTAAACCCTAGGTCTTTCTTCTTTCAAATCTGATCTAGTTTGATATGGCGTTCTAGCAAAATTAGAAGGCCATTAGGATGCTTGGACCTTAGCGTAGGTTAGGAGAAACCCTAGAAAACCTAGCCGATAACCGACAACGAGGGGAGATCCGAGACCTTGCTCTCGGATTCAAACCACGGACTATACCAGTTGGACACAAGGTCCGACGGTATGGGCCTGCAGTGTATACCGGAGGCACATACCGGTCTCACATATGTGCAACCGGTATATACCGCAACCGGTATACATACCGGTGGCACATACCGGTCTCACTCCCCTGAGACCGGTACCTGTGACCGGTATGGTTTCCGAGCCTTGTTTGCTTGGTCAGGCAAGGTTCTGACCAACTGTGACCTTAATAAATTAATTCTAACCTATGAATATGATTGTGTAGGACCTGTAGACAACGTGAGAATACCCTATGACGCAGAGTAGGATTGTTATCACATGTCAGGTAAGGGACAAAACCCCAAACCCTAATTAATTAAATAACAGTAAACCTTTGTGAATAAGTTTATGTTTAAAATAATTGCTTGATGTCTGTGCATTTCACATGCCATGTAGTTACTTCTTTTGTTACTATTATCTGTTCATGCTTTTCATATGCTAGGATTGTTAGATGTTAGGTATGTGTATGTTTTTAGTTAGTGTGTGGAATGTGAAGGGGAGTGAAACCCTGGATATATCCACAGCTAACACCTTTTCATATCACCATATACCTTAGCAGACTTGGTACGAATAGGGTATCAGGGGGAGGACGTGGGATTGTAGTTCTTCTTGCCCTCCAGACTCGAGCCCTATCTCTATGTCATAGGGAGCCATGCTGGGGTAAGGTCATTGATACTGTATTACCATTTAGGACTGGTTAGAATCGGAACCCACTTACAAGCCCTTGCCAGTAGGGGTTTAGGTATTGGTACGGTGTGGGGTATCAAGGGAAGGACGTGGGATTGTGGTTCTTCCTACCCACCAGACTCGAGTCCTATCTCCATATCGGAGTGAGTGATGTGGGGCATCAGCAGTAGTGTGGTAGGTGCCTAACTGTTGGGTGTGCTCACACTCTCGTGCATAGAGGTGCGGTGGCTGCCAAACCTTACCATAGCATAATTGCAAGTTATACCTGACCCAAATTGTAATGTTATCTCATGCATTTTCTATGTTGCATTGTTCTTGTACTTTACTGAGCTAAGTTGTGAGCTCACCCGAATATATATATATATATTCTTCTTTTCAGATTTGGATGCAGGGTATATAGTTGATGGCTTTCTGACTGCCCCAGCATACGGTATAGTTGCTGCCATTGATACCCAGGCAGTGGAGGACGAGCATGACGCATCATGCGAGTGCTCCTATTGTGTTTTTCTTTAGAGGGGATATTATTTTGAACAATACATTGTAATACTTTTATTATTTAAAATTATGAATTGTGGAATAAGTTAAATAATTACTTTAATTTATCACATAGATCTCAGTTCATTTATTTATATTTCACTGCTTTATATTAATCTCTGATTAAGTTAGACTGCTTGGGAATGATTGGTTGACACGATCTATTGAGATCCTGGTGTGAACCGTGATTTAGAGTCGATTCACTCACACTTCTGGTTCAGCTGGAATTGGGGTGTGACAACTTGGTATCAGAGCACTAGGCTCTGTCCAGCTAATCATTCTGCATCTAACAGTGTCCAATGAGCTGAGTTAGGAAAATTTAAAAGCTTTAATAAGAACACACCATAAGCTTGCTTGTTGCTTAAGACTTAAGAAAGATGCATAATATACTATTAATGGAAGAACAAATTTAAGCACTGAAGTATTAAGAGAAATAAATAACCATTTCATAAGATTTTTTTTATACAAGTGAACAACAGAGTACAGTCCACAAGTCGGACAGTTACTCTAGTAACAAAATAAATTACATGAAAATAAAATAAAATCTACATCTGACTATGGTGGTGTAGCGGGCCTGGATGGTACCGGGTCTGCAATATCATAGTCCCGCTCGTACACCTCCCTGAGCTAATGAACCTGGTCCTGCGTGACCCGTAGGCTATGAGCTAGACACCCCAACTCCTGACCCATCTCTCTCTGAGTATCTAGGATGCCTCTCTGAGTATTTCTGATCTCCATAAGCATGCTCATCACTGGGTCCGAAGGGGGATGAGATGGTCCAGCAACTGGAGAAGGCCTAAAGGGTCCTGCAACTGGAGAATGCTAGGGTGCAGGTGCTGGGATGTCTTCCATGTGTGCATCTCCATCATTCCCCATCTCGCTGCCTCTGCTGCTGCTGCTACTGCAAGGGCCGCATGGTTCCTAGGTAGGAGAGGACGAGCCTGTAACTCCTCATCACTGAGCACTAGATCGTCCATCTGCATCTTATAGATGGCCTCGGCATCTATATCAGAACTCATGGTAATCTCCACAGCTACCTCACCCTGCATATCCACACCCAGCCACTACAGTAAAGCTATGATCAACCTACCATATGGGAGATTGCCCGACACACCAGGCATGGCCGCATAGATCATAACCCGAATAATCAAGTAAGGCAAACAAACCCGATGCCTGGTAGCCACACAGTAGGTGAGGTACTGAGTCAACTGGGATAACTCTCCATAGTGTCCACTCTGGGGAACAATGTTATGCTGTATGATCCGACAGAATAGGCGAGGCTGAGGACGTAGGTTGGAAGCCAACATGACTCTACCTGGTAATAAGATCTGTTCGGCTATGGCTGCCCTCATGTCCTCAGAAAGATATCCTTTGGCTCCGGGCGGACAATAAATGAGTTCCCTATTGTCAGGAATCTCCAGAAGTGCTGCTAGTTCGGCTGCGTTAAATGAAATCATCACCCCTTTCACATAGCTGGTGATGCGAAGGTCTCTGGCATGCTCCCAGTCATTTAAGTCACCTTCTACCTCCAAGTTGGCAAAGAACAACTTCACCAAGCTAGGACGGGTAGTCTCTCTATACTGGATGAGGGGTAACCAACCTATTGCCCCAAAAGCCGCCTCAATATCAAAGCGGTGAAGATGCTCCAGGTTAACAAAATGGCCCACTTCGATACGCTTTGCTCGAAACCATGCTAGGCGTGAAGCGGCCGCCTCTGACAGAAAATACCTCTAATCATACAAGACATGTGGGGGGTGTGGCCTATTCATACCAGGCATAAATGATCGTTTCCCCACTCCACGGCATCTAGACATAGTATATCTGTTAAACAAAGAACAAGAGTCAGTTAGAGACAAATTCAGAAAAATTTTGACAGTGTAACAATAGAAAACGGTGAGAAAGCCTAAAAACACACCCAATATGAATGGAATAACTTATTGTGATAGTACAATGCTTGCATAGGTCAAACAATTTCATCAAAGCAACGAAATGGAGGCATATTAACAAAATTTATCAAAAACCTCAAAAAAACCTAGAAACCTAGGTTAAAAGTCAAAATTTTGGGATTTTCTTTAAACCAATCGATAGATTTTCGAATTGGTTGGGGGGTTTTACTCATTTAGACCCCTAAAACCTTTCTCAAACGAAGAAATAAGTTTTTTATGGTTAAAAACTTCCAAATCAAGAGAAACCTATGTTTTGGTATAAAAGACGATGAAAAATTTTCTAAAAAGAGGGAAGAGAAGGATAAGCTTACCTGAGAGACGAGATTGGTACTCTAGAATGAAGTAGAAACAATCTTAGGAGCACTGGATGCACTGTAGAGACTCGGAGACCCAGAGAGAAATCGTAACTGGAGTAAACTCTAAAAAGAAAAATGAAAAATGAGACCAAATCGCAATTTTTAAAGGTTTTTTGGTCATACCGGTCGCACATCTGGGCTGGACTGTGCGACCGGTACCCCCCTGCGGTATGATGCGACCGGTACCTACCGCAGGGTATACCGGTTGCACACAAATGTGGACTGTGCGACCGGTATTGCCTGCGGTATGGCCAGACCGGTATGAATTGCCAGTCATACCGGTCTCACTCCATGAGAGACCGGTACCACCGCCAAAACCCCATGGGGATTGGGAATACAAAACCATTCCGAGAATCAGCCGAACTTTATTCCAGACCTCACGCCTGCATGATATGACTAGAATAAAGGATTGTATATAGGAAATTTCGAAGGATAACTGAAAATTTGCTTATGTTTTTCCCTATTGATGTATACTTATGCTGCATATGTGTGAGGACAATGGAAAATCAACGTGATCCTCCTCTGGATGGAAATGTGTATCCTGTATCGATGAAGATCGATTGTATCTGTTGGAGTCGCCACCTAGATTAAGGTCTAGGACCTCGAAAAATGTAGCCTCACCCTAAGGTAAGACTTTTATTGACTCGTGACCCAATGTATCGGTTCTTTGGTCTGCAAGAGATCGGGTAAGTATTCGGGGGTACGGTTATGGGAAGGTGTTAGGCACCCAAACCGCCCGATCAATATCGGCCTCCTAAACTTTCCTTAAATTCTAATTTTGATTGTGCTTGGTCAACTGGATGACTAGGGTTCAATGGGGGATGTCCTAAACCAAGTTGCTAAGTTATTCTAACCTAGGGTTCAGCCAATCATGTTTTAAAGTAAATAAACAAGAAATGTAATGTACAATATTATACAGTGAACCGGACCAAAGATGGTTCGGTCTTGGACTGAATCTGAGACGTGTAAAACATCTCAAACTGCCTACGTATTCCAATCCTGGAAATCAAGTCCAAAAACGTAGTTCGAAAATGGGTTGTGTGATTAAAGATTATGGAAGTGATTTATGCATTTGCTTCAATTAGATTTTTTTTTGTTCAAGTTGAAGTTTATGCTGGATGTATGGTTGATGGGTGGCTTTGTACTGTATTTGGGATTCCCAAATTGCCTACGTATTCTAAGGTTTGCCCTAGAAATCAGGTACGACGTAGTTCGAAATTTGTGAGAGTCGGATTTGGAATGTGTACCAAAATCCTTTCATTTTTTGTCAATAGGATCTAGGGATGAGACCTAAATTCCTACCATTTTTATTTGGGATGTGTACCAAATTCTTTCTATTTTTGTTAATAGGATCTAGGGATGAGACCTAAATTCCTACCATTTTTATTTGGGATGTGTACCAAATTCTTTTCATTTTTATTAATAGGATCTAGGGATGTGACCTAAATTCCTACCATTTTTATTTGGGATGTGTACCAAATTCTTTCTATTTTTGTCAATAGGATCTAGGGATGAGACCTAAATTCCTACCATTTTTAATTGGGATGTGTACCAAATTCTTTCTATTTTTGTCAATAGGATCTAGGGATGAGACCTAAATTCCTACCATTTTTATTGTTTCCATTTTTAGGTTTCTAGGGTTTCCTATCCCTTTTCATTGTGATTTTCATTTTTTAGGGTTTCATACCCTAATTATTCTTTTTATTCTAGGGTTTATTTTGCCCTAATTATTCTTTCCATTTTTAGGGTTTCACTACCCTAATTGTTCAATTCTTTCCATCTTAGGGTGTATCTTGCCCTAGTTGTTGTACAATGTAAACAATCTAACAAAGCAATGTGAGCTTAAATATAGCAGTGTATGCATCCAAATATAGCATGTTGGAAGTATATTCAAATTTAGCAACACATCAGTCAAAAATGGCAAGTGAGCATGTGAATCAATACAAACATGGTAAGTGTGCATCCAAACATGGCAGTAATATGTGAGCAAGTGTAGTAGACAAATATGGCAATAAGCATGTGTAGCATTCCAATCATGGCAATGTGATTATTCCAATTATGGCAATGTGATCATTCTAATTATGGCAGTGTGACTATTCCAATCATAGCAGTGTATGGATGTGAGCATCCAAATATAGCATGTGAACAATATATCATCAAATATGGCATGTGAGAAACAACCAAAGCATATGAGAATCAATCAAAACATGATGGAACACGCAGCAAGATGACAGCTTTGTCAGGCTGGACCAAAATGGGCACATATGGCACTGTACTTACTCAAAAAATTCTTAAAAGATATACCTGGAAAGAAGACTCAGAGGCCAACATTTTGTCTCAAGGAAGCTAATCCTAAAAGAGACCATAGGCAGGTCGAAAACATTCCCCAAGTACAGGATAATACACTGGTCAGGTCTGTTCCAGATTTTTGACCAGTTGCACCATAAATTCCAAATAAAATTCTATTCTTAATGAAAATTAAATACAGACATATATATATGTAGATAACTGTCTGATCTAAAATTTCATTAAGAAAAACAAGTTAAAACAGTATATTTTATTTGTGAAAAATGACTCTTTTCAATCATGCAAATCAGCACATCATGACAGATCTGAAATCAAAGCACTATGCACTTAAAAATTGATATCAATTCAAAGAAAAATGGAAAAAATATGAAACCAGTGCCATTTTTTAGAAGACTTTCATGTCTAAAAAGTTTATGTTAAGTGGATTTTCTGATTATGGCCATAAGGCCTTTGTCTAGAGACTTTCCGATGGAGGATTGCATTACATCCGAGAAAAATAGCAATGTCAAAGACAAATTTTTCGATATGTTTCCCCAATTCCAAATAGAACGAAATTTTTAGGGTAGTCTTCTATCATATTAGAGAGACGCCCATAAAATTTTGGGCTTCAAAATCTTAGAAAAAATACATATGATGTACGTCCTAAGTTTGAACCCTAAATCTAGAATTTTCAGATCAGAAAATCACTTTATGAAATTTACAAAAAACATCAAACATCATTGTATATCAATCAAAAATTCATCATTGAATAGCTTAGACAAATTATCATTCATGAAAAATGTTAGACATAGGCATCCTAACATTAACAAGCATGTAATAGAGCATTCATGATTGAGATTTCATGAAAATTAGCCTTTTTCAAGCAAAATTGGCATTCGGGCATTATAACGACCTCTAAATTTGTTTAGAGTAATAACCTTGGGCTCAAATCGAGCGAAACCGTTGATGAAGGGTGATTGGGGGTTGTATCAATCCCCTTTGAATGTGAATCCTCCTTCTCCTCTCTTCTGCTTCTTTCTCTCTTCTCTTTCTCTCTTTTCTTCTTCTCTTTTCTTTCTTTTCTCTTTTCTCTCTCTTTCTTTCTTCCTCTCTCACCTTTTTTCTCTCTCACTCACGTTTCTCTCTCTCACCCACATTTCCCTCTCTCTCTGGTATGGAAAAGGATCCCTCATCTCTCCTATTTATAATTTTTCACTCATTTTCTAGAAGATCCTTCTTTCCTTTTCTTCTTTTTCTAGAAAATCTTTTTTCTCTCCATTTTTCTTCTTTCCTTTCTTTTCTTCCTCTCTCACGTTTTTTCTTCTTCCTTTCTTTCCTTTTTCTCATTCTTCTTCTAGAAAACCCCTTCTCTTTCACGTCTCCTTCTCTCCTCTTTCCTTTTTCTTCTCCAAGATCTTTTAGATTTCATCCTGAACCCTAAAGCCTCCTTCTCTTTCACGTCTCTCTCTCTCTCCTCTTTCCTTTTTCTTCTCCAAGATCTTTTAGATTTCATCTCAATCCTAAAGCTTCCTTCTCTTTCACGTCTCCTCTCTCTCCTCTTTCCTTTTTCTTCTCCAAGATCTTTTAGATTTTATCTCTTATATATAATAATATATATTATATACACATATATTTAATAACATACATATATGTATAGTATACAATATATATAATATATAAATACTATGCACATGGATGAACCCGGTTCGAAACGGGTTGAGGCCGACTTAGGTTGACCGAGTTAAAGCGATATGGGTTGAGCTAGGTTGGACCAAAGCGGCTTGAACCGAGTTGACTTGGATTAATTGGAATTAAGCGGGTTTTCTCTCCTTGTCATTTCATGGGTCATTTCATTTGTCATCCCGCATGGAATTTTCCGATGGCCTCTATTCCAAATTTTTTGCGTTCATTTTGTAGAACATTAAAAATGAGGAATATAGGAACTAGAATCACTGAATCCGATGTAGAACGGAAAAGATATGCGACTTTGAAGTTTTGGCGATAATTTTGCATGCAAGCTTGCATGGGACCCCGGTGACTTCTACCCGGGATTTTTTACGTCCACTTTGTAGAACATCATGAATGAAGAATAATGGTCTTGGAATCATCTGAATCCGATGTTGGATGATCAAGATATGATGATTTGAAATTCAAACAATCCAACTTAGGATAATTTGCATAAAGGCCCCTAGGATTATTTATAATAATTTCATAAACCTCCTCATATGTATCATCTGACTAAAATGGTCATATCTTCCTCATTTGATATCGAAATTGAGCAATTCCGGTCTCGTTTGAAGATAATTCTATGACCTACGCATCCATGCAAAAATTATAACCAATGACCTTCTTTGTGGACCCATTGAAAACTTCCTCAAATTCACAGACCCATTGAAAACTTCCTCAAATTCACAGTCAAGAATCCAAACTTTCGATCACCTTTCTTCCTTTTGTTGTCCACACACCAGCAGGACTTTGTTTAGCTGGGATGGCAAAAATGGGGTGCTTACAGATGCCCATCTTCGACCGAGATTGTGGGCAATTGAGGCCGAAGATAAAAGTATCCCATTTTTGCATTATTCTGCACTTGATCCGAATTCTACCATTGCTCTCTTGAACTGATGCTGTAACTACTCTCCTCCCCCCCTTTTTTTTTTTTTTTTTTTTTTTGTTCACACTATACAACAAACAACTGTCGATGTCAAGCTCCTTGAGTAGCGACCTCATCAGGTCTGTGACTTTGGCTCAAGACCACTCATGATGTAACTGTAACTGTCAAGCTTCTTGAGTAGCGACCTCATCAGGTCTGTGACTTTAGCTCAAGACCGCTCATGATGTAACTGTAACTATCAAGCTTCTTGAGTAGCGACCTCATCAGGTCTATGACTTTGGCTCAAGACCGCTCGTGATGTAACTGTAACTGTCAAGCTTCTTGAGTAGCGACCTCATCAGGTCTGTGACTTTGGCTCAAGACCGCTCGTGATGTAACTGTAACTGTGCTTTGTGCTCTGAATTTGTAACCTCTGAATGTATAGCCTTTGGCTGTGTAGCCTTTGGATGTGTAGCCTTTGGATGTGTAGCCTTTGGACCGAATTTGGGGTGTCCCAAATTGCCTACGTATCCTTTGGGATTTCCGTCCCTTCAGAATCAGGTTCCGCGTAGTTCGAGACGGTTTTTTTTTCTCTCTTTCCATGATCTTTTCTTTCTTTCTTTTCTTTGCTTACATCTTGTTCTCTTTTCCATTCTAATTCTGCTTTCATTCAGTCTTCTTTCTTCTCTGTACTTTCACATTTCTTTCCTTTTCTCTTTTTTTTTTCTTTTTCTTTTTCTTGTTCTTTTCAATTTCTTTCTTCATCTTTCTTCATTCCCAAAGTGGGTTGAACTTTCCATAAATATTGAGGTAGCCACAATGGGGCTCAGCATCTGTACTTTGTCCACTAACATTTCTCGGAATCCAAGAGGAACTAGAGATCATGATTTGATCGACTTTCCTTGACTTGACTTAATCTAGACCGAGAGAAACATGTTTCTTTTCTTTAAAAGGCAATTTTGATATGTTACGCATTCTGCCAAATTTATATGGATTTCACTTTGATCAAAGGGCAATCGGGTCATTTTAATGAGGGGGCAAATGATGATAACGACTCAAATTTGTATGAGTCATCTTTCTCTTACATGCAAATGAACTCAGCTAGAGTTTCAAACAAGGGGCTCAACTAAACTCATGATGTTTGGATAAATGGGTGATTTTGCCCCAGTGTCTAAGTTCAAGTCTGCACACATTGATAGACAGGTGACTTTTGAGTCATCAATAGAAATAACCTTAAGGAGATGCAACCCTACACTAATCTTTAGAAAAAACGTCAAAGAATGCTTTCTCCTCTCGGTATCACTCAGATAGGAAACAAGTTTCAACAAGCTATGCTCAGATGCTGAATCAGTTGTAACCATGTTTGGGCCCAAATCCTTTAAGTCTGTATACAAGTATGACGATGAAGGTCCAGCTGGACAGATAAGAAACTGTCCAATGGGTCTGCCATTGGGAGAGTGTTTGGTTGTTTATGTAGAATGGCTTGATCTCCACTAGGCGATGCCATTTTATTGGCTAGCAACAAAGGACTATGGAATTCTTGGACGCCGTCGAAATGATGAACGACAGATAGATATTCCAGTCAAATTTATTGAACAATATTTATGCATAACAAGACGACATGTTCACAAGAAACGATACCATAAAATTTTGTGACATTTGAAGTAAGGGCATGTAATGTAGACTCTGTGGAAGACCGTCGGATTGATGGACGGGAGAGAGAGTCTTTAGCCGAAAAGAAAAATCCTCTGATGACAACAAAGTGATGAGACCACCCCTGTATGGGTGGGATATAGTGACCAATATCAAAAATCCAGCTCAACACACAACGTGAATCACGACAAATGATCAGCTCTCCAATCAGGTTCTAAGAAATGGTGTTTATATGTCATTGTACGAGAACCAATTGTCTTATTGCTCTATAACTAAACTCGTCCATCGGTAGGGCTCCAAAGGAGTTGCCCTATGTATATGCCTTGTAATTGAACTCACTCATCATTAGTGTTTCAAAGTAGTTGCTCCATGTCTATGCACCATAGTTGAACTTCTCCACCATCATTGTTCCAATGTAGTATGCTAACCAACCTCATTATTTTGTATAGCTCTTTTTTTTTTTTTTTTTTCTTTTTTTTTTTTTTTTTTTTTTTTTTTTTTTTTTTTTTTTTTTTTTTTTTTTCTTTTTTTTTTTCTTTTTTTTTTTTTTTTTTTTTTTTTTGAGCTCATCTTTGACTTTGAGGTTGATCCGTAGCATGTTTTATGTCTGTAGACTTCATGCACTTGTAAAAGACTTAATCATTTGAATGGTCCTTGTCTGTAGAAATATCCCATAAAAAATTCTTTTTGTAAATTGATCAAATGGGATGACATTTTGATGTACTAACTTGTATCTTTGAGAATGCTTGCATGATTTCAACTTAATCATCTATAACTTTCATGTGTGTGTTGAGCTTTTATTTCTCTAAAGGCCGATGGAGTAGAAGTTCAGGTTGTGGCCCTTCATCTCAATCGTCATCAGAGTTAGAATTAGCAACGGACATGGAAGAGGAAGAAATATCAAAGCGGGAAGGAATGGATTGGAAGTAGTAAAGCACTTGTTGTTGATGTCTCAAATGAGATAATTATTATTCATTTTTTCAGAGCATTTTGGACTAGATCGTCTACAGACACATCGAACTTAAGCCCAAACATAGATGACCTATCAGATACCAATGGTAGCCAGTTTAGACGAGTAATTCACCGAGTTACCCCAATTGGACACGACATCAATGACGCCAACTTATGATCGGTTGTAGGACCGAATCTCCATTCAGACTTTCGCTAGTAAAACTCATTACGACTATCTTTCGACATGTGTTTGACCATTTCCATCTTGAGCTAAACCCCTCTTGAGTTTATTACCATTTTGATTTATGCCCCAGTTCGGGTTTGACATTCACTTGGCCAATGCCTCAATTTGGGGTAAATGTATTCCAATCTTATGCCCCAGTTTGGATGTCATGAAACATTGACCTATACCCTTGTTGGTCCATCACCTTTTTGGTTTGTCCCACTTTGAATCCATTAAGTTTAGGGTGCACATGAAGTTCATTTTTAGGCTACCTTAATTTTGGGATACAATTGACCACATGGTCTTCCTTTTCATCCTGTATTTTGGGAGGTGGGGTAGGCCATTCTTGAAGGTTTGAGGGCTACTCCTTTGAGTTTGGGTCACCTTGGGTGATGAAAATAATTAGGGAGTCGGAAACCAACTCCTTCAGTCAAAGTGGCTCCATTGCCAAGGGTGAACGAAATGCTTTCCAATCTCAGTTTTTTTCCATTTAAATTTGGCAAGTATGCTAGTATGGGAAAGAAACATGTAATCTCTCAGAATCTATGATTCAGCTTTCTAACCTCTTAGATTCCTTAACTCCGATCTGGGAATTTCAATTCCGCTCTGCAATATTTGGGCTCTCAATATCTTGTCTTCCAATCATTCCAACACTTTGAGGTACAAAAGTCCTCCTTATGAACATGAATCGAGACATTAACCGGTGATGATGAAACATTCCTATGAGTGGATGCTTTAAGAGTGGATGCTTTGTCTACTCACTCAGGTGTTCTCTTAAGTCTAGACAATCATATCATCCCTAGTTTAACCTTTTTTTTTTTTTTTGGTTTTTTTATTATTTTTTGGTTTTTTTTTTTTTTTTTTTTGTTTTTTTTTTGGTTTTTTTTTTTTTATAAATAATGAAGGTTAAGACTCAGAAGTTACTGGACACGAGAAGAATATACATACACATACAAGCTGACTCGACCAAACAAAGTTATCTCCTTCATGAAAAGCGACCATTAGACATCATCTGTAACAATTTATTTGTATTTGAATAACCCCATGATTGGTCTTGGGGCCTCAAGATTCCGAATGGATCATTGTAGCACCAAGGTTCGACCATGTGGTTCATCAGATTTCAAAAAATTGAAATGGATATGCTTATTTGTAGTTTTCATGATGGATGACAAAAGCGGTTCATGATTGAAAGAACCGGTAAATTTCTACTTGATCCACGGTATCTATACCGTGATGAAGATTTTTTCGATCGTTTTTTGAGATTGACGTATCAATATTGAACAGATCAACACAATGAGCTTTGTACGATGGAGGCGTGTACGGACCGACCACACTAATGTGTACGCGGTATACGTAACCCTCACGCTCCCAACAAGTGAGAGACAAGAATACTCAAGTGTGGATCCAAACATGTTGACAAGTCAAGGACAAAAACGGGCAGAACTTCGACGTCTTAGATGTAAATATTATGATCGAGTAGATTTTACCATGTTGGTTCAAAGATGAACCAAAAATAACATACATATGGCTTAAACTGGGTTAGGACAGAAAAGGCCACCTTGACGAGGACGGGGTAACCTATCACCGAATGCTCGATGAATAATGGGCCCCCATTCCCTTTATATACTATGTTGCAAGGATCCAAGCGACGTGGAGTAGCATAACGCATTTCCAGGCGGACCCAAGAAACGCTCGTTAGAGGCTGCTCGCCGGTCGTGGTCTCACAAAGTACAGGCCAAGGCTGTGTGTTTCGCCTAGCGGGCTGCCCCACATGCATGGGACCCGGTTCGGCTACTCGCACGAAAGTGTAACTGAACCCATTCCCCCCAAAGCAATAAGTACAAACAATAAATATAGTACCCTAGATCTAGCATCAAATGTCAAGCAAATCGATATAAGGAAAGTATCCTAGGAGTCTGAATATTAATCCCCAGCGGAGTCGCCACTGTGAGGACAATGGAAAATCGACGTGATCCTCCTCTGGATGGAAATGTGTATCCTGTATCGATGAAGATCGATTGTATCTGTTGGAGTCGCCACCTAGATTAAGGTCTAGGACCTCGAAAAATATAGCCTCACCCTAAGGTAAGACTTTTATTGACTCGTGACCCAATGTATCGGTTCTTTGGTCTGCAAGAGATCGGGTAAGTATTCAGGGTACGGTTATGGGAAGGTGTTAGGCACCCAAACCGCCCGATCAATATCGGCCTCCTAAACTTTCCTTAAATTCTAATTTTGATTGTGCTTGGTCAACTGGATGACTAGGGTTCAATGGGGGATGTCCTAAACCAAGTTGCTAAGTTATTCTAACCTAGGGTTCAGCCAATCATGTTTTAAAGTAAATAAACAAGAAATGTAATGTACAATATTATACAGTGAACCGGACCAAAGATGGTTCGGTCTTGGACTGAATCTGAGATGTGTAAAACATCTCAAACTGCCTACGTATTCCAATCCTGGAAATCAAGTCCAAAAACGTAGTTCGAAAATGGGTTGTGTGATTAAAGATTATGGAAGTGATTTATGCATTTGCTTCAATTAGATTTTTTTTTGTTCAAGTTGAAGTTTATGCTGGATGTATGGTTGATGGGTGGCTTTGTACCGTATTTGGGATTCCCAAATTGCCTACGTATTCTAGAGTTTGCCCTAGAAATCAGGTACGACGTAGTTCGAAATTTGTGAGAGTCGGATTTGGAATGTGTACCAAAATCCTTTCATTTTTTGTCAATAGGATCTAGGGATGAGACCTAAATTCCTACCATTTTTATTTGGGATGTGTACCAAATTCTTTCTATTTTTGTTAATAGGATCTAGGGATGAGACCTAAATTCCTACCATTTTTATTTGGGATGTGTACCAAATTCTTTTCATTTTTATCAATAGGATCTAGGGATGAGACCTAAATTCCTACCATATTTATTTGGGATGTGTACCAAATTCTTTCTATTTTTGTCAATAGGATCTAGGGATGAGACCTAAATTCCTACCATTTTTATTTGGGATGTGTACCAAATTCTTTCTATTTTTGTCAATAGGATCTAGGGATGAGACCTAAATTCCTACCATTTTTATTGTTTCCATTTTTAGGTTTCTAGGGTTTCCTATCCCTTTTCATTGTGATTTTCATTTTTTAGGGTTTCATACCCTAATTATTCTCTTTATTCTAAGGTTTATTTTGCCCTAATTATTCTTTCCATTTTTAGGGTTTCACTACCCTAATTGTTCAATTCTTTCCATCTTAGGGTGTATCTTGCCCTAGTTGTTGTACAATGTAAACAATCTAACAAAGCAATGTGAGCTTAAATATAGCAGTGTAAGCATCCAAATATAGCATGTTGGAAGTATATTCAAATTTAGCAACACATCAGTCAAAAATGGCAAGTGAGCATGTGAATCAATACAAACATGGTAAGTGTGCATCCAAACATGGCAGTAATATGTGAGCAAGTGTAGTAGACAAATATGGCAATAAGCATGTGTAGCATTCCAATCATGGCAATATGATTATTCCAATTATGGCAATGTGATCACTCTAATTATGGCAGTGTGACTATTCCAATCATAGCAGTGTATGGATGTGAGCATCCAAATATAGCATGTGAACAATATAGCATCAAATATGGCATGTGAGAAACAACCAAAGCATATGAGAATCAATCAAAACATGATGGAACACGCAGCAAGATGACAGCTTTGTCAGGCTGGACCAAAATGGGCACATAGGGCACTGTACTTACTCATAAAAATTTTAAATGATATCCCTGGAAAGAAGACTCAGAGGCAAACATTTTGTCTCAAGGAAGCTAATCCTAAAAGAGACCATAGGCAGGTCGAAAACATTCCCCAAGTACAGGCAAATACACTGGTCAGGTCTGTTCCAGATTTTTGACCAGTTGCACCATAAATTCCAAATAAAATTCTATTCTTAATGAAAATTAAATACAGACATATATCTATGTAGATAACTGTCTGATCTAAAATTTCATTAAGAAAAACAAGTTAAAACAGTATATTTTCTTTGTGAAAAATGACTCTTTTCAATCATGCAAATCAGCACATCATGACAGATCTGAAATCAAAGCACTATGCACTTAAAAATTGATATCAATTCAAAGAAAAATGGAAAAAATATGAACCTAGTGCCATTTTTTAGAATACTTTCATGTCTAAAAAGTTCATGTTAAGTGGATTTTTTGATTATGGCCATAAGGCCTTTGTCTAGAGACTTTCCGATGGAGGATTGCATTACATCCGAGAAAAATAGCAATGTCAAAGACAAATTTTTCGATATGTTTCCCCAATTCCAAATAGAACGAAATTTTTAGGGTAGTCTTCTATCATATCAGAGAGACTCCCATAAAATTTTGGGCTTCAAAATCTTAGAAAAAATACATATGATGTACGTCCTAAGTTTGAACCCTAAATCTAGAATTTTCAGATCAGAAAATCACTTTATGAAATTTACAAAAAACATCAAACATCATTGTATATCAATCAAAAATTCATCATTGAATAGCTTAGACAAATTATCATTCATGAAAAATGTTAGACATAGGCATCCTAACATTAACAAGCATGTAATAGAGCATTCATGATTGAGAAAATTAGCCTTTTTCAAGCAAAATTGGCATTCGGGCATTATAACGACCTCTAAATTTGTTTAGAGTAATAACCTTGGGCTCAAATCGAGCGAAACCGTTGATGAAGGGTGATTGGGGGTTGTATCAATCCCCTTTGAATGTGAATCCTCCTTCTCCTCTCTTCTGCTTCTTTCTCTCTTCTCTTTCTCTCTTTTCTTCTTCTCTTTTCTTTCTTTTCTCTTTTCTCTCTCTTTCTTTCTTCCTCTCTCACCTTTTTTCTCTCTCACTCACGTTTCTCTCTTTCACCCACGTTTCCCTCTCTCTCTGGTATGGAAAAGGATCCCTCCTCTCTCCTATTTATAATTTTTCACTCATTTTCTAGAAGATCCTTCTTTCCTTTTCTTCTTTTTTCTAGAAAATCTTTTTTTCTCTCCATTTTTTCTTCTTTCCTTTCTTTTCTTCCTCTCTCACGTTTTTCTTCTTCCTTTCTTTCCTTTTTCTCATTCTTCTTCTAGAAAACCCCTTCTCTTTCCGTCTCCTTCTCTCCTCTTTCCTTTTTCTTCTCCAAGATCTTTTAGATTTCATCTCAACCCTAAAGCCTCCTTCTCTTTCACGTCTCTCTCTCTCTCCTCTTTCCTTTTTCTTCTCCAAGATCTTTTAGATTTCATCTCAATCCTAAAGCTTCCTTCTCTTTCACGTCTCCTCTCTCTCCTCTTTCCTTTTTCTTCTCCAAGATCTTTTAGATTTTATCTCTTATATATAATAATATATATTATATACACATATATTTAATAACATACATATATGTATAGTATACAATATATATAATATATAAATACTATGCACATGGATGAACCGGTTCGAAACGGGTTGAGACCGACTTAGGTTGACCGAAGTTAAAGCGATATGGGTTGAGCTAGGTTGGACCAAAACCGGCTTGAACGAGTTGGCCCGGATTAATTGGAATTAACTCGGGTTTTCTCTCCTTGTCATTTCATGGGTCATTTCCGCTGTCATCCCGCATGGAATTTTTCGATGGCCTCTATTCCAAATTTTTTGCGTTCATTTTGTAAAACATTAAAAATGAGGAATATAGGAACTAGAATCACCTGAATCCGATGTAGAACGGAAAAGATATGCAGCTTTGAAGTTTTGACGATAATTTTGCATGCAAGCTTGCATGGGACCCACTGGTGACTTCTACCCGGGATTTTTTACGTCCACTTTGTAGAACATCATGAATGAAGAATAATGGTCTTTGAATCATCTGAATCCGATGTTGGATGATCAAGATATGATGATTTGAAATTCAAACAATCCAACTTAGGATAATTTGCATAAAGGCCCCTAGGATTATTTATAATAATTTCATAAACCTCCCTCATATGTATCATCTGACTAAAATGGTCATATCTTCCTCATTTGATATCGAAATTGAGCAATTCTGGTCTCGTTTCGAAGATAATTCTATGACCTACGCATCCATGCAAAATTATAACCAATGACCTTGCTGTGGACCCATTGAAAACTTCCTCAAATTCACAGACCCATTGAAAACTTCCTCAAATTCACAGTCAAGAATCCAAACTTTCGATCACCTTTCTTCCTTTTGTTGTCCACACACCAGCAGGACTTTGTTTAGCTGGGATGGCAAAAATGGGGTGCTTACAGTATGCGTTGAGACTAAATGCTAGTTGGAATAATTCTCTAATTTGTCTCATGTATCTCAATGTATTCAGATATCATACATAGAATTAAATTGCTTCAATGGTAAGAGGTAATGGACGTAGAGTTCATCGCAGATGCCGTCACTCAAGGGCGCCTACCATGGATAGGAGTTCAGGTACAGAAAACTCAGAAGAGAATGAAGAGAGAGTAGGTGGGGAAGAACTTAACCCCCTAAATGAAACTGAAAAGCAAATGAAAGCCAATGAAGAATCGCCGTCACAGGGGCAACCAGCGATAGGCTCTGAAACAATGATGGCTAACTTGGTCACTAATATGGAGGCTTAGTAGAAGAAATTCTTTGATGAGATGTTGAAAATGTTTAGACCACCTGAGCCTGTGTCGGCACCTGCAAACATGCCAGCCACAAATACCGAGAATGTCCACGCAGCACCAGTGGGGGTTAGCACAGTTACTGAAGAACAACCACAACAGGACCAACCCAACACAGTTCCCCACCCAATTACAGGGACTCCAATTCCTAACCAAGATCAAGGAGGGTATCAGGGACCGTATCAGGGTGCATACTATGGGGGATATCAGGGAGGAAATCAGAGTGGCTATTCTTATCAGTCACATTGGTATGGACCGGCACCATATGGACAGGTTCCTTATGCATAGGGTAGTCTTTCCAGAGCGGTGGATGGATTTTTAAAGCTCAAACCACCAACTTTTATAGGGAAGTCAGGGAAAACACTATGGCCAGCACAGTGGATAGCTGAAATGGAGAAGAACTTTCGGCTACTGGAGTGTCAGGATGGGGATAAGGTATTATATGCCACTCACATGGTGAAGGAGGAAGCCAATGGGTGGTGGAGTTCCACTAGATCATATCTGGAAACAAAGCACTAGATAATCATTTGGCACATTTTCAAGGAGGCTTTCTTCGAGAAATATTTTCCCACGAGTTTTCGTGATCAAATGGAGAGGGAGTACCTAAATTTGCAACAATCTCAGTTGTCAGTAAAGGCATACCAACAAAGGTATGAGGAGTTATTCTTTTTTACTCCAACCAGTATGCAGGAGGAGGAAACAAAGACTCGTCGTTTCACTATGGGTCTTCGGGGTGTTATCAAAGAGCATGTGCTGGGTCGAGGGTTGAACATATATAATGAAGCTGTACAGGTGGCTCGAGTCATCGAGGCCAGTCAGAGAGAAAGTTTCTTCGCACAAAATAGGGGTCTGAAGAGGCCTAATCCTGAGTCCCAAGGTGGAAGAAACAATAGGCCATACCGTCCATTCAGGCCACCAACTATTACAGTGCCTCCCAGACCTGCTCTTGCAATGACACCACAGGCAACGGGGCCGAACCCTAATGTAAAGTGTTTCAATTGCCAACAGGTGGGGCATTATGCCAGAACATGCCCACAACCAAAGAGGGAGCACCAGCAAGGCAAGGTGTATGCTGTTACCACCAGATGTGGTTACAGGTATGATTTTATACTTACTCCTTAACTGTTGTTTTAATACCTGCAATCGCATCACTAGATGTGGTTACAGGTATGATTTTATACTTACTCCTTAACTGTTGCATTAATTGTTTGTGCATTTTAAAACTAAGGGAGAATTTAAAAATCCTTAGGTACAGTAAATATAGCAGGATTACCCGCTAGAGTCCTGTTTGACTCGGGGGCCACCCATTCCTTTGTGTCAGTGTCATTCAGAAAAGGACTAGATCAACCCATCAAGACTCTACAACCAAGTCTGTTAGTTCGGTCTCCCATGGGAATGAAGGTAGTATTAGAAGAATATTATGGTCCTTGCCCAGTGCTTATTGAAGGACGAGAGTTGGAAGCCAATCTAGTCCAACTGGAGATGTTAGATTTCGATGTCATTCTTGGCATGGACTGGTTATCTAAACATTCAGCAAACCTATTATGTGCTGAGAAGAAGTTGGTGTTCAAGGACAGTGAAGGGTCAGAGTTCAACTTTAAAGGGGCTAGGCTACCTAGAAAGAGAAAGCTTATACTCTCAGCCCTAAAAGCAAAGAAGTGTTTAGAGAAAGGGGGGATAGGATACCTCGTATCAGTGGTGGATGTGATCGCTGACTTGCCAAAAATAGAGGACATCAAAGTAGTACGGGAATTTCTTGATGTATTTCCAGAAGACCTACCCAGGTTGCCACCAGACAGAGCTACTGAGTTTGTGATAGACCTCCTACCAGGGGTAGCACCTGTGTCTAAAGCACCTTACAGGATGGCTCCTACCGAGTTGAAAGAGTTAAAGACGCAACAGCAAGAACTGTTAGACAATGGATTTATAAGGCCTAGTATCTCCCCTTGGGGAGCACCTGTGCTCTTTGTCAAGAAAAAGGATGGTAGCGTACGTCTTTGTATGGACAATCGAGAATTAAACAAGCTCACTATCAAGAACAGGTACCCACTACCAAGAATAAATGATTTGTTTGATCAATTACAAGGTTTGAAGATCAATTACAAGGTTCGAGTGTATTCTCGAAGATTCACCTGAGGTCAGGGTATCATCAACTCAAGATTAAGGAAGCAGACATCCCCAAGACAACTTTCAGGATGCGTTATGGACACTATGAGTTCCTTGTGATGTCCTTTGGATTAACTAATGCACCTGCATCATTCATGGAGCTAATGAACCGGGTATTTCATGACATGTTAGATACGTCGGTTATCGTGTTTATCGATGATATTTTAGTTTACTCTAAGGACCAGGAGACACATGCAGTGCATCTAAGAGCAGCATTACAAAGACTGAGGAGAGAGAAGCTTTATGCAAAATTTAAGAAGTGTGAATTCTGGTTAGATGAAGTGGCCTTCCTTGGTCACGTGGTGTCTGCTGAAGGAATCAAGGTCGATCCCAATAAAATTTCTGCCATAGTAGGATGGGAGGCGCCGAAGGCAGTTGCAGAAATTCATAGTTTCCTGGGCTTAGCTGGATACTATAGAAAGTTTGTGGAGGATTATTCCAAGATTGTTGTTCCACTCACCAGGTTGACCAAAAATGGGGGAAAAGTTCATATGAACTGAAGAATGTGAGAAATGCTTCCAGACGTTGAAGTCAAGACTGGTATCAGCACCTATATTGACTATTCCAGCTCCAGACCATCCATTCACACTATATACAGATGCTTCAGGATTGGGACTGGGTTGTGTGCTGATGCAAGGAGAACAGGTGATAGCCTATGCCTCAAGACAGCTGAAAGAACATGAGAAGAACTACCCTACACATGACCTAGAATTGGCAGTGATCATTCATGCTATCAAGACTTGGAGGCATTATCTGTATGGTGAGAAATTCCAGATTAAGTCTGACCACAAAAGCCTAACCTATCTTTTTACCCAAAAAGACATGAACATGAGGCAGAGGAGGTGGTTAGAATTACTCAAGGACTACGATTGTGACATTCAGTATCACTCTGGTAAAGCTAACATTGTAGCTGATGCGCTAAGCAGGAAATGGGCATCGAACCCTGAAGCAGGACCAAGTACAAATGCAGCATTGTGTGCTGCTATTTCTGGCTCATCAGAGGATGAAAAACAGCTCTTAATAAAGTCAGCAGATGATCCTATTGAGCAAGGGTTGATACACCAGTTTACCCTTATGTTTGCAGCATTGAAGATTTTGCCCGACTTGAAGGAAGAAATAAAGGCAGCAGTCCTACAGGACCCATACCTCAGAACAGTTCAAGAAGATTTGGAAAAGGGTCGAGCCAACCCTGATTTCACCTTGGATGCAGACAAGGTACACAAATATCATGGGCGTTTATGTGTATCTGAGAATGAAGATCTGGAAATCAGAAACCGAATCATGATGGAAGCTCACTCTACTCCATATTCAGTACATCCTGGGAGCACCAAGATGTACCATGACCTAAAGAGATTATACTGGTGGAGAGGTATGAAAGCAGACGTGGCCCAATATGTGTTTCAATGTTTAAACTGTCAGCGAGTCAAAGCAGAAAGACAGAGGCACGCAGGATTATTGCAATCGTTACCTGAGCCAGCATGGAAATGGGATTGTATTACCATGGATTTTGTCACTGGTCTACCTATGACTCCAAGGTCAGTAAATGCTATTTGGGTAGTTGTAGATCGCCTTACCAAGACCGTCAAATTTATCCCAGTCAAACCGCAATACACCATGGACAAGTTGGCAAGATTGTATGTGGACAATATAGTCAGACTACATGATGTCCCAGAGAGCATAGTATCTGATAGAGATCCACGTTTCACATCGAAGTTCTAGGAGGGGCTACAGAAGAAAATGGGGACGAAACTAAAGTTCAGTACAGCCTTCCACCCTCAAACGGATGGTCAGTCAGAGAGGACCATCCAGATCCTAAAAGATATGCTTCGCGCATGTGCTATCGACTTTAAGGGGGTTTGGGATGAGAAGCTTTCCCTCATTGAGTTTGCCTACAACAACAGCTACCAGTCTACGATCCAGATGGCCCCATATGAGGCCTTGTATGGCAAGAAATTTCGGACACCATTATTATGGGACGAAGTTGGAGAAAGAAGGATCGTCGGACCAGAATTTTTAGAAGAAACCTGCAAGGCAGTAGATTAAATCAAGAACCGAGTAAAGACAGCTCAGGTGCGTCAAAAGCACTATGCTGACAACAGGCGACGAGACCTTGAATTCATGATTGGTGATAAAGTTTTCTTGAAGGTGTCACTAGTAAGAGGACTGAAGCTGTTCGGCAGAAAAGGAAAACTATGTCCTAGATATGTGGGACCATATGAAATTCTATCCCGATGCGGCAAAGTGGCCTATCAACTTGCATCGCCACCAGCGATGTCTAGCGTCCACAACATCTTTCACGTGTCCTTACTAAAGAAGTACGTGAGAGACCCTTCGCACATTCTTGTTGCAGACCCCCCAGATTTAACAGAAGATTTAACCTTCGAGGTGGTGCCAATCCAGCTCATTAGTAAAAAGGTACAACAGCTTCGAAGGTGAGCTATCCACTATGTCAAGGTAGTTTGGAAAAGTCAGGACGTAAAAGAAATTACTTGGGAGGAGGAGGATGATATGCGACAAGAATACCCCCATCTTTTTTACTCTGAAGGTACGTACAATTTCAAGGACGAAATTTCTTTTAAGGGAGGGGGAATTGTGAGACCTAAATGCAAATTTCGGGGACAAAATTTCATTTAAGGGTGGTAGAGTTGTAAGAACCATACTTTGAAAACTCGGTCTAATCCATGGTTCTATATGATGACAGGTCTCCCAATCATAATCAGACTGGAAGGCGATGTCAGGTGACGAACCACTCAATTTTTAGGTATGAGAACCTGCGAAAAAATGTATAAATCTCATACCGGTCTCACTATATCGGTTGCAGTATGTGCAACCGGTATGTGCAACCGGTATGTGTATACCAGTATGACTATACCGGTCTGAGTCACTCAGACCGGTATGTGCGACCGGTATACTTCTTTTCTGCGGGAGACGGACTCCAGCGGATCCCTCACTCCGAATGAAAACTTGGGAAGTTTTCAATCATGGAAAACCTTCCGAAGAACGGCCCTCTTCTATTTATAGAGATGATCACACTCCATTGATCCTTCTCAAACCCTAGCCGTTTGGAGAAGAGTTGAGAAGGAGCAAGGAGGAAGAGGCTGCCCAGGAAGGAGGTTTCCATTGGAGAAGCTCGCCGCCAACCGACGAACACCGCCAGTAAGTGCTCTATGCTGTTAGTAACATTATGATATCGGATCGGAGACGCGAAGCGGCTCGACAATCCTAAACCCTAGATCTTTCTTCTTTCAAATCTGATCTAGTTTGATACGGCATTCTAGCCGAAATCAGAAGGCCATTAGGATGCTTGGACCTTAGCGTGGGTTAAAAGAAACCCTAGAAAACCTATCCGATAATCGACAAGGAAGGGAGATCCGAGACCTTGCTCTCGGATCCAAACCACGGACTATACCGGTTGGACACAAGGTCCGGCGGTATGGGCCTGCAGTGTATACCGGAGGCACATACCGGTCTCACATATGTGCAACCGGTATATACCGCAACCGGTATACATACCGGTGGCACATACCGGTCTCACTCCCCTAAGACCAGTACCTGCGACCGGTATGGTTTTCGAGCCTTGTTTGCTTGGTCAGGCAAGGTTCTAACCAACTGTGACCTTAATACATTAATTCTAACCTATGAATATGATTGTGTAGGACCTGTAGAAAACGTGAGAATACCCTGTGACGTAGAGCAGGATTGTTATCATGCATCAGGTAAGGGACAAGACCCCAAACCCTAATTAATTAAAGAACAGTAAACCTTTGTGAATAAGTTTATGTTTAAAATGATTGCTTGATGTATGTGCATTTCACATGCCATGTAGTTACTTCTTTTGTTACTATTATTTGTTCATGCATTTCATATGCTAGTATTATTGGATGTTAGGCATGTATATGTTTTTAGTTAGTGTGTGGAATGTGAAGGGGAGTGGAACCCTGGATATATCCACAGCTAGCACCTTTTGTATCGCCATCTACCATAGCAGACTTGGTACGAATAGGGTATCAGGGGGAGGACGTGGGATTGTGGTTCTTCCTGCCCGCCAGACTCGAGCCCTATCTCTATGTCGTAGGGAGCCGTGCTAGGGTAAGGCCATTGATACTATATTGCCATTTAGGACTGGTTAGAATCAAAACCCACTTGCAAGTCCTTGCCAGTAGGGGTTTAGGTATTGGTATGGTATGGGGTATCAGGGGGAGGACGTGGGATTGTGGTTCTTCTTGCCCGTCAGACTCGAGTCCTATCTCCATATCGGAGTGAATGATGTGGGGCAACAGCAGTAGTGTGGTAGGTGTCTGACTGTTGGGTGTGCTCACACTCTCGTGCATGGAGGTGCGGTGGTCGTCAAACCTTACCATAGCATAATTGCAAGTTATACCTGATCCAAATTGTAATGTTATCTCATTCATTTTGTATGTTGCATTGACTTGTACTTTATTGAGCTAAGTTGTGAGCTCACCCGAATATATATATTCTTCTTTTCAGATTTGGATGCAGGGTACACAGTTGATGGCTTCCTGACTGCCCCAACATACGGGACAGTTGCTGCCATTGATACCCAGGTAGTGGAGGACGAGCATGATGCATCATGCGAGTGCTCCTTTTGTGTTTTTTTTAGAGGGGATTTTATTTTGATCAATACATTGTAATACTTTTATTATTTAAAATTATGAATGGTGGAATAAATTGAATAATTATTTTAATTTATCACATAGATCTCAGTTCATTTATTTATGTTCCACTACTATGTATTAATCTCTGATTAAGTTAGACTGCTTGGGAATGATTGGTTGACACGGTCTATTGAGATCCTGATGTAAATCGTGGTTTAGAGCCGGTTCACTCACACTTCTGGTTTAGCCGGAATTGGGGTGTGACATTTATCATATTAGGAAAATGATTAATTAAATCGACACTGGTATTTTTAAAATACACTCTAGAGACTAATCCCCAAGAAAATGTTATTTCATCCCAAGGTTGGAGCTCCAAGTAAAAACATAGACACAGATGTTTATATTTATTTTCAAACAGTCTTTCATAAAATTCAATTAAAATATCAGTAATGTTGTATATTGTTCTTCATCACAGATTGTTTTAATCTGGTTGAAGAGGTCAACAGGGAGAATCTGACGACTTTTTTCATAGAGACAAATCCTTTTGATTTTGTTAAAAATACAATCGTCGGAATAAAGGGGTTCCAGATATTCCGTAATTTCTAAAAAGATGTTGATCTTTTCTAAATCATAATCATCATTCCAGATCATTTGTTTAATGACACCAATAATGAGTTTTTAAAATTCTTTTTGTTTTAAACAAAATTGACCCAACAAGTTTGAAAAGGAACTGAGATGTTTTTGAAAACAGTTTTTTCTGTTCCATAACATGGGCTTTCCAGGCACTATTAATTTCATCATAAAAAACTTTTGGAATTCCTAGATTAAAGAAATCAGCAACCATATTTTGGGGCAAAGGTTTAGGTTTTAGGGCTTTTAAAACCTGAGAATATGATATTTCTTGAAGTTGGGGTAGCCCAAGGATTTTGCGAATATCTGCCCATGGGTTGACCTTGAGAATTTTGAAGGTGTTGAAAATGGACTAGAATTTTAGCTCCATATTCGGGATGATGGGGAACACTTGGTCTGAATGTTGGTCTAAAAGGGAGGAGTAAGAGTAGGAACAAAATATCCAGTATTTTGTGGATAAGTTCCAGTAGGTCCGTGATTGGGAGAGTCTGGATCAGTGATTCTGATACCACTTCGTCGGGGAGTGGAAAAGAATGGAAGCTTCCCTTTTTTGGACTTGGCTGGGTGAATGAATGGCTTTTTACCATGACTCTTATCAAATTTATCTGGCGGTTTACCAGACATTTTGAAGCGTCAAGTGCTTTTGTTAGCTGAGACTGTTTCAGATTCCCTGCTAAGAAAGTCAGCTAAAACATTGTTAGAACCTTTAATATATTCTATTTCAAAAGGAAATTGACTGACAAAATTAAACCAATTTATTCGACGAGGGTTTTCCTCCCGCTTTTTAGATTTTAAGAAATCCTTAACGGCCTGATTATCCATCCGTATAAGGAATTTATCAGATGCTAAATAAATTTTAAACCTTTTTAGTCCATTTATAATAGCTAAAAGTTCTTTTTCATGGATAATGTAATTAATTTTGGTAGATTTGAATTTGCCAGAATTATAACCACAGAGTTCTTCTGCTTTTAGATTCTTCAGTGGTTTACATTTGAGAACAGCTCCCCAGTGTTCGTTGGAGGGGTCGGTCTCAAGAATCATATAATCTCCTGTTTTAGGAAAATATAGAGGGGTAAATGTTGAATTTTTTTTAAGAGATTGGATTACAGTAGTGTCATTAGTAGTCCATTCAAAAGGTTGATCTTTTTTGAGCAACCGTTGTAAAAACTTTTGTTTTTTAGAGAGATCTTTAATGAACTGTCGACCATAATTAAGAATTCCGAGGAAGCTTTGTAATTCCTTTTTAACTACTAGAGTGTCTGAAAATTCTTTTAATTTTACTAAAATATGGTCTTGTAATTGAATACCATTTGGATTAAGGGTTAAGCCCAAAAATTCGATAGTAGTTTGTTCGACTTCGATTTTCTTAGGAGAAAGGATTATTCATGTTTTTGGAATAAATCAGTCATAATTTCAAGATGCTTGGTATGTTATTCTCGAGTTTTAGAGAAGACTAAAATATCATCAATATACACCACACAAAAGTTGAGATTAGAGAAGATGTTGTCCACCCATCTCTGAAAAACTTGTGATGCATTACATAAGTCAAAGGGCATAACTGTCCATTGGTAGTATTTATAATAAGGGGTACTAAAGGCGGTCAAGGGTTTTGACTCGTCTATTAATTTGACTTGCCAAAATTTACAGTCGAATTTACGTAAATACTAGCGTCTTGAATTTTATTAATCAAGACGACTTTCCGTGGGATAAAATAGCCATCAAAGATAAGATGCTTATTTAGACTCTTATAATTAATGACCATTCTGACTTTTCTGCGTTTGATCTCAGCATGATTTCTGACGAGAAATGTTGGGCAGGAATGAGGGCTTGATGTGGGTTCAATAAGTCCTTTGTCTAATAAGTCTTTGAGTTGGTTATCAAATTCTTGAATATTTCGAAGTGTATATATGATTGGATTTACTCGAATGACCTTGGTTGGATCATTAAGTTTTAAGGTGCAATATCGGGGAGATCGTTCCCATAATTGCAGGGATTTTCACTAAAATTATCTTTTAATTTAGGAAACATCCAATGTGTCTCATCAAGGGTTAGAATTTAATGAGGGACTGGTGTAAACCCGGTCTCACATTTGTTAACATGATGAGGTAAAATTGGTACTTTTACTTGTTTATTGGTAGAAAAGATAATATTATGTTTATGTCATTCCATTGGAGGGTATAAACGTGTGAAATTATTTCCTAAGATGAAATCTCCTGCATGATAGGAAAATAAAATATTTTAGGAATAATAAATTTTCATTTCCTAAAATAACGGGTATATTTTTAGCTTTGTATTCTAAAAATGTGGGATGCCCATCAATGCCAATGGCTGGGATAGGTGTTTTTAGCTTTATCCACTGTTCAGCGGGTAAAGATTGCCATCTACCGCAGCAAGTTGTTGCTCCAGTATCGAGCAACACATCCAAAGTATATGATTATAAAATGGAAAGTGAAATTTGGCTTGGACATTTAAATACTTTTTCTTACTTTGTTGAGCAGAAAATATATATTCATCATCATTGATGAACGTCTGATGATAAATAGCAAATGTTTTAAGTTCATCAGTGTCAACGAGGAGTCCTTTACCTTTAGAGGAAGTGGATCCGGATCCTAATCGGATAGGGATTTGAACCGTTTTAGTGGCAATGGATTTGGGTTCTTCTATTTTTAAAGGAGAATTATACTGAAGCAACATTTTCGATTTCTCAGAAAATTGTCGTTGAAAATAAAGAGTTTTTCCGAAGCTACTATTTCGAGTGTGGGAAATTTTTGTTCGTCGTTAGAAATAATGTCATCTAGTAACCATTATTTTGGTATACGAAAATCATGCCAGTTAATTAAGCAAGGTTGAATTTTCGTTTCCAAAGGTTTAGGTTCAAAAATTTCAACGATGCGCTATCAATTGGCTTAATTGAAGTTTTTGCCACATTAGTCAATTCATGAATAGCTGTCCATGAGATTGCTAAGTTTTCGCTATTTGACTTCATTCCTAATCCGTCGGTTTTTATACGGAGAATTAAGGTATCTTCTATGTTAGGGTCTGTGACAGAAACGAAATAATTTGGTTTTATTCTAAACCAAATATTTCCAACCACAAGATTAGAATCTATTCCTCCTATCAAGGCTATTGCAGGATTCTCAATGAACCGTTTATCAAAGAGAAATGCTAGGATAGAGGTTTCAATTCCTTGTCGAAATAAAGCAGTAATTTCTATTTGGATGACTTCAATATGAATATATCGGATTTGAGGGTTTTTTTACACAATCGCATAATTTTTTCTTTGTTAAAAAGTTTAATTTCAATTTTAGAATTTTCAGTGAGTCGAGCAGTGGTGTTTCCGTTTGCTTGCTCAAAATATCTAGTTGACCAAAATGGTAACTTAGATAAGCGATAAACCTCTTCTTTTCTAATGGTTTTATATTTTTCATACTTAGAAAAGTCAACAACCAAGCCACACTTTTCTTATAGACACTATTTTATTTATTTTTTATTTCTTTTCATACTCCCCACTAAATAATTCCAATTACATTACAAAAGTTGAGCTTGAATTCCATTGAATTATGTAGTCAACTCTATGTTCTTAGAATATTAAAATAAGGGATAGTATCTAAGAGAAGTGAAAAATTAAATATTGGAAAGAAATTAAAGTATGTATTTATGTCCTTATCCATTTGGGTTATTTATTTATGAAAGAGGTTTCTTGCAAATAGGGTAGCTATGCTTTCTCATAGAAAATTTTTTATTCTTTTTTCTCTCTTAACAAGAATTGATAAAAAAAAAAAAAAAGAGAGAGGAGCGAAACGTCACGCCACTAATTGATATTTTAGCACGTGGTCATTAGACCTCTTCCATTTTAACGTTTGAATGGGATCCAACTCCTAAATAAACCACCTTATGTGGGTTTTAAGATAAGTATCATGAAGACGAAATATATGGTGTGTAACTTTAGTCACAAAATGACGGATAATGAGGCGGTGAATATTCTTATAAGAGATATGCAATAAAGTGATCGTTTTATAGGATAATTATTCGATCGGTTATGATGTATGGTGCAGAATGTTAGGCAATTAAGAAGCATCATATTGATAAACTTATTGTAGCCATGATGAGGATGTTAAGATGGATGTATGGTAAAACTAGGAAGAATAAAGTAAGGAATGATCATATTAGAGCTGATTTTGGAGTAGCGTTGTTACATGTTAAACTACAAGAAAACCATTTGAGATGGTATGGTTGTGTTCAACAGAGACCGTCAGATGCTCTTGTATGGAGGAATTATTTGATTCAGATTAAAAGATCGAAAAGAACAAGGGGCAAACCTCAGATGACCCTGGGGAAGGTGGTGAAGAGAGACATGCATAGCTTGAGCTTGCTTCAAGTATGACATTGAACAGAGCTGATTCAAGGACAAGAATCTATGTAGTCGATCTCATTTAGTTGAGGTAAGACGTTGTTATTATTGTTTTATTGGACATACTCTCTTTGTCTACCATATAAGTGGTTTAAAAAAAAAGGAAGCTTGGGAATGGCTGCAACATTGAATCAATACCAATACAACAAATGGAATTTTTCATATTTTTTTCTTAATTTTTGATATATAAGAAAATATGTTGTAGAAGATCTTGCTTTATATGAGAATCGACTATTTGGTGGCAACAACAATGGTGCGAACATAGTACTTGTACTAAGATGATAGATAACAAACTGAGTCATACCACTATTGACACTATCTTAAAGTCAGTATTTGCCTCCACAGGTGCAACCGGATTGATGATGCAGACTTGATTCTAAGATAAAACAGTCTTGACTTTCTGCAACAAACTTGCACTATTTCAATACACCCTTTAAAGAACTTCAGAATTGTGTTCATACTATATGTAAAACAGTCAAAATAGAAATCGACGTGGTCCTATTAGAATATGCTCAAAGAGCTTATAAGGTATTTAGAAACTAACTAACTTTTATTTTTTAATAATGTACAACAATGTTACATAGGGAGGGGGAAGAAGCTGGGCCCACAAATAGATTTTGCAACTACAGAACAAATAACCCTAAAAAACGCCACCAATTTTTTTGATTAAAATGAGAAGACCTAAGAACAGTACTGTCGTCACTCTCTTCAAATTGATATATATATTTATATAATTATTTGTAATAATAAAATGTGATATTAAAATCTTTAAAAATTGTAACACAAATTCTTAGTCATTCATTTTTTTATGATGTTTTTAGTCTAAACCGTCTTTTACGTCAAATCAAGTGACAATACTCCCACACTCCAATTGTTTGAGGAGGTTTTGCCGGGGTGGGAAACTAGGGGTGGTAAAACCTTGCAAATTTCTCATGGATTCCAAAAAATGGACATGTTTGGTTGATTGATTGGTAATTCTCGCTAACGAACATATTGATGAGTGTTGGATCAATGTTTTTTTTTTTTTTTTTTTTTAATTCAGATCACCTCCACTTAATTATACTCTATAAAGGAATCCATTATCATTCATGCCCACTAGATATGAACAGTGAAGGAGTCCTTTAGAGAGTAAACATACGGTGAGGTTTAGAGAGTAAACATACGGTGAGGTCAACTACTCCCATTCCCATTCCCCCCCCCCTCCTTCAGTAATGCAAAAATCCGGTGAAATTTGTTGGATTTTAGCACTATTCCTGGAGATTTGAAATTAATTTTGCTCTACTTCATGGTTCCTCCCAAATTTGCATAACAGTTGTAAGACAATAATTTACAGTAGCCCTTGTTTTTCTATCTCTATCTTGTCTTCTCACCTATAAGATTTCAATAAGGCTTTGGGTGTTTTGATCTACGGGTCCAATCTGGTGAAAGGTTCAACGTTGATGGATTCACGGATTGGTCACAAGCCAAAGGCGAGAACATCATTCCACGGTCAACTCATCTTCTAAGAAGAAAAATAAAAAGCAAGAATCAAGGTGCAATCTGAATCTCTGATGAAGGGTTCAACGTTCAATTGAACAGTGTCGTGACTCATGATGGATACCTAGCGCGTTCATATCCGGATCAACTCTCTGCTCGTGACTCATGATGGATACCTAGTGCGTTTATATCCGGATCAACTCTCTGCTCATCTATAAGGCTTTTACAACTCTTATAACCCAAATCTCAATCGGAATTCTTCACAGCCTTCAACAGAGAAAGCATGAGAAAATCAGAGATGATGTCGTCTCTCTACTTTCTTCCCCTCTTCTCCCTCCTAATCTCATCTATCTCACCGCTAATAGCCCAACAACAGCAAGCACATATTCTTTCTTCCTTCTCCACCTCTGACTCGCCATGGTCACCAGCCATGAATCAGACCCTTGTATCCACTAATTCAACCTTTGCTGCTGGATTCCGACCTCTACCCACCTCTCCACAGCTTTACATCTTCTCCGTTTGGTGTCTAGGAAGCCGTGATAAAACCATTATCTGGTCACTTAATGGCACTATTTCTTCACCGGTAAACCAATCTTCCTCTCTTGTCATCACGCCGGCCGGCATTCTCCAACTCAATGATTCAACCGGAAATAATCTGTGGCAGCCGACGGCTTTCGGAGATCCTAAACAGACTGAACTAGTCCTCGGCGAAGATGGTAACTTGGTGTTTGGTAATTGGAGCAGCTTCAACTATCCAACTGATACAGTTCTCTCGAACCAGATGTTCGATGGCAGGACACTAGTTTCACAGAATGGAAAGTACCAGTTTACGAACAATCAGTTCTTAGTTTTCAATTCATCTGATCGATACTATGCATATGCTCAGATTGAGAAGCTGAATTCTGACGGAGCTTTCACGATCATGAATAGTGGCTGGCAACCAGTGACGGCCGACCTTGGATCTGTCCGGTTGCGCCGAATGACTCTCGACAACGATGGAAACCTGAGAGTTTACAGTCTCCGATCCCGTTCTGGGACATGGAGGATCGTTTGGCAAGTAATACAAGAACTCTGTACCATTAATGGTGTCTGTGGCCCAAATTATATATGCATGCCCAATGGCACGATTTCTACTTTTTGCGTTTGCCCATCTGGATTTGAAGAGCAAAACGGAATCTGCCAAAGGAGAATTCCACTGACGCCGGCGGACAGTAAATTTCTCCGGCTGGATTTCGTTACCTTCCATGATGACCAATACCTGCAAGCTCCCAATTTCACTTCCTGCAAGGATGGATGTCTAGCCAACTCTAATTGCCTTGCTTATGCAGTTCAATTCAATGGACAGAAGTTTTGTATGCATTATCAAAGCCTCCTGTATGGCTACTGGTCTCCAGGGCCAGAGGTGACAACCTTTCTTCGCGTCTCCAATTCAGAAACAGCGATATCCAATTTCACAGGGATGACATCAAAGGTGAACACAAGCTGCACTACTCTTATAAGCCTTCCTGTCCCACCAAACCAGTCTCAAACCACCACTAGAAATATTGCCATCCTCACCACAATCTTTTTTATAGAGTTCATTGTTGGTTTCCTCTGCTTTTGGGCATTCCTTAAACAATACCTCAAATACCAAGACATGGCATGGACGCTAGGCTCTGAATTCCTACCCACAGGAGGCCCAAAGAGATTCAGCTACGCAGAGCTCAAAGCCGCCACAAATGACTTCTCCAATATCATTGGGCAAGGTGGATTTGGGATAGTGTATAAGGGTGAGCTACCGGATCACCGGACAATCGCCGTGAAATGCCTTAAAGATGTCACCGGTGGAGAGACTGAATTTTGGGGTGAGATCATAACCATTGCTCGAATGCATCACCTGAATCTAATTCGAGTCTGGGGTTTTTGTGTTGAGAAAAGCCATAGAATGTTGGTGTATGAGTATATCCCAAATGGGTCTCTTGCCAAATATCTCTTCCCTGCCTCCTTCATAGAAACAAGTCAGGGAAAAAGCTACAGCAGCGATAGCAGTAATAGCACCAACTACAACAGCATTAATAGTAGCAGTACAGAAGGTATCCAATTGATGCCAGTAAACAACAGCATTAATAGTAGCAGTACAGAGAGTACCCAATTGAGGCCATTACTGGATTGGAACGTAAGATACAGGATTGCTCTTGGTATTGCGAGGGCGATTGCATATCTTCATGAGGAGTGTCTTGAGTGGGTTCTCCATTGTGACATTAAACCAGAGAACATCCTCCTCGGAGATGATTTTTGTCCCAAGGTAACAGACTTTGGAGTGTCGAAGCTGCAAAAGAAGGAAGACAAGGTTGCCATGTCACGAATCCATGGGACACGTGGATATTTGGCACCGGAGTGGGTGACAAGGGAGCCAATCACTGCAAAAGCAGATGTGTACAGCTTTGGAATGGTGTTATTAGAGATTGTGAGCGGTATGAGGAACTTTGAATCCTGTGAATCATCAGTTGGGAGTGAGGAATGGTATTTTCCAAAATGGGCTTTTGAGAAAGTATATGAGGAAATGAAGGTGGAAAGTTTTATAGATAGACGGATCAAGCGTTGTTATGATAGTCAGGTTCACTTCGAGCTCGTGGATCGGATGGTGAAGACTGCAATGTGGTGCCTACAAGATCGTTCTGAACTGAGGCCATCAATGGGTAAAGTGACCAAGATGCTTGAAGGATCAGTGGAGATCATAGAACCTCCGAAGCCAACTATTTTCTACTTGAGAGATGAGTGAGCTATTATACATTAAAAAGATAATAGGTTGGGGAAGGCAAATGTAACAATGAAATAATGATTAATTTTTCTCAGCTTGTGTAAAACAAATTCAAATTTTAAAAAGAAAAATATCGTTTTGCTCTCTTGTAGTTTGCCCAAAGTACAAATGCCCCTAAACGTTTCAAAGAGAGAAAACTGTCCCATTTTTCTAACGGTGTTAAATTTAATGTTCTATGGACAATTCTACCGCTGGCCATTTTCCTTTTTTTCTACTTTCTTCTGGCTGTTAATTCAAAATCTCTCTATCTAAAAGGTTATGCATGTCATCTTCGTCGATGGCAATTGCTTCTACGAGTTCGAGTTTCTCTTCACGATCTACTGATTTCTTCCATAGGTTTGCTTCTCTGACTCACATCGGTCTCTATGGATCCGTTCCATCCACTCGGTCTGTTATTGGTGTCTCTCTTTTCTTTTCTTTTTTCCGGAATACAATTAGATGAGATTGTATGCAATCAATGAATTGCTCCTATTATCTGCTTATCAGTAATTGATAATATAGATTATGATTGATGGGTTGGGAGATGCACATTGACCCTCAGGAATTGCCTACAGAAGAAAATTCATGAGTTATCAAAACATGGGACATGTTAAGTTCTATGCTATGATATTGTAGGCAGTGGTGGACTCTATGAATGGTCAATTTAATGTGATAGACACCCAGCCTTAGTGTATCGCCCTCAGTCAGTTCCACCACAACTTGCGAGTCAATCTTTGGGTGGTTAATTATATAGTTTCGTCTTTAAATTAAAGGAATGTCAGATTATTAGTGCCAAAACTAGTATATACAAATTGCAAGGTCTTGTCTTAGATTTTAGGGTTTTTGGTCTCCAAAAGACTACAGAAAGACAAGCCTCTCGGTGACGATCGGATCTATCGATCTGCTTCTGCATGCCATATCTGCATTTTCTCCATCCGAGAGCTAGAAGAGCCTACCATGCCGATATCGAATATCGCCAAAGAAGAAACACTTCGGCAACACAAGCGATTCAGATGAGGATCGACGAATTTAATTTAACGAACCTTCTCGATTGATCATGGGGTTTTAAGAGAGAGAAACAAAGGTGTGGAGGAAAAGTCGAATTTCTGTTTGTGAGAGGGTTCAAGCCTTGAAAGAGAATTAGAGCAATTGCAGATAACGGGAGAGGGAGAGAGAAGACAATGAAAGAAGGCAATCTCATATGAGGGTAAGTCAGGTACTTTACCCTTGAATTGGGGTAGTTTTTGTCATTATAAAAATATTGGCTGTGAATGGTCAGTGTCTAACAAAACATACCTAAATAGGTGGATTTAGTTGTAATTTAATAATCGTTGTAGAGGTGGTATTTGTCTTTGTTTGAAACATTTGAAGGCATTTGTATTTTGAACCAACCGCAGGCGAAGAAAAAGTACTTTTCCCAATTTTAAATCTAGCATGGACATGAACTTAGCAATTGATCAGATTCTATTATGATTTCCTTGAGTTTATCTTAGGACCTGGGCAAGCTAAGAACACTTCGGCTATCTCATACATTAATGGAGCATTATTTAACTACTGATAAATGTTGGAGAGAGCTCCTCTAGTCCTCAATCTCAACCCAAATCTTGCCATATCATCACAATATAAAGATTACTCTTAACTATAGTTAACTTCTTTTTTTCATTAAAAATCTTTAATTTATTGCATTAAATTAAGGCATTATCTTGGTCACCTCGCCATTTTTTTTTGGGTAAAACAAAGATTTATTGAAAAATAGAAAAGGGACAAGCCAAGGCATCATTTACAATCAGATCATGAAGTCAAGAGGAGGGAATTGGCCCACATACAAGTCCTGTAATGGTGGCACTGGCAACCTTCCGAGCCAGGGAATGAGCAGTTTGATTATCCCCTAAAAATAAAACCAAAATTACAATTTGAGAATTTGGGTTACAATAGAGAAATATCATCCATAATAGGCTGGATAGAAATATCACAAATATAGAAGTTTTGGTGAATAACCTTAATAATCTCTAAACAACTTGAATCCAAAAAAAAATGTTATCTAAGTCCATCTCAGAAGCATGAAGCAAAGCAGCTCTAATGCCAAGGGCATGACCACACTTTGCAGAAGAGAAGAAAGATGAAATTGAAACTGCTTTGATCACATCACCAGTCGAATTCCTACGAACAAAACTCAACCCACCAGTAGAATCCACAAAGCTTGCATCAGTATTGATTTTAACTGCTCTACTGGGAGGAAGCGACCTGGGCTGACGGGTTTATCTTACTATTGTGATTTGAGCTTAGATTAGAAATATTGGGCTCAGAAGAAAGAAACTCCTCAGAAGCAATTTCTTCTCGTTTAATAACTTCTAAAGGAGACCATGCCTTTTGATTAAATACCAGGTGATTTTGAGCTTTCCAAATAAACAAGCAAAAGGAGGCATGACCGAAACCTTGAGAAGCTTCTTGTTTGGAAGGATGAGCAAGAGATCTCCATTTTTGGATCCATTGAGAGATTGTGAAACTTGGCTCCTTGGGAATCACAAAAGATAAAGTTGAGCCAAACCAAACCGCCTGGAGAATGGATAAGAAAGAATAATATGATCAATAATTCCTGTTTCTTACCACACCAACGAAAAGAGATATCTGATATGATTTTCCTTTTTAGAAGATCCTCACCGGTGCCTATTCCTTGAGATCTCCCCATTAATAGGAAATTCGGCAAACAATAAACAATTTTTTCTTACCCCATTAATAGAAAATTTCCCCTCACCCACATTCATATCAGAGATCAGTATAATTTTTTCTATACCATTAATAGGAAGATCCCCTCCCCACCCTCATATATTGTTGTTAGGGAGAAAAATATACCCCATCGATTCAAAGTGGACACATGGCAGAATGCATAAAAAAGGCCGACCATCCAAGGCATGGGTGCACTCGGTGTATTCTATTTGCCGAGTGCAGTAGTTGCCAGTCTCATCCTGACGAGGAGTCCTATGCCTTATAGGTTACAGACCGCGAAGATGTAGCAGTCATTCCTTGATGTTCAGAGCCGACTAAGTTAGCTCCGTTCCTATCGAGAAGCCTTTCCTTTTGAGTGGGTTCTCCATTGTGACATTAAACCAGAGAACATCCTCCTCGGAGATATTTTGTCCCAAGGTATCAGACTTTCGGTGTTTCGAAGCCGCAAAAGAAGGAAGATAAAGTTCCCATGTCACGAATCCATGGGACACGTGGATATTTGGCACCGGAGTGGGTGACAAGAGAGCCAATCACTGCATGCAAAAGCAGATCTGTACAGCTTTGGAATGGTGTTATTAGAGATTGTGAGTGGTATGAGGAACTTTGACTCCTGTGAATCATCAATTCGGAGTGAGGAATGGTATTTTCCAAAATGGGCTTTGAGATCAGTGTATGAGGAGATGAAGGTGGAAAGTCTTATAGACTGACGGATCAAGCATTGTTATGATAGTCAGTTTTACTTCGAGTTCGTGGATCGGATGGTGAAGACTGCAGTGTGGTGCCTACAAGATCGTCCTGAACTGATGCCATCAATGGGTAAAGTGACCAGGATGCTTGAAGTATTAGTGGAGATCAGAGAACCTCTGAAGCCAACTATTTTCTACTTGAGAGATGACTGAGCTATTATACATTAGAAAGATAATGTGTTGGGGAGGCAAACGTAACGATGAAACAATGATTTCCTCAGTTTTTGTACAAAAAGAAAAATTCAAATTTTAAATATAGCATGGACATGAACACAGTAATTGATCAGATTCTATTATGTTTTCCCTCAGTCTATCTTGGAATCTAGGCAAGCTAAGAACACTTCGGCTCTCTCACACATTTATGGAACATTATTTAACTACAGAAAAATGTTGGAGAGTGCTCCTCTAGCCCTTAATCTCAACCGTAGATCTTGCCATATCATCACACTGTAAATACTACTCTTAACTATAGTTAACTTCCTTTGTTCATTAAAAATCCTTTATTTATTGCATTAAATTGATCCCCACCCCAACCAATAGAATACTTCCGCCAGCAATTTTTTCTTATCCCCATTCATTGAAAATTTCCCCTCACCCACTCACCTTCATACCAGATCAACATAATTTTTTTTATCCCATTAATCGGAAGATCCCCTCCCCATCCTCATATATAGCTGTTAGGGGGAAAATATACCCTACTAATTCAAAGCTGACACGTGGAAAAATGCACGAAGAGGCCGACCATCCAAGGCATGGGTGCACTCGGTGTACCTTATTGGCCGAGTGCATTAGGTGTCAAGTCTCATCTTGACGAGGAGTCCTACTCCTTATAGGTTATGACAACGAAGATGTAGCAGTCATTCCACAATGTTTGGAGCTGACTAAGTTGCCTCGTTCCTATTGAGAATCCTTTCCCCAAGAGTGTTCCGTAGTGCAAAGGCGTCTCCCTCCCCACAATGTTCGGGGAGGGGTGATCACGTCTCATTCTGGTGCACACCATATCCACAGAAGGACTTAAGGGCTGGAGGGCATCTATCATCCCGAAATAACTGAACTTAGCCATCCGCGCCTCAATTCCTTAATCCTACTCAAACTCTGAGATTAGGAAGTATCCCAGCCATCCGATATAGAGGGCTGGCTGTCTATCTTATCCATTCAAGAAATAAATACGGACCTACACGTTCCTTGCACACTCTATAAATACATGTTGTCACACCTCGTTCCCGATGTATCAGTACTATGGAATGTAATGAGATTTCTACATCCAATTAGGGCATTGGAAATCCCCTTCCAGGATTATGGAATGTGATACGCTAACCAATAAACTATACCATCGCAGCAAATAATAATAAATCTATCACCACAAGAAATAAAAAGAAGTTACAAATCAAGAGTATAGCGGAAGACTTAATAATCAAATCCAGAGTAGCTGAAATTTAATAGTAAATATAAATAATCCCAAACCCATTGTAAGTAAATAAAATAAAATATTTAAATCCTTAAGTTCAATTATTCTCATGGGCAATATGCCCCCAAATAAATAACTTAAAAATCAAATAAAATGTTTATCCACTGATCAATGTGCTTACCATAAATACATTCATCATACTCGCACATCGAATCATGGACGTCCTCATCACTAACGTCTGCATCGACAAGATCAGCATCAATCAAACCTGCATCTAAAATAATTTGTGTACACAAGGGTAAACTCAACCACCGAGCTTAGCAAGAAAATTAAATGTGCAACATACATATGCATGAATTAACAACTACGGTCTGGTATGATAACTATAAGTGCCAGCTCAAGACAACCCAAGCATAGAGTCTTCGACTGCACAGGTCTCCACTCAGAATGAATACCGCCTCACTCGATGTACAGTAACATCCCTCATATATATGGGTCCATCATTTTGGTCCTCATATATGTGAGGACTAAAGAAATTTGATGGAAAATTATCCTCGATTTTAAATTTTATTATGATGTTCAATTTTTCTACACTCAATCACACAATTGAGGTTTAAAGGCTTTCACCTTAAGATCTCGTCCACTCATGCCAGTAGAAAGCAAAATCTGGAGTCGCCACCTAGATAAGGTCTAGGACCAATAAATGTTGTCCCGCTTTTGAGGGACTCTAATGACTCACACAATGGAACGGCTATCTCATCTCACCAAAGGCAGGTAAGCCTAAATTACGAGTTGGGAAGGTGTTAGACACCCAACCCGCCCGGTCATTGATCGGTCTCCCTAGATCCTATCATTTCTTAAAGTTTATGTACACTTTGAAGCTATCTAATCTAGACTACATTATACAAAGGAAAAATCCTAGTTAAGTTTCTAGTTCTCACTAAACTAATTACATTACACTAATAAACGTACATTTCTACAAGTAACAATATGTGTAAAAAAAAATGAAATATACAAATGAAGAGAGAAAAATGATTAATTACATAAAAAATGATATACAAAAGAATAAATGAGAAATGAATGAATATACAAACAAAATGAATGAAGTGAATAAAAGAATAAAAGAACAATAAAAACAATAACAAAGGTATGACTGGGTTTGGGAAACATCCCTAACTACCTATGTATCCCTATGCGATGGGAATCAGACCAAACGTAGTTTGGGTGGGTGTATACATACCATGTGTGTGCAAATGTGGTACTCCAAAAGTATTAGAACGCATCCAATGGTGAGACGCTCCCACAACTCATTGAACATGTCTTGGGGTGAGATGCTCCCACAGATCGTGGAACACAACTCGATGTGAGGTACTCCCTACATCAGGAAGTACCCTTGGTGAGGTAATCCCATAACACATGGAACTTACCTCAATTTGACTATACGTGGAGCGAACAAACACGCCCGTTGCCTATGTATTTCTTGAGACTTCTGTCTTTTAAGAATCAGGTCAAACGTAGTTCCCATGGATTGATGAGCCATGGACACGTGTGGCTAACACTTAGGAAAGGCAAATCTCACTCACATCCCATATCCAGGATACCTAGGTGGGCCGCCTGTTGGGCCACCAATCCTATCCATACATCTGTCCAATCGTACATTTTCATTAATACATTTTGATACAACGATTCCCTACACTCTTGGATCCAATCCTAGGGTTAGGTGAGCCTCATTCTAAATGGGCTCACAATGGGTTGGACTCTTTGGAGTCCCATAGCCAATCGCATCATGGTAAGGAATGTACCTTAACATGCATCTATTACATTAAAGTATAAGTGGGGATACCTTTCTTAAGGGTGGGGATCATACATCGAGATAAGCAATTTAGTCACACATTTCCATCAAATGATACAGCAATGAATAATATGGATAGCAATCATAGCAAGCAAAAAGATGCCTCATAGTAAGTACGGAATTAGAATGTCTATATAACTGGAGGACATCATTCATCAAGTTGGATTCACAACCTACATTCATTAAACATGGCAAACATGTGGCATTAAATAGAAAGTAGTAAATGATGTAGCATAGCCAGCGACGACATTCTAACACTTAACCAAATTCAGTTTAGGTCTTAATTAATACGACCTAGAGAAAATAAACTCACAACCTAAACCAAATTATATAAACTAAATTCAGACCCTACCGAACCAACAAACCTAAACCAGCCCTAAACCGAAACAAACCCAAATAAACCTACACCAAACTAGCCTAAATTGAACAAAATCCAACCATGCAAGCTTGAACCAACTTATCCGGACCAAGCTCAAACCTATACTTAAACCCAATCAAACAAACTTAAACCTAATCTAAACCGAACCAGACCCAAATCTAAACCTAAACACAATCATGCAAACTTGAACCAAAACAAACAAAACTAGACAAACCCCCTTACAAAACATGGACCAGCCTAAACCCTATACCTTTGGCACATCCCAAAAATACCGGTCTAAAAATTTTTTCTTTTGGGATATGACTGGAATCGACACCTTAGTTTGGATGTGATCCCACCATGACCTCATAAGTGGTGCACACACATACCAACCACCACCAGCACAATGCCACAATCATAATCCAGAGTAATAAATAGCGGAAGGTATTAAATAACCGTTAGCATACTAATGATAATTAAAACTAGAATTACCATTGTTTACCTCCACAAAAGAGGTTTGTCATTAAACTTCATATATCAAACTTAAAGCACTTTGCCCTATAAATCACGGGCTATCAAAACATAGTAAGTAATCCAAAAATAAACTTAAATAGAAAATAGTTCATTCTCCAAGAACTCCTCTCCAAGAATAATTATTCATTAAAGACGCTCGCATCTCATTCACAGTTTGCATCGCGTGCTTATCTTCATACGGTACTCCTCCTAGCTAAGCCAAGTGAGCAATCGCGGGTGCATTTAGGTAGTCAGCAATGGTAGTATCTGCAATACCATCTAGTTCTCCAACATGTGCTCAGTGAAAAACAGATAGGCAAGCAAAAAGTATGCATGATTAGTTTATTACACACAATAAATGCAGTAGTCAAGTATCATGTATGCCATGTGCTATGGTAAGGCCTAACTACACCTCCCAAAGGCTGACTACAACCTCCAAGCATGGGAGTGTTGGGTACTCACCAACCTACCCAGTAGCCCTAGTGCCTCCACATGATGTTCCAATCAGAATGGTGATTGGACAGCAAGTTCGGCCAGTGACACTACAATGAACACTGCTGACCTTTCCCCCTCATCACTCTATCCTACCAGTACCTGACCCCCTACTAGCTAGAGTTGCAAATAGGAGTAATTCCATTAACCAAAAATCCTACATGTCATCTGATGTATCCGTCTTACCAAACCCAATAGGACACCCAGGCCATCCATTTTGCTCCCCCCCAAGATCTTTGTCATCCCGCTAAGGGTAAGTGACATACTCATCAATAATCATATAGCAAGTTGGATCCAGTAGTCCTTGATCATTTCACCACTTCCTACTAGTTTCCAATCACATACATTTACAAAATAATCATAATATAAAAGCAAATGCATGCACAAAGCAATTATTGGATGACATGTTGTCATAAAAAGCATGTGGCGCAACAATCATATATTAGAAACACTCCAAAATTAGTCAAGGGTTCTATTCCTCACCTGTTACGACTTGTTTGAGATTATTCCCACTAGCAAGGTTCGTGTCTATGAGGTGTTCTATGCCTACACAAGGTTTATGGTCATTAATTTGAAGTCCTTCCTAATTTAATTTTGATTTATACAAATCTAGACTTTACCGGTTGATATGTTGGTCGCTAAACTATCGACCGGCTTATGGTCCAGTAGAAAATCTGGACCATCAAACATTTGTCGATCGATACACCGGTCGGTATAGGGTATCGACCATGATACCGTTCGGCTAATTCTTTGAGACCTTTCTGGGATTTTTCGGTCGATATACTGGTCCTTGCCATACAGTCCACTGTATCGACCTCCTCCTCCTAATGGCCTCTTTTCTGCTTAATGAGTTAGGATTCCTTCTTTTGATTCACCCTTCCCCTTTCTAAGCTACTATAATCCGGGGATAAGGTGACGTCTAGGCTTATGCATCCTCCTGGAAAGTATGAATTACTTACCTAAGCTAGGACAATCGTTAAGAAGAGTTATTCTCCCTTTCAATGGTCTACACTAATCTCACTATTGATAAAAGGTGTGCATCCACCCCTAATACCTACATCTTTTAATGGAATACTCAGGTTTACATTAAGGTCTACCGAGATTAGGGTTTATTGATAGTAGCTTGATTATAGTGATTCGATGGTGTACTTTGTCGATGATTTCCCTCACACAAGAGCTGGAGGGCTTACCTTCTCGTTCTCGTTCTCCCCTTTCTCCCTTCCTTTAGAGAATGTGTCAGAACTTTTTAAGATTGATACGTAGTCGGATAAGGGTGAAAGGTAGGGTTTTTAATTATCTCAGGCTTCCTAGTTGGATTTAAACTCTTAGTTTCAATTAAAACTCCTAGGGAGTTGCCATGTGGCAAGAGTTTGAATTTGGGGAGAGACACCTTCACTTTTTCTACTCCAAAGTAGTTATGATAGGTGTGGGTCCCTCTAGATCTATCAATGGGTCTTGTGAATATCCTAAACAGTTTCCCCAATCAAAATTAATTGTTTCCAAAATTTGGCCAATTTACCCTTACCGGTCGATGTTACTGGTCCTTAGACTATTGGGATTTTTGACCGACTACTATCAATGGGCTCCCCTTAAGAGCTACTTATTCTATAACACATAGTTAGAAAGAAATATAATGACTCTAAAAGGGGTACCTAACGCGTTGCTCCTCAATTTGGCATTATGTTAGGTTCGACTTTAGTGGAAAACCTTGGTAGGAAAGAAAATTCGAGTTAGGCCGGGTTTTCTAGGTGTAGGTTTTACAACTCTACCCCCTTAAAATAATTTTGTCTCTAAAATTCCTACTTACCTATTGTTTCAAACAAGTACAGATATCTTTTCCTCATGGACTCCTCCTCCTCCCAAGATAGGTCCTCTACGTGCTGATTCTTCCATAGGACCTTAACATAGTAAACATCCTGATTCTTTAGGTGTCACACCCCAATTCTGGACTAACCAGTAGTGTTATGAACAGTCATAAAAACCAACGGTTCATGCCAGGATCTCGTAAGACCATGCCAACAATCCAAACTAAACACATTCTACATCACAATTAGAGATAATAAAATATATAGCGGAAGTCTTTATTAATAATGAACTGAGTGTCTACAATGATAAGAAAATAATAAATGAGTTATCTCCAATTAACCAAAATATAAATATAACAAACTATTATAAATACCAAATATGAAGGTTAAACACTAAGCGTAATTATAATTAAAACCCTCGCTTGATGAGTCATATTCGTCCTCTACAGCTTGTTTGTCCATAGCAGCCACATGTCTATACGTGGGAGTGTTTATCTAAACTTCAACGATATTACCTGCATCATTAGAACTAAAAAAAATGGTACCGTGGGGTGAGCTCCCAACCTAGCTTAGTGAGAAAACAAAACAATGCAACAAACATATGCATGCATTCAATTCATATCTTTGGTTTGGTTTTAAGTTTACAAATGTGCTATAGAAAGGATTAGCGGCCACCACACCTCTATAAACGAGTGTGTGAATCTGTCCAATAGATCAAACACCATTGTCATCCTACATGCATCCACCATGGAATAGAGATAGAGCTAAAGTGTTTGGATCATACACCACCAATACTTCCCCTGATGCCCTACCCATACCAACAGCCCCTATTAGCGAGGGCTTGCAAATTGGGCTCGCTACTAACCAGTCCTATGCCATCCAAATGCATCCAAGGCCTAGTCTCAACATCCCTCAATACGTCCATAGAGATAGAGCTAAGGCCCCCTGGCAGAGTCAAAGACCACATAGTCCGAGACCACCTCCTCTGATAACCTACGATGTAATAGTTCCACTAAGGTAATGACGATATGGCGATGTGAATGGATAGGATTGAGTAAAGATAGAGTCAGACTTTGGTGGCTAGGCTGAACCACAGTGCCATGTCCTCCCCTTGATGCTCCACTAGCATCCAACACACTAATCATATACGCAATTACATTCCTATTCTTAGCATCATCATCATGTTATAAATAGATATAATTTAATATGCATGAGCATATATATAACAAGTATTGGATGACATGTGAGATGCATAAATAATTATACAAGCATGAAATCATTCATGGCATTAGACAAATAAAAGAAAAGTAGCTAGTATAATTATTTATGCATCTCACATGTCATCCAATACTTGTTATATATCTGCTCATGCATATTAAATTAGCTTGTATAATTAGCCTTTTAGTTTAGGTCTTGTTCCCTTACCTTAGATTGATGCTTGTTCCTCTTTCAAGCTTTGGAATTTACTTTAAACTAGTTGAAAACCTAAACAATTAATGTATTTAATTTAGGAGTTAATTTTCTCAAGTTATAGTAGTCAAAAACCTTGTCTGCTCTCAAAATATGCTTTCTGAAATTGTGTGGTCGACCCTCTGGTCTTGCTTCATGCAACCACAGCATCCGACCATGTTGTGCGGTTGACACAAAACACATGCTACATGTGACCATACGATTTTTGAGAAACTTCCTGAATAACTGTGGTCGATCCTTTAGTCACCTTATAGTCGACCACAGGCTGTGACCATTTAATGTTTGGTCAGTTTTTACTTCCAATCCAAATTCTTCATGAGTCGACTTCTCGGCTCATCAGTAGGGTTCATCCTTTGGTCAATCTATGGCCATTAAATCATGCTTTTACATAGCACCTACCCTAACCTACTGTCCATAATTTTCCCTTGATTTTTGCTTAGAGGTTTATATAAACATCTCAACTAACAACGAAAATCCCATTCTGTGTGATCTATAGCTTAAAGAGAAAAGGTTCATACCTTAAGTCTGATGTAGAGAACTAAACCTTCTCTGCAAAACCCTTCTCTCAGTTTTCTTCTCCAAATCTTCTTCTCTTTCTCTTCCTCTCTCTTTTTCTTTTAGGTTTAGGGTGTGAGATTGATTCAAAAGAGTAAAATAGAGTAGAGGGACATCGTCTTTATAGAGGGAAACTCTCCATATAGAGTCCTCTTTCAATTAGGAAAGAAATCCCATTTGATTTGGAAAATTTCCATATCACGGAGTCTGATTTGGTAATGTACGATTGACTCATTTGGTCACAAAATTCGTCGACCACACAATCCAAAGCAGTCGACCACACATATGTGGTCTCATGTGTGTGGTTTCATGTGGTCAACCACACATATCAACCACACAAACCAAATTTTATTGGTTTGACTGTTACTGATTTGTTCACTTGGCTTTATGGTTTCTTCATACAGTTGGTCCATTGGAGCCGACTATGATGGGAAGACCGATTACGACAACAGAATGTAAGGTTAGATCAGGTTCATCGTGTGTGGGTCTTACATTAGGTGTTGAACCTTCTTGTCCATTAGCATTTGAGGTTCAAATTGTATTGTTAAGTCCTCATTGAGTTGTAGAGGATCGGCTTGCAGTACGTGGGATGGATCTTGTATGTACTTCTTCAGCATTGATATGTGGAATGTGTCGTGCACATTGGCTAATGATGGCGGTAGTGCTATTTGGTAGGCTACCTTTCCACATCTCTTTAGAATTTCATAGGGTCCTACATATCTGGGACTTAGTTTTTCCTTCTTGTCGAAATGCCCAAATCCCTCAAAAGGTGAAATTTTTAGGAACACCTTGTCTCTAATAACACACTCTTTGTCTTTCCTCCTGACATCCGAGTAACTTTTCTGTCGCGCTGAGGCTGCCTTGACCCTCTCTCTTATTACATCCACTTCTTGGCAAGTTTCTTGGACAAAGTCTGGTCCAACTATTCTTCTTTCGCCAACTTCTTCCCAATATAGTAAAGTTCTGCATCGTCATCCATAGATAGCTTCATATGGAGCTATACTAATACTAGCTTAGTAGTTATTGTTATAGGCGAACTCCATCAAGGGTAGCTTCTCGTCCCATGGTCCATTGAAGTCTATTGCACATGCACGGAGCATATCTTCTAATATCTGGATTATCCTTTTCGATTGACCATCTTTTTGTAGATGAAAGGTTGTGCTAAATCACAACTCTATGCCCATTGCTTGTTGTAGACTCTCCCAAAATCGAGATAATTGAGGCTCTTTGTTTAACATGAAGTTCTGAGGCACACCATGCAGACAAACCACTTGGTTTACTTACAGCCTAGCCAGTCTGTTTAGCGTATATTACGGCCAAGTTGCTATAATTCTTGCCATCTTTGTGAGTCTATCAACTATCACCCAAACATCATCTATATTTCTGGGTATCAAGGGTAGACCCATAACAAAATCCATGGTGATGCAGTCCCATTTTCACTCAGGTACCACTAGTGGTTGAAATAACTCGGATGGATTTTAGCAGATTGCCTTCAATGTTGTTATGTCAAACACTTGTAGACATAATTCGTTATGTCGACCTTCATTCCTTTCCACCAAATTGATTTCCTTAGGTCATGAAACATCTTGGTACTGCCAGGATGGGCTGATTAGGGAGCATTATGGGCCTCTCTAATTATTCATTCCTTGATATCCTAGGCTGTCGAAGGAATACAAAGTTTACCTTAGAATCTGAGTGACCCATCTTGGGAAAGGGTGAAGTTAGGATCTAACTTTCCTCTTCATAGGTCCTCCCTCAGAGTTTAGAAGGTCTGTAGCAATAGTTCCTTTATCACGTCAGTGACCAGATCAGCTTTTATTTGTAGGTTCACAAATAGGCTTGCAAGTCCACAAATGACTTGATCTCCTAAGGATTCTTCTGATAGATCCAGCGCACCTTGGGCTTCTTCCCTTGCTGTTAGAATCGAACCCAGTTTACTTCTATCATCAGGTTTTGCCAAACTCTTTCTGCTTAGCGCATTAGTTACTATGTTAGCCTTCCTAGGGTGGTATGAAATCTCTTAGTCATAATCCTTTAGCAGTTCTATCCATCTTCACTACCTCATATTTAAGTCCTTCTGGGTAAATAAGTATGTGAGGCTCTTGTGATTGGACTTAATTTGGAACTTCTCTCTATACAAGTAATGTCTCTATGCCTTGAGGGTGAATACAATTGCTGCCAATTCAAAGTCATGAGTTGGGTAGTTCTATTCATGTTTCTTTAACTGTTTGGAGGGATTAGGCTACGACCTGTTCTCCTTGAATGAGTACATACCCTCAGCGGAGCTTAGAAACATCCGTATATAAGGTGAATGTCTCTCCCGGTCTTGGAATCGTCAATATAGGGGTTGAGACTAATCTCTCCTTCAAGGTTTGGAAGCTCCTTTCACACTGATCTGACCAGATGAACCGCTCCCCCTTCTTAGTTAATTTTGTTAGTGGCATGACAATTCTAGAGTAGTCTTCCATGAACCTACCATAGTATCCTACTAAACCCAAGAAACTTTAGAATTTAGTGACCGTTCTAGGTGCTTCCAAGTTGATAATGGCCTCAATCTTGCTGGGATCTATTATAATCCCTTTTGCTGACACTACATGGCCTAGGAATGTCACTTTGTTCAGCCAACAGTGACACTTCTTGAATTTGGCATAGAATATCCTTTCTCATAGTCTTTGTAATGCCTATCGTAAGTGTGTCTTGTGTTCTTCTATGTTCTTGGAGCATATTAGTATGCCATCGATGAACACAATTACAGAAGTGTCCAGCATGTTATGAAATTCTCAGTTCATAAGTTTCATGAACAAAGCAGGGGCATTAATCAATCTACAAGACATAACCAGAAATTCATAGTGCACATACCTAGTCCAAAAGGCTATTTTTGGTATGTCGCTCTCCTTTATCCTTAGTTGGTGGTATCCTGATTGAAGATTAATCTTGGAGAACACTACAGTGCCTTATAACTGGTCGAACAAGTTGTTTATACATGGTAGTGGGTACTTGTTTAGTTCCCTATAATCGATGTAGAGATGTACGCTGTCATCTTTCTTCTTCACAAATAATACTGGTGCACCCCAAGGAGAAATACTAGGCCTTATAAAGCCTTCATCCAGTACTTCCTAAAGTTGCACCTTTAACTCCTTGAGCTCCATAGGTGCCATTCTATAGGGAGCCTTAGATACTGGTGTTGCGCCAAGTAACAAGTCTATCACAAACTCGGTTACACGCTCTGGTGGTGACCTTGGTAAATCCCTTGGAAATACATCTAGAAATTCTCTTACTACCTCCAAATCTTCCAGACGAGGCCATTCGACTGCCATATCCAGGACCAACACTAGAAATCCTAGATCTCCATTCTATAGGCATTTGATTGCCTTAATCACTGAAAAGAACAGTTTCCTTTTCTTTGCTCTCTTTTCTCCCTTAAACTCGAACATATCACCATTATCATCCTTGAATATCAACTTCTTTTTCGCACACTGGAGACTTGCTCCATGTTGTGACAAGTCCATGCCTAAGATCGCATCGAAGTTTGACATCTTCAACTGAATTAGGTTTGCTTCCAGATCTCTACCCTCGACTAGGACTGAACATGGTCCATGGTACTCATCTAGCATGTTTTCCACCCCAAGGGGTGATCGTACAATTAACAGCATCTCTAGGGTCTTAATATCACCTCCTATATTTTCCCTGAAAGATGGAAGAATGAATGGGTTGCTCCTGAATCAAAAAGTACCCTAGCTGGTTTCCCTGCTATATTAACAATACCTAATTACATTACCATGTTTTAAATGCATGCTCATATGGCAAAGTAAATAGTGTCAGAAGTGTACCTGTCACTACATCTGGTGATGCTTCAGTTTCCTATGCAGACACTGCATAGACCTTCCTAGGTTGTGTAGCTTTGAGTGGGCATCGATAATTTCTGGCATAATGTCCCATCTGCTCACAATTAAAGCACTTTATATTTGTAGGCACTAGGATTGCTGTGTGATTATCTACAGGTGTGGCTTTGGATGCTGTTGGTTTGGCTATAGTATAATTGGTCTTGAAAGTCTTGTTTGCACGACCTCTAGCAAAATTTGTGGACCTCTTGTTAACTCCCTTTTGAGCGATATCTCTCAAACTAGACTCAATAACCTTGGCTGTTTGGACGGCCTCCGAGTAGACCTCCTTTCCAAGGGCATCTACTGTTGCTCATATGTTGCCTCTCAAACCCTTAGTAAATCTCTGAGCTTTGGCACCCTCTTCTTTCATACTCAGTGGGGAAAAATAGAACAGCTCCTTGAACTTGTGCTGATATTCATCTACTGTCCGTTGCCCTTGTGAAACATTGAGGTATTCCCCCTCCATTCTGTCCTTGAAGCTTCTAGGGAAATATCTATTAAAGAAAGCCTCTTTAAAGATTTCTCAAGTAATCTGGAGATGCTTTGCCATTAGAAGTGGCATAGTAGATTCCCACCAAGTTTTGGGCTCTCCTTCCAAAATGTAGATTGCACACAAAACCTTTTCATCCTCTGTGCATACCATCATTCGAAGGGTCTTCTTTATAGACTTAATCCTTATGGCTGGCTGTAATGGATTAGTTCCAACTTTAGTAAATTTCAAAGGTTTCATCTTTAAAAACCTCTCAATGGTACGAGACTGATCATAGTATAGCACTGGAAGAATCGGTGGTGGGTTCTGATTTGCTACTACATTCTGATTGAGTCTAGCGAGCACTCCATGCTATCCTATTGTCGCATTGACTTGATTTAGGGGGTTTCCTCCAGGTGGTGGCACATTATTGTTCCTGTCGCCTTGCTGTCCACCTATCTGTCTTGCAAGCACTGGAGTCAGAAGAGTCCTCAGATCCTCAAGAAATTTTCGTTGATTTTCCTCAGTTGTTCTTTGTTGTTCTTGACTTACTGTAAGAGCCATGTTTTGTATGATTCTAGGGAGGTTATCAGGGTAACCTCAGGTGGTGGCGGATCATTTCTATTTGAGATGGGCCTCCCACGTTAGTGGTGGGTTGGGTTTCATCTAGATTAGGTGTTGTAGTCACCCCTTCTTCAGGCGAAAGATTCTCATCATCGCTCTCACGAGGGGGTATTGCATGTATGAGGAGCCATTTTAACCTATTCAACTTCTTAAATCGAGCATCATACGGTTGGCTTCATATTCCACAATAAACTATACAAGTAAGGTAAATAGAACATGTACAAAACCGTACCAAATACAATCAAGAAATAACTAGTAAAATTTTAGAATTTTATATCATTTATCACTGGTCCCGTCGATGCATCTAGAGTTACTAGTTCCAACAAGTAATGCGTCTGATAAAGTTATTGAACTCTCTAGAGTTTGTCGATTGATGGGTCGGTTGGTATTATATCGTCTGCCATTTCGACCGATTACTTCCAGAATTCTAACATTTACTCTGTTGGTCGGGATTGTACCCCGCATTGGGATTTGTGACCGGTAGGGGGAATCTTTTCCTATATAACTTGGTGCGAAAATCCTTTCCTCATTTCTCACCACTTTTACTCCAAGTGGTAGTGAGCTCCCTTTTCGCTTTTGGGAACTTAGGTTTGGCCTTCGGGAGCTTCTTCCTCTTATGAATCTTCTTTAACTCTCCTCATCATGGATCCAAGGTATGAACTCTTTTTCCTTAACTTGAATTTTAGGGTTAGGAGAGATATTGCAAGGATCTTCTTGAGCTTTCCTTTGAACCCATATTGGCTCAAGATCTACTGAAATTTATTTGTGGTCTACGTAGGCCATCCCATTCAAGGAAAACTACCATATGTTGAGCACGGCGTAATGCTCCCTTGGCTTTTAATGTGTTGAGGTTTGTTTCCTTAGAGGCTCAACAAGCATTTTCCAAGTTTGAATACAAGTTTGTCAAATCCGGGTGATGTGTTCTGTTTGACGAGTTAGAGCGGTTTGACGTCCAGGCTACCATTAATGCTATGGGATGGTCTCCCATGTTAGAGATCAATATAGCCACGAGGCCTGACTTGATACCACTTTTCTACTATAATTTGCAAGTCATGAGCGGCATGAACCACGATAATGATGCTGTGTACCTTTGCATATCTAGCCGAGTATCGGGTTAGGATGTTTTCTTCGAAAATAGGAAACTAGCAGGCATGCTGAACATATCCATGGGTAGAAATGTCACATGCTGTAGTTACAAGGATAAAGGCGCCTTGTCTGAGATGATGTGACTAGAGATTGCCAATCAACTCTACTTTCTGGGTAAGCGTCACAAAACAATCAACTACCATCCCATACCTCGAGTATACTGTAGAATCATATAGCACAACATCCTACTACAGGATGGTTACTACAATGAATTATCCTCCTTTCGTAAGTTCCTGGTCTATCGGCTTGTAACCAGGACACCTGTTTGCCTTCCTTTCATCTTCATGCGGAACATGATCCTGGCCTCATAAGGCATTGGACCATCAAATCTTCCCTATGGCAAGTTACTTACTGACGTCCTATCGCTTTTGAGGGTTGATATCCATAGTCACTCCGAATTCGAAGTGTTAGTATCTATTCCCTTTAGTTGGTATGCCAATTCAAAAATGTAGCTTAATGACATAGTACTTTCTGATGATGAACTAGAGGCTTGTCCCCATATTGGGTGTTTGAGAGACGAAGAATCTGAAAAAGAAAAAGATAATGATGCACCGATAGATGTAGAGGATGAGGACAGTGATCAAGCAGACCATCCACAACCTCCCCCTGACATGAAAATTCTACTGGCTGAGTTGCATGGTATTAAAGACCATCAGAGGCAATTTACACATTTTATGGAGAACAACTTTAGGCGGGTTTGTCATGCCCAAACTTGTTTTCTTTCCAACTCAACATCATGCAGACGGCTATGGCCAGGGTGGGTATAATGTCAGAAGAGGACATCAGGAATGCAGCTATTGCATCGCGGGTGAAGACTTACCAACATCGAGGGGAAATTACAAAATTATGAGAAAAACAATTTGGGGGGGTTCCCTATGCAAGTTGCAGTGCTTAGTCTCTAGTCTTTTCCTATCCTCTTATGCTCTTTATGGTTGTTATTGTACTTTACACAAGATTTGTTTTATATTTACCATTTATGATCTTTAAGCTTTTATTATCCTATTGCTCAGGTTACTATAGACTACTGCAGCATTGGCTTGGTTGCCACAGTGTAATAGAGCTTATCACTATGATAACAAACCTTGTCACACCCCAAAAATACTGGTCTAAAAAGTTTTCTTTTGGGATACCACTGGAATCGACACATTAGTTTGGATGTGACCCACTAGGACCTCATAAGTAGTGCACACATACCAACCACCACCAGCACAATGCCACAATCATAATCCAGAGTAATAAATAGCAGAAGGTATTAAATAACCATGAGCATACTAATGATAATTAAAACTAGCATTACCATTGTTTACCTCCTCAAAAGAGGTTCATCATTAAACTTCATAAATCAAACATAAAGTACTTTGCCCTATAAATCATGGGCTATCAAAATGTAGTAAGTAATCAAAAAAGAAACTTAAACAAAAAATAGTTCATTTTCCAGAAACTTCTCTCCAAGAATAATTATTCATCAAAGACGCACGCATCACATTCGTAGTCCCTGTCGTATGCTTCATCTTCATATGGTATTCCTCCTAGCTGGGCCAAGTGAGCAATCGCGGGTGCATTCAAGTAGTCAGCAATGGTAGTATACAATACCATCTAAAAGATTGGCGTACGCAAGGGTCAACTCTCCAACATGAGTTTAGTGAAAAATAGACAGGTAAGCAACAAGAATGCATGATTAATTTATTATACATGACAAATGTAGTAGTCAGGTATCATGTATGCTATTAGGGGAATTTCCTACGTCACCAATGACATGGTAATAGTTGAGATCCAAACATCCATGTCAATATCTCCGAAAGAGCCTAGGAGGATATTCCCATAAATCCAATTAATGGATAAGGGTAAAAGCATCATTTTTATAGCTTTACTAGATATTTCAATCATCATACACCAAACAAGGGTAAATGTGACATTTACAAAGAGGCACTATTCACTATAAATACCATGAATCCTGAGATTTCAGGTACACAACATTTAATACTCTTTCTTAGGGATTGCCACTTTGACACCTCAGGCTGAGAATCTCTTACTTACCCCATCATTATTTGAGTGAGCTCAGATACAGAGCCCATTAAACGTTCACAGAGCCCTAACTTAGGCATCAGAGTAGACCCAGGGCCATAGGCCCACCGCCCCTTTTCCTATTCTTATGTCTTGCAGGTCTAATCAGCGTGGTAGACCCAGGATACGGATTTGGGCTGAAACAGTTTAGCACCACCCTGGGACATTGAGTGATTTAAAGTTTGAAGACAAACGTCAAAGGAAAATCCTAAGGTATGAGTCCAAGAAAAGCAAGAAGTCATGCGGTAAACTACCAACTAGCGATTAAACATCCACAATGCCTCAATGAAGTTATTAGATTAGGGCCTCGGCCTCAAAGAAAGAAGGGAAAGAGGTCCATGGACCCAGCACCATCATCAGAAGCATAAGTCACTTATGAGCAGTTTGATGCGGTAGCTCAGCAGCTAAGAGGACTTGACCAAATTTCCTCAAGAATTTCAAGCACCAGCTATAGGAGTGACCTCTAGGCCACCTCCAAGAATGCATCTACTACATAATCTAATACCTTAGGTAGATGACCATCCAGAAAGCCCCATCACCACGTCCTAACAAGGCTGCCAAGAGACGGACCTGGTAATGCTGGGGCAGAGAAGTCATCTACCACCCGAGATAGAAGCAAGACAGACTCCGTCTATCAATAGAGGAGGGTTTCCATTTTTGAAAAGCTTGAGCCGTGATCGAGCGTCGGACTTGATATCCAGAATATGATGGAAGACTCGTCGATTCCCCAACATGGGCACCAGCCAAAGGCGGTCATTAATGCAAACATAGGAAGAGCATTAAGCCACCCAGAGGCAGATGCTAGAATAGAAGATTAACTCACCTTCCTATAGCAAAGGGTGGACGTTATGGTGAGTTTAGTAAATGCCCTTGTAGCAGAGAAGGACTATTGGGTTGACATGGATTATATGTGCTCAGATGTGCCCTTTACATATCATCTTACTATGTAGATTGAACATCGAACACATTTGACCAATGAGGGTAAATCGAACTTCATCAAATACGTGATCCATTGGTCAAACCAGTTATTACCAAACACATTTGACCGAGTATGGTAAATTAAACTCTGACAAATGTTTGACCCATTGGTCAAACTAGTTTGGCACTACCGAACACATTTGACCTAGTAGGGTAGATCGAACTTCGTCAAATGTGTGACCCATTGGTCAAACCAGTTTGGCACTATTGAACACATTTGACCAAGGAGGGTAGATCAAACTTCATTAAATGTGTGATCCATCGGTAAAACCAGTTCTGTATTATCGAATACATTTGACCGAGGAGGGAGACTAAACTTCGTTAAATGCGTAACCCATCGGTCAAACCAGTTCGGTACTACCGAACATACTTAACCAAGGAGGATAGATCAAACTTCTTCAAATGTGTGAGCCATCGATCAAACTAGTTCGATACTACCTAACACATTTGATCGAAGAGGGTAGATCGGATCTCGTCAACAGTATAACCCATTGGCCAAACCATCTTGAAAAATCCCGAGCACATCGGTCGAGACACATCGGTCATTATAAAAAAAAATAAGTGTCGAAGTCATGTACCAAATACCATGCCTCACCTAAGAGAAGCTTCAAGAAATGGCCAACCTATGTTAATCATGGAATCCACATCGGTCGTCATCAAAAGCAACATCGAGGAAGCAACATGCTCACACCATGCCTCGCCAAAACACATCGTTAGGCTGATGTGAATCCTAGGAAGGTAGAATTTAAGCTCACACTCATTGCCTTAGAGGGCCCAAGTATATCTCCCAAAATAGACACCTCGGCCAAATCACTTCATCTCGGCCAAGGTGAATCCAAGGAGAGTCAAATTCAAGTTCGACACTCGGTGCCACAAATGGCCTAAGGAAATCGTCCAAGGTATTCACCTCAGCCAAAACACATCAGCCTGTTGAAAAGGACCTTCGATCAATACAAAATTAACCGGCTGAGGTAGTCATGTGCAAGGCCACCTCCCATACCTCATGACTTTTCTTTAAGTGACAAAGTCATATTGGCCGAGGTGGACGGCTCGGTCACTACAAAATCAACCAACAGAGGCTATCATGTGCAACACCACCTCCTGCACATCAAGCTCCTTTATTTTGGAGATCGAGGCAAGTCTATCTAGGCTGCCAAGTTGGTCAACCCGCCTCGAAAATGCATCAAAGATGTTACCGAGGCAGTCTCATGCTGAACATGTGACTGACCTTGATCAGAAATTATGGGGAGACCGAGCCAAGCCAGCCGAGATGGCTCAACTCAATTAAGTAGCCTCAGAAAAACAACAAAAATCTACCGAAGCGGTTACGCGATGACCTTGTGACTGGCCTCAGTTAGTAATTATGGGAAGACCGAGGCAAGTCGGCTGAGTCAGCCAAGTTGGTCATGCAGCCCCGAAACTTCACCAAAAGATTTACCAAAGTAGTCAAGTGACGAACATGTGATTGACCTTGATAAAAAAAAAAAAAAAAAGAAGCGGTGAAAAAAATAATAGCTTGAGGTGAAGCAGCCGAGCTGCCATTTCAGCCCCATTGGCTTGGTCAAAGTTGAAAAAAAAACAAAAAGCCAAAAAGAAACTAGCGGCAAAAAAGTAGCTTGAGGAGAAGCGGCCGAGCTGGCCACCTCAGACCCATTGGCTTGGTCAATGTTGAAATTAAAAAAAAAAGGTGAGAAATACGAGGCAATCCAAAAAAAAAAGAAGGAAAAGCAGCTCAGTTTGGACAAAGAAGGGCCCACACCCCAATAAAAAAAAAAAAAAAAAAAAAAAAAAAAGCAAAGCAAAAGCAAAGGTAGGAGGCACACTAAGGAGAAAAAAAATGTAAAAAAGACAAAAAAGCTAACTTGAAGCGACTGAGGCGAATTCAATTTAGACAAGAAGGGCCCACGGCTCGGTTTATTTGGACAAAAAGAAAAAAGGGCAGCCACTCATTTAAATAAAAAGAAAAAAGCAGAAATTCAGAGTAATAAACTGTGGCAAAATCTGCTCGGGCAGATTTAATTGGAGTATGAGGCTTACAGCTTGGCTCAAGCTATTCGAATGAGCAAAAAAAAAAAAAAAAGTAGCAAGTGAAAAAACTGACGAAAAAATAGCCTTGGGTGAAGCGGCCGATTTGGCCACCTCGGCCCCATTGGCTCGGACAAAAAAAAAAGGCACCGTTTATATATAAATATATATATATATATATATATATATATATATATATATATATATATATATATATATATATATATATATATATATAGATATAGCATAAAAAAAAGAAATAGAAATATGAAGAGGCCGAAGCAAGTCCGATCCTACATTTCAATTGATTGATGCTCTGGTTTATAGATCCCAATTTACCACTGTTTGCCGTGAACACCTATATGTTGGTACTAATGTGAATTTTGGGAGTATGACCGAAGAAGCTCGCAGAAAGTTCTTCTAGGCAATGAGAGAAATCGGAAGAACCACAACAAGCTTGTGAGGTCGATAAGTCAGTTTGGGGTAGACCCATGTCCTGGTTGAGCTTTCTCTTACTGTTGTCAACTGGAGCAAGACCTCAGGTAATACAGAGAACCATTGAGTGATTTGAAGCTGAAACGTTTATTACAGATGAGTTATCTAGCTATGGTGTCGTCACTATGGTAGCTTTTCCAAGGAAGAATTGCCTCGCTACACTACACATAGGAATGATTTCTAAACATCTCAGGAAGTATGGGCTCTGATAAGACAACTTGTATGATCTGACCCCATTCGACCAAGGTCATTAGCTTACCCACTTATGGTCAGCCTATACCAATGTGGTCTCCTTCCCTCTCTCACCATCTCTTTTGCAAGGTAGCATATTTGCAAGCCACTTAAGTGATCAAGATAGTCTTCCAGAATCTGAGGAGCTACAGCTGAGGTATTTAGCTTGACCCATCCAGTTCGGACAAGCCGAGCGGAATGACCAACCCCAAAAAAAAAGGGGGTCAGCCAATACCGACTCTTATTAACTCTATCAAAGTGCATAGGATATTGATCCATCTCCTATCAATGTCATCACTTTGACATTCCCAGTCGGCATGACCGACTACAATTAGTTGAGGACTACATCTCGTCCAGACAGTTCAGAACAACCAATAGAGCTGCATGATTAGATCAGCTCGATAGATCAACACGATCGATGGAGCCTCATCCTTAGATCAGTCTGACGGAGTTGCATCCTTAGATCGGCCGGGCAGATCAGCACAATGACAGAGCTGCATCCTCAGATCGGACAGGCAGATCGGCACGATCGACTGAGCAGCATCACTAGATCAGCTCGGCATTAGATCCGCACTTCTTCCGATAGGGAACCGATGTACACATGCCAAAGTAGCCGCATTGGCCAATCAAAAATCAAGACTTTGAAGCGCTTAGGTGCAAGATAAACTCGTGTAACCAAGGCAAATCACCAAGAGCATCTTAGCAAGGTCATACCACCCACATTGGGCCAATGTAGACTCATGAAGAACAATACCCTTGGACAAGCCTAGGTACATGGCCTCAAAAGCTAGTATTAACATCAACTTCAGATCATCTACGTTGGCTCAAGGGCTCGCATCAATGACAAGACAGATTCTAGACCATCTCCTTCAGACAAGCCAAGGAAAATGGGCTCAAGGGTTAGTGTCAACTTTAAGGCAGATTTCAGACCACCTCCCTCGAATAAGCTAGGGCAGCTGGCCTCAAGGGCTAGTGTCAACTTTAAGGCAGATTTCAGAACACCTCCCTCAGAAAAGCTAGGGCAGCTGGCCTCAGGGCTAGTGCAAAATTTAAGGTAGATTTCAGACCACCTCCCTCGGACAAGCTTTGGCAGCTGGCCTCAAGGGCTAGTGTCAACTTCCAAGCCAAATTTTAGACAACCTTCCTCAGACAAGCTAAGGTAGCTGGCCTCAAAGTCTAGTGTTAAGTTTTAAGTTTCTATCTCTCATTCAGTCGGACCTTACAGATTTACCAGAGCAACGAGGCAAGTGTTGCGAGAACATTCTTTTTTTTTACTTACTCAGTAGAACCTTACAAATTCAATAGACCAACGAGGCAAGTATTAGGGGAATTTTCCATGTCAGCAATGACATGGCGATAGTAGAGATCCAAACATCAACGTCAAAATCTCCAAAAGAGCCTAGGAGGATATTTCCATAAATCCAATCAATGGATAAGGGCAAAAGTATCATTTCTATAGCTTTACAAGGATATTTCTGTCACCATACACCAAATAAGGGTAAAAGTGACATTTACAAGAGGTATTATTTACTATAAATACCATGAATCCCAAGATTTTAGGTACATAACATTTAATACTCTTTTTTAGGGATTATCGCTCTGATACCTCGGATTGAGAATCTCTCACCTACCCCATTAATATTTAAGTGGGCTTGGATATCGAGCCCAATGATTGTTCACGGAGCCCTTAGGCATCGAATGGACCTAGGGCTAGAGGCCCACCTCCCCTTTGCCTTTTGCTTGTGTCTTGTAGGTTTAATCAACAAGGTGGACCCGGTTACGGATTTAGGTTGAAACATATGCCATGTATTATGGTAGGGCGTAGCCATACCTCCCAGAGGTTGACTACAACCTCCATGTACAGGAGTGCTGGGTACTCACTAGCCTATCCAGTTGCCCTGATGCCCCTACATGAAGTCTTAATTAGAGTGGTGATTGGGCACCAAGTCTGGCCAATGAAGCTACAACGAACACTGTCGACCCTTCCCCTCATCACTCCATCGTAACAGCACCTGACCTCCTACTGGCCAGGGTTGCATACAGGGGTAGTGCCACTAACCCAAAATTCTACATGTCATCCGATATATCCCTCTCACCAAACCCAGCAGAAATCCTAGGCCATCCATTTTGCCCCCTGCCCCAAGATGCCATCATCCTGCTAGGGGTAAGTGACATACTCGTCAATAATCATATAGTAAGTAGTCAGATCCAGCAATCCTCGACCATTTCACCATTTCCTACTAGTTTTCAATCACATACATTCATACAACAATCATAATATAAATGCAAACGCATGCATAAAGTAGTTATTGGATGGCATGTTATCATAACAAGCATGTGGCTCAACAATCATATATTAGAAACATTCCAAAATTAGTTAGGAGTTCGGTTTCTCACCTGTTACGACTTGTTTGAGATTATTCCCACTAGTAAGGTCCATGCCTATGAGGTGTTCTATGCCTATACAAGGTGTATGGTCATTAATTTGAAGTACTTCCTAATTTACTTTTGATTTATACAAATCTGGTCTTTACCGGTCGATATGTCGGTCACTAAACTATCGACCAGCTTATGGTCAGGTAGAAAATTTGGAACTTCTACCATTTATCGGTCAATACACCAGTTGGTACAAAGTATCGACTATGATACCATCTAGTTAATTCTCCAAGACCTTTCTGGGATTTGTCAGTTGATAAACCAATCCTTACCATACAATCAGTTGTATAGACCGCCTCCTCTTGACGGCCTCTTTTCTACTTAGTGAGTTAGGATTCCTTCTTTTGATTCATCCTTCCCCTTTCTAGGCTACTGTAATCCGGGGATAAGGTGATTTCTAGGCTTATGCATCCTCCTGGAAAGTTTGAATTACTTACCTAAGCTAGGACAATCATTAGGAAGAGTTATTCTCCTTTCCAATGGTCTACACTAATCTCACTATTGATAAAGGGTGTGCATCCACCTATAATAGCTACATCTTTCAATGGAATACTCAGGTTTACATTAAGGTTTATTGAGATTAGGGTTTTACCGATAGTAGCTTGACTACAGTGATTCGACGGTGCACTTTATCGACAATTTCCCTCACATAAGAGCTGTAGGGCTTACCTTTTCGTTCTCCTTGTCCTTCCTCTAGATAATGCTTCAGAACTTTCTAATATTGATATGTAGTTGGGGGAGGGTGAAAGGTAGGATTTTTATTTATCTTAGGCTTCCTAGTTGGAGTCAAATTCTTAGTTTGAATTGAAACTCCTAGGGAGTTTCTAAGTGGCAAGAGTTTGAATATAGGGAGAGACTCCTTCCCTTTTTCCACTCCAAAGTAGTTAAGATAGGTGTGGGTCCCTTTAGATCCATCCATGGGTCCTAGGAACATCCTAAATGGTTTCCCCAATCAAAATCATTAGTGAGTTCCAAAATTTGACCAATTTTACCCTTACCGATCGATGGTACCAGTCCTTAGACTATCGAGATTTCCAACAGGCTAGTATCGATCGGCTCCTTTTAAGAGCTACTGATTATATAACACATAGTTAGAAAGAAATATAATGACTTTAAAAGGGGTACCTGTCGTGTTGGTCCTCAATTTGGCATTGTGTAGGGTTTGACTTCAGTAGAAAACCTTGGCACGATAGAAAATCCGAGTTAGTCTAGGTTATTTGGGTGCAGGTCTTACAACCTAAATCAAACCAGGCCAGATCTAAACATGAACCAAACCCAAACACATGAACCCGAAACCTTATTCAACCCAATTTCGGACTACCCATGAGATACCCCTAATGAAAGGTAAGAAGAACTACAATGTCTCTCCCTCTAACCGAAACCAACAGATGGAAGCAAAGAATAGATAAAAAAAAAATGCATTGAGGATACTCTAAAAGGAGCAAAGTAGTAAAACAAAAAAACCCTTCCCATCAAAATCAAACAACCCATGAGATACCAATGTAAAAGAAAATAATAAAAGAGAATAAAGAGGACACTAGTATAATAGTAGCAGCTGACCAGCAAATCATTGATGAGAGTAGAAGATCAAACACTACCCGAATTCATGCCAACTACCCTTAACCCTCAACACTACCATGGTAATCAAACTGTGGCCAATCAACTGAAACTAAAATTAAACAAAAAAATGAAGATAAAAAGAAACTAATGTTCATAAAGAGGGGGAGATGAGGGAATCTGGGTAACAATCACAACCAGCATCACAAAATAATAGGAGAAAGATAAACAATAGTCATTGAATTAGATCAGTGGTAAGGGATCGATAAGAGAAGGGGGGAGGCTTACCTGTAGCCAAAAAAATTTCTTCTCCTTCTTTCAGCTGCTCGGCTCTTCTTCTTTTTGATCTCCCTCGGTAACAATTACAACCAACAACACAAAATAGTAGGAGAAAGATAAACAATAGTCATTGAATATGATCAATGGTATGGGATCGATGAGAGAAGGGGGAGGCTTACCTGCAGTCGAAAATTTCTTCTCCTTTTCTCAGCTGCTCCACTCTTTTTCTTCTTGATCTCCCTGTGAAAGTAGTCGTAGCTCAGTCTACTTACCTGATCAAATGGTTACTGGCAGAGACCAGCTCCCCTTTCTTTGTCTTTCTTTTTGATTCCCTCTCACAAACCTATTTCTCTTTCTCGATTTAGTTTATTTTCATCAATTTCTTTCTCAATTCTTTTCTTTCTTTCTCTCAGATTTCTCTCCACTCTCTTTTCTCTGCCCTAATATCAGAGAGAGGAATCTTCTCCTTGATCTCCATCCCTAGCTGACACGCAGCCCTCCTCTCACTCCTCTCAGATCTCTCTTCCCCAATCTTATACTCTCTAAACCCTTCTCCAACAGCTGACAGCACCTCCTGTCAAAAACCCAAAAGACATCCCAAGTGAAACCCCTCTTCCTCTCTTTTTTCTCATACTTCATTTTCCTCTATTTCCCATTCTCTTAATCTCCCTTCTCAGATTTCCCTTTCTTTTTTCTTGCTCATTCCACAGCTATTCTCTCTACTCTTCTTTGTTTTCTCTATTCTCCATCGAATTTCTTTTCCATCTTCCACACTCAATCTTCCCTTATTTTTTCTCTTTGTTTTATTTGAGCTTTTTCCACTAATTTTCTCTCTCACCCAAACTACCCACAGTAGAATCATGAGCTCCACCATTCTCCTTCAATCTTTCCTGCTATTCTCTCTCCCATTCCTTGATTTGAATGAGTAAAAAAGCCTCTGATTTAGGGTTTTATAACCCCAACCCGAGTCAAATTATCGGTTTACCCCCTTTAATTTCTGATTCTTATATACATATATATATATATATATATTTATATAACCATAAAAAACATTTTTTTTCCATTGTTATTTCTTTTTTTTCTTAATGACCAATGTAAGACCCATGCCCAAATACCGTTACGATATGACCATTATGGGCATGTATCGGGTCTTTCCACATGCAATCGTATCACATCGACATGATTAAAGGTAATGGCGTACTCATAGGTGACACAAAGCTGCTACGTTGAGCCACTCGTGCCACTAGACTGCATGAAATAACATTAGAAGAGACCTCGAACCTAGACCAAGCAACTCCCAAGAGTCTAGCAGGTGTCCACCTAAATGGCTGACTGAAATGAGGTCTGGCTAATGACCAAGGAGGTGCGGTTGAATACCAGCCTGGTCTGGCCGCACCACTTGAGCACGAACTAGGTTTGAGATCAACTGACTGCGGGTCCCACTGATTTGAACCTGGACTCTTTCTCTTGCATTGAAGGCTTATCAATCATGGGTTTTTCATGGTAAGCCATCCTTGATTGAACTAGGAATGGAAAGTGAGGGAGGAGGACCATCTCCTTTCCATCAATGGATTCCCTGCCTATAAAATTGGGAAGAGATGGATTCCTATCCTCTCCATTGTCTCATTCGGTCAACCCAACTGAAAGAGATTGGGAGAGGAGCTCTGATGCACGAATTGAGAGAGAAGATAGAAAGGAGTAAAAGAAGAAGAAGAAGAGAAGGGAAAAATCCTTCCCCCTCATTATCGTCCAAGAAAGAGGAGATGCAGAGGAGAAAGAAGAGAAAGAGAGATGAAAACCAACCTCTAGATTGAAAACTCCAATGTTGAGAGCTCGAAAGGGAATCAAATCTTTCTGTAAGAATCCTTTTACTTAAGATTTGATTCGGTTAATGAGCATTTATGTAATAAGGGATTTAATGGTTTAAAGAGATGACGTCTTTCGTATTTTAATGGTGCCATCATAATGAAATCTATGTAGCTAAAGTAAAAGAGACAGTGATCCATTACCCATGGCGGAGCCATGAGCATGTACACCATCGTTCATAGATTCGAATATTGGACAATAGTGTAAATGTTTTAATTGGTGGACAAAAGGAACGCATGGATGGGAATGAATCCTAATGAACTAAGAAAAATTGTTATGGAATGCTAAAGACCTTGAAGTGACCTTAGGAGACCCAATACCATGATCCGATAGCGAATCCGAAGGATGGAAAATCAAATGTAGAGTCCGAATACTAGATCTATTATTTAGGCTAATGGTTAAATGAAGATGATACCCAAATCCTAGTGTAACCATCGAACCAGGAGCTCAAACTTCTCATTCTAGACAAGAAAAATATGTAGAACACGTCAAAAAAGTTTCGTCACCATCGGACCACCTTCTGACGTGCTGTCGATGGGATCAACCGCACGACCCAATCATCGTGACGTACATTCGAACATCAAACACATGCCATTCCGATGGTGTATCCTGGTCAAACTTAGCCAATAAATTTTTGGATTTTATTTAGAATTTATGAAGGTCTTGGAACCCAATTTTGACCATCCCATGATGCGAAACCCCTTATGCATTGTGTATACCTGAGATAAGTTTTGGATTACTCTACTAAACGACCAACTGTACCTTATCTCTATATTGTGAGACCTCAAACCCAACCTACCGGTCCTTGGCAAACTTTATGGGGTGCCAACACTGTCGAATGACTACATTTCGATGTGTGGTCAGTGATGTATGATCGACCACATGCCGCACGTGATTCTAATCTCTATTGTTGACCATCCTTGGTCAGTAACTTTCTAGAGTTTTTGTGAGCCTGCTTGTAGACTTAAATATCTGAAATCAATGGTAAATAAGCATTCCTTGTGTTAATTTAACTAAATACCCTATAATATGTTTGGATGGCTTGCTGTTTACTATTGTAAATGGCAAGAAATCTTTGGACAACAAGTGTGGAACCTTAGGGACCAGTAACCAGACCCCTGTATGACGCTAGAACCCCTAACTTCATTATAAGAAGTCCTTTTTAGTATTAAGTCTATTAAAATAAAGTTCTGGTTTGTGAGTGTGTTGTCTTGTGGAGAATTAGTATTCATTTCACCTATCTCCTATAGACAGCAGGCTTGCTACAAAGTTTAGACATACCCTAAGGTTATGAATGTTAATGAATGAAAGGATTAATGAACCCCTTGCTGCAATGTCATGATAAAAAAACAGTGAACAATAGGCATAAGTTATCATATAAGCTATTAATGCTATGAGCACTAGAATAATGAACTTAAAGAGAAACCTAATTAATTCTATTGAATAACACATTATCGAATGTTATTGTTTATGATCTTGATCCTTAGCTATGAGGACTATGGTAGGAAGTTACTTGATCGATTTGTCGAGGATTTACTCTCTAACTGTCTGTAAGGAAACTAAACCCTTGTTTGGTAGAATTAATTATATGGAATTATGTTGTGTGATGGATGCGATTGAGAACATGCTCTTAGTAAATTATTTTATGTGATCATGCATATGCATTATTGGGTTTGGGATCAATAGTGCAGATAAGGATTAGAGGGCGAGTGGTATGGGACACCTGATACCTTTCCAAAAAAACAACTGATCCATGTTTGATGCATGATGTCTGGTTAAGTTGGTAAAGAGATGAAATCATGGCCCGCGGTAATGCCCTCTTGCCCGACCTTCCTTCACTCCCTAGGTGAGATAGCTAAGGAAAGCAAATAGCTGGGGTCCAGGAGGATTACAGGCACTCAAATAACTTACAAACAAGATGGTTGGCTTCCCAAGACGTTATTGCTAGGTTGGTGGCATGGGACACTTGCACCACTTCTTACTGACGTTGCTTTACATTGACCATTTGTAACTTAGCTGAGTCACAACGTCCTAGGTGAAAAGATGGACAGGGTTGGAAGCTTGGTGATGTTACAGTCCAGCAATATGATTAATTAGGTGGACATGGCTAGTTAAACATAATTATCCTTATAGCTGTATCCCTAGCCATTAAGGGGTTATGTAGTGGCATGCGTGCAATAAAAAGGTGGTATGAACATAGCTACGATGCTCCCCATACCCAACGTAGTGTAGATGGGTGAGCGAGTGAACTAATGGGATAACAATCTCCTAAAGCATAAGATGTAATGTGGACTTAGGATGAGTTGTGGGGAAGTGGTCGACGTAATACGGGCTCCATAATGACGTACCCATACTTGGGGGTGATACTGTACGTCGAGTAAGGTGGTATCATCTGATAGGAGGAGACCTGTGCAGCTTGGAGACTCCATGTGTGGGTTGTCCTAAGCTGATACTTACAGTTATTTACCAGATCGTAGTTGATAATTGCATGTATTTTGTTTGTTGCACATTTAGTTTTCTTGCTAAGCTTGGTGGTTAAGCTTACTTTGTGCTCACAAGTTATTTTAGATGTTGCAAGTTCTTCGCGTGACGCTTTTGGTGGCAGTTCATCTGGTGTGGAGAATGAGGACTTCGAACCTAAGGAGGATATCTCTGATTCTTGATGTGATGTGTTCTGCTGTGCATGGGTTTAGGTTGTGCTCATGTTTCTTCTCTTTAGTGGAGATTATCTATTTTATTTTGGATTTACGTTGGAGGTAAAATTTGAACAATATTTTATTTGGCTTTGAATTATTTATTTTTAGAATAATTGAATAATGATTTTAACTATGGATGGAACTTAAATATATAAGTTTTAATGAGTAATTCATCAGCTCTTGATAATTAAATTTTAAGTTTTAAGTCTTCTGCTATTTTACATTCTTAATATGAATGATTATTTAAAATTAAGATTGTAAATTTTTACTCTGATAATTATTAATTTGGTTTGACTTGTGGAGTACCATGAGTGCGATCCTGGAAGGGGATTTTTTTTATGCCCTAATAGGATGGAGAAATCCCATTGCATTCCATAGTACTGATATGTCAGGAACAAGGTATGACAACCGATGCACCTCCCCCTCACAATTTTGACCTTAAATCCTAAATAAAGCCCCTAACCCCTAAGATTATCATAAGCCTAATTAAACTCACTAAAATTTTTATTTTGTAACTTTATATTTATTTATTTTGTTTTAATGATTTCATCACTTTTTTATAAAACCTAAATTACCAAGGCGCCCCTTTCTCTTACTTATGGTGCCGAGAAAGGGATTCCTACAGTTGCAAAATTGAGGTGCTGACAGGTCCGCACATGACTACAACTTATCCCAAGTCCATCTTGTGGCACTTCAGGAGGTGACAATCCCTCTAGTTGACTCCCTCACCTATCCACACTACGCCGGGTATGGGGAACATCGCAGCTATGTACATTCCATCCTTTATTGAACCTATGCCACTACATAACCCCCTAATTGCTAGGGGTACAGTTATATAGGTGATTAAAGTTCAACTAACCATGTCCACCTAATTAACCATATTACTAGACTGTAACGTTGCCAAGCTTCCAACCCTATTCGAGCCCCCACAAAGGATATCGTGACTTGGCTAAGTTACTTGTGGTCAATGCAAAGCAGTGCTAATAATAAGTGGTGCAAGTGTCCTAAACCACCCACCTTCCTTGTAAGATCCGCACGCCATGAACCCAGTCTAACCTTACATTCTTGTGTCATGACCATTCTACCTATCATGGTTGAGCCAAGTGGACCAAGTGCGTGAAGAAACCACAAGACCAAGTATGAAATTTAACTCAAAAACAGTCAAATATGAGTGTGTGGTCGCACGCCTAAACAGGTGTGACCGACCCCACCTCAAAAGAGTCCAACCCATGACTTTTTGGTCGTGGGGTCGCACATTTTAAAAACATAGGGTCACGGATTTTGCGACCCTACCTGCGACCCTACACCCTAGGGTCGCATGATTTAAAAACGTAGGGTTACGAACTTTGCGACCCTACGAAAACAACAGAAATCAAAAATTAGGAAACCTTCCTAATTCGAAGGGGGTCTTTAATAACTCATTGGGGCTTATTATGGAGGGTTTTCCTCTATAAATAGAATGTCTCTTTGCCTCTTTCACTCCTTTAGAGCCTTAATTGAAAGTGAGAGAAAGTGAAGAGAAGGAAGAGAAGAAAACTTGAAGAAGAAGACTGAGGAAGAAGAAGTTCAGAGAAACCTCTGAATCTCAGCAAACCCAAGGTATGAATTGGGAGCCTAGAATAGGTTATGAAGAACATAGGATTAGGAGAAACCCAAATCATCCATCCGTGGATAAATTCCAAGAGATTCCATGGAAGGGATTGTTATGGACAATGAATGGTGTCTAAATTGTAGTTATGAGCCATAGAACAATCATAGGATGGACCATGATAGTAAGCCAAAGGATTAAAACATGAAGGAATGGACTTTAGAATGAAAGGTCGACTCAGAACACATGTGGTTGCACGTAGGGTCGAATGATATCCAACCCTATGAGACAACATGATCGACCACATGCCCTCAGGAAGTCCCAGGGAGGGTGTGGTCGCACGTAAGGTCGGATGGTAACCAACCCCACCTGCGAAGGGGTTGCAATAACTGCTACCCTAGGTGCTACCCTACCCTGCCCCTGTGGTCGCAGAAACTACTACCCTAAGTGCTACCCCACTTGCGACCCTACAGTTTCAGTTAGTTTAAATATATTGGAATTAATTTTAATTAAAATCTATCGGCTTATTAGGTCTTCCCAGTGGTTTAAAAGTGAATTATAAAACTTGAATGAGGAGGAACAAGACCTAAAGTAATTGACTAATAATAAATTATTTTTATTTATTGAGTCCAATACCATGAATGATTCTATGCTTGTATGATTGTAATGTGCATTTAACATGTCATCCAATATTCCTGCTACTAACGTTCATGCATATTTAATTCCTTTTATTTATAACATGGTGATGATGATGATGCTAGGAATAGGCATGTGAATGTATGTGTGTGGTTAGTGTACTTGATACGAGTGGAGCATCAGGGGGAGGACGTGACAATGTGATTCATCTTGGTCACCAGACTCTAGCTCTATCTCTACTCATGTCTTGTCCACTGACATCGTTGTATCACCATTACCTTAGCAGAACTATTACGTCATAGGGCATCAGGGGAGGTGGTCTCGGACTGTGTAGTCTCTGACTCTGCCGGGGGGCCTTAGCTCTATCTCTATGGTTGAGGGATGCTGGGGTGAGGCCTTGGATACACTATTTGACATTAGGATTGGTTAGTTGCGAGCCCAGTTTGCAAGCCTTCCCCAATAGGGGCTTACGTGTTGGTTTGGATAGGGCATCAGGGGAAGTGTGATGCGGTGTGGTCCTAAGCACTTTAGCTCTATCCCTATTCCATGGTGGGTGCATGTGGGGGTGACAATGGTGTTTGATCCATTGGGCGGTTCCACACATTTGTGTATAGAGGTGCAGCGGCCACCTATCCTTTCTATTGCACATTGCAAACTTATAAACCAGACCAAAGATATGAATTGAATGCATGCATATGTTTGTTGCATTGTTTTATTTGCTCACTGAGCCATCATGTGTACTCACCCTTTAGACGTTGAACATTTTTAGTTGATGATGCAGGTACAACTGTAGAAGACTATATGAATGCTCTGATGTATGGACATTCGGCGACGATGGACGTAGAAGTTATGATGGAGTCGCATGGTTCGTCATGCGAGTACAACTCATGCATTTTTTATTAGATTTTGTTTAAGTTATATAGACGACGTAATTGATTAAATTATTTAAATTATGTCTTAGTTCTTTTGAAGATAATTGGATAATTTATTTATGATAACATCTTTAAACACTCAGTTCATTTAATATTAAAAACTTCTGCTATTGTGTATTTATTCTGATTTTTATTGTGGATGTATATAGTTTAAGCAAATGGACATAGCCTATTCGAGATCCTGGTTGAACCGTTAATTTATTGACGATTCATCACACCATTCTGAATAGTGTGGAATTGAGGTGTGACAACTTGGTATCAGAGATGAAAGAACTAGACAAGCTCTTAAGACCTTTACACCAGATTTTGCTAGTTCAAGCCCTTTTGGACTAGATATTGCATTAGATGAGTGTTATGAGCAATGTTCAAATCATATGGATGGATAGAATTGGATGCAACCTAAATCGACTTGAGATGGTAGAATTTAACGTCATCTTGGGAATAAACTAGTTGTTTTAACACTCTACAAAGTTGTTATGTGCATAGAAGAGATTATAATTCAAGAATAAAGACGAATATAATTTAGTATTATTGGAAGTATGTTGCCTAAGAAGTGAAAGCTGATCCTCTCTATGCTAAAGGCGAAGAGATGCTTTGAAGAGAAAGAAGTTGGATATATGGTATCTATGGTATACGTTACCAAAGAAGCACCACAGATGAAAGTTATTGATGTAATGCGTAAATTTCCTGATGTGTTTCCAGGAGACTTACCTGGGTTACCATCTGATCATGCGACCGAGTTCGTCATCGACTTGTTACCAAGGACGATACTTATGTCAAAGGCACCTATAGAGTGACTCCTATGGAGTTGAGGGGATTGAGACTCAACTACGGGAGTTATTAGACAAGGGTTCAAATAGGCTAAGTATTGCATCACAGGGAGTGCCAATGCAATTAGTGAAGAAGAAGGACGGTAGTGTCAGATTATGTATAGACTACTGGAAACTAAACAAGCACGATCAAGAATCGATATCTACTACCTCATATTGATGACTTGTTTAAACAGTTGCAAGGAGCAAAGGTATTTTCTAAGATTGATCTTTAGTCAAGATATCATCAGCTGAAGAATTTAGACAACGATATCTCAAAGATAGTTTTTAGAATCAGGATTAGACGTTATGAGTTTTCGATTATGATGTTTGGATTAACCAATGCCCTTATATCTCTTATAGAACTGATGAACTGGGTGTTTCATGACATTGGACACATCGGTCATAGTTTTCATAGATGATATTTTAGTTTATTCCAAGAATGAAGCAACTCATACAATGGATCTTAGAACAGCTTCACAATAGCTGAGAAGGGAAAAGCTTTATGCCAAGTCCAAGAAATATGAGACCTGATTAAACAAAGTGATCTTCTTAGATCACGTAGCATCATAAAAAGGGATTAAAGTGGACCCTATGAAGATAGAAGTAATCATATGGTGAGAAACACCTAAAGAATATTAGAAAGATCAGAAGTTTCTTGGGTTTAGCTGGTGTTATTATAGACGATTCATAGAGGACCACTCTAAGATCGCAAAACCTCTTACCAAGCTAACCAGGAAGGCATATGAGTTTAATTGGACTGACAAGTGTGAAGAATGTTTCCAAACTCTAAAAGCAAGGTTGATATCAGCTCCCATCTCGATCGTTCCGATACTAGGGAAACCTTTTACCCTATACATCGAAGCTTTCAGATTGGGTTTAGGATGCAGGTTGATGTAAGGTAAATAAGCGATTGCATATGTTTCAAGATAACTAAAAGAGCATGAAAAAAATCACCCAACTCATGATTTGGAGTTAGAAACTGTGATTATGCAATCAAGACCTGGAGACATTATCTAAATGGAGAAGAATTTTAGATTAAATGGGAACACAAGAGTTTTATTTATCTCTTCATCAGAAAGAGTTGAACATGAAGCAAAAAAGATGGTTAGAACATTGAAGGATTAAGACCGTGATATTCAATGTCACCGGTGCAAGGTTAATGTAGTAGCTAAGGCCTTAAGCACAAAGGGAATTATGAAGTCCGAGGAAAGACCTAGTATAAATGCTGCCTTATGCTTCACAGCAACAGATTCAAATTTGAAAGAAGAGTAACATATAATAGAAACTCGTGATGATCCAATTAAGCAAGGACTTATGGTTGAACTTATGGAGCAATAGTTCATCGGCTGCGCTTATGGAATTAAAGGTCATCTCTGAATTGATGGATGAAGTAAAAGTAGTAATTTTGTTAGATCTGTATATCAGAATAGTGCAAGGAGATTTAAAGAAAGAAAAACCTAACCCTGACTTACTTCGGATGCAAAAAAGATCCTGAGATACAGAGGATGATTATGCATACCTGAAGTGAAAAACGCTGATCATAAGATACAAGATAATGCTAAAAGCTCATTCTATTCTGTATTGGGTACATCCTAGAAGTACAAAATATACCAAAACATGAAGAGATTATTTTGGTGAAAGGGAATGGAAGTAGTTGTAGCTAGCACGTGTTCCAGTGTCTGAATTATCAGCAAGTAAAGGCTAAAAGACAAAAACCAACATGGCTTACCATAACCACTATCAGAGCCAGTCTGAAAGTGAAACTGCATTACGATAAAGTGTATCACTGATTTGCCACTGACTCCTAGATCGGTAGACGCAGTTTGGGTGATTGTTGATCGCCTTAGGAAGATAACTCATTCCATTGCTATATGACCTCGGTATGCTTTGGAGCGGCTAACTAAGCTATATGTGGATTGAATTTTCTACCAAGCTACTATGTAGATGTCACCAATGAGGCATGGTACGGTAGAAATGCCAAACTCCTCTATTTTGGAATAAAGTTAGTGAATGAAGATTTTTAAGACCTGAGTCTATTAAAGAAACCTATCGAGTGGCAAACAAGATCAAAGAAAAGGTCAAAGACAGCTCAGGATTGTCAGGAGAGACACCAAGACCTCGAGTTCGCCATAAGTGATTAAGTGTTCTTGAAGATATCACTTATGCTTAGTTTGAAGCAGTTCAGCAATAAGGGAAAGTTGTATCCTATATATGTTTTGGAGCTCATAAAAATTTTAGAGAGACGTGGAAAAGTTGCATATCAAATAGCATTACCACTGCCCATGTCTAGTACGCATGACGTATTTCGTGTGTCTCTATTAAAGAAGTACATTTGAGATTCATATCAAAGGTATTGACCACTGTTCCACTAGAGTAGACAGAAGATTTAACTATTGAAGTGGTACTAGCCTAGTTCATTAGTTGGAAGGTACAACATCTTCCGAAGCTGGGATAATTATTATATGAAAGGTAACCTAGCAAAGACAAGACATGGAGAAGATTACATGGGAGGAAGAAGATGCAATGCGAAAACATAATTCCCACCTATTGACTCCGAAGTAAATTCAAATTTTAAGGACAAAATTTATTTTAAGGATGGGGGAGTTGTAAGATCCGTACGTTCAAATTTCGAGGAAGAAATTTCTTTAAAAGGTGGTGGAGTTGTAAGACCCGTACGCCACGAACTCGGTCTAACCTTATATTCTTGTGTAATGACCAGTCTACCTATCATGGTCGAGTCAAGTGGACCAAGTGCGTGAAGAAACCACAATACCAGGTATGAAATTTAACTCAAAAACAGTCAAATATGAGTGTGCGGTCGCATGCCTAAACAGGTGTGACTGACCCCACCTTAAAAGAGTCCAACCCATGACTTTTTGGTCATAGGGTCACACATTTTAAAAATGTAGGGTCACAGATTTTACAATCCTACCTGTGACCCTACACCCTAGGGTCGCATGTTTTAAAAACGTAGGGTCATGGATTTTGTGACCCTACATGCGACCATACGAAAACAACAGAAACCGAAAATTAAGAAACCTTCCTAATTCGAAGGGGGTCCTTCCTAAACTCATTGAGGCTTATTATGGAGGGTTTTCCTCTATAAATAGGATGTCTCTTAGCCTCTTTCACTCCTTTAGAACCCTAATTGGAAGTGAGAGAAAGAGAAGAAAAGGAAGAGAAGGAAACTTGAAGAAGAAGACTAAGGAAGAAGAAGTTCAGAGAAACCTCTGAATCTCAGCAAACCCAAGGTATGAACCTAAATCCTACATGAATTGAGAGCCTAGAATAGATTATGAAGAATATAGGATTAGGAGAAACCAAAATCATCCATCCATGGACAAATTCCAAGAGATTCCATGGAAGAGATTGTTATGGACAATGAATGGTGTATAAATTATAGTTATGAGCCATAAAACAATCATAGGATGGACCATGATAGTAAGCCAAAGGATTCAAACATGAAGGAATGGACTTTAGAATGAAAGGTCAACTTAGAACACGTGTGGTCACATGTAGGGTCGAATGATATCCGACCCTACGAGACCACATGATCGACCACATGCCATCGGGAAGTCCCAAGGATGGTGTGGTCGCACGTAGGGTCAAATGGTATCCGACCCCACCTGCGACCCTACACCCTGGGATCATAGAAACTGCTACCCTAGGTGCTACCCTACCCTGCGACCCTACCCCTCTGGTCGCAGAAACTGCTACCCTAGGTGCTACCCCACCTGCGACCCTACAGTTTCAGTTAGTTTAAACCTATTGGAATTAATTCTAATTAAAATCTATCAGCTTGTTAGGTCTTCCCAGTGGTTTAAAAGTAAATTATAAAGCTTGAACGAAGATCTACTAGCAATCAAAGGTGAGGGAACAAGACCTCAATTAATTGACTAATAATAAATTATTTTTATTTATTGAGTCCAATATCATGAATGATTCTATGCTTGTATGATTGTAATGTGCATTTAACATGTCATCCAATATTTCTTCTATTAATGTTCATGCATATTTAATTCTTTTTATTTATAACATGATGATGATGATGATGCTAGGAATAGACATGTGAATATATGTGTGTGGTTAGTGTACTTGATGCGAGTGGAGCATTAGGGGGAGGACATGACACTATGGTTCATCCTGGTCACCAGACTCTAGCTCTATCTCTAGTCAAGTTTTGTCCACTGACATCGTCGTATCGCCATTACCTTAGCATAACTATTACGTTGTAGGACATCAGGGGAGATGGTCTCGGACCGTGTAGTCTCTGACTCTACCGAGGGGCCTTAGCTCTATCTCTATGGATGTATTGAGGGATGCTGGGGTGAGGCCTTGGACACAGTGTTTGAAATTAGGATTGGTTAGTTGTGAGCCCAGTTTGCAAGCCCTCGCCATTTGGGACTTACGTGTTGGTATGGGTAGGCATCAGGGGAAGTGTGATGCGGTGCGGTCCTAAGCACTTTAGCTCTATCCCTATTCCATGGTGGGTGCATGTGGGGGCGGCAATGGTGTTTGATCCATTGGGTGGTTCCACACATTCGTGTATAGAGGTGTGGCGGCCCCCTATCCTTTCTATTGCACATTGTAAACTTATAAACCAGACCAAAGATATGAATTGAATGAATGCATATGTTTGTTGCATTGTTTTGTTTGCTCTGAGCTATGATGTATGCTCACCCTTTTGACATCGAATATTTTTAGTTGATGATGCAGGTACAACTGTAGAAGATTATATGAATGCTCTGATGTATGGACATGCAGCGGCGATGGATGCAGAAGTTATGATGGAGTCGCATGATTCGTCATGCGAGTGCAACTCATGCATTTTTTATTAGATTTTGTTTAAGTTATATAGACGATGTAATTGATTAAAATATTTAAATTATGTCTTAGTTCTTTTGAAGATAATTGGATAATTTATTTATGATAACATCTTTAGACACTCAGTTCATTTAATATTAAAGACTTCTGCTATCGTGTATTTATTCTAATTTTTGTTGTGGATGTGTATGGTTTAAGTAAACGGACACAGCCTATTCGAGTTCCTGGTTGAACCGTTGGTTTATTGACGGTTCATCACACCATTCTGAATAGTGCAGAATTGGGGTATGACATTCCTCCTTACAGACTTAACCAGACATCATGGATTAAACATCGATTAGTCACTTTCATGGAAAGGTAGCGAGTGTCACATACCATTCACCCTCCAATCCCTACTAGCACTGCTAACCCCAAATGCAAGGATGCATATGCATGAGCAAACAAAATAGTATATCGGATGACATGTTATCATATAAACACGTTATCAATCTCACACAGCATCAGTAACAACAAGTTCATATGGAAGAGCCGTAGCGGTCCCTTTAAATCCCAAAGGTTTTTTTGAATATCCCGCTCAACATGATCTCATGATGGCTAGATTTATGGTTGACCTGAAATGACAACCCTTGGAGAGCTGCCATGCTTCCAATACAACTATTTACATTATGCCACAACATACTCAACCATATGATAGTGACATAGGCCTAAAACATTGTCTTCCTCTTTTAAAACATTTCACTAAATGCATTGAGCGGTTTTCATCGATTGTTGTATGTAGTCGACTGATCTTCCCTGAAAAAGGCGACGACTCAAGGCGATTTGAAAGCTTTTGTAATGATGATGCTCGAACTCTAACCTTTTCAAATTCGTGATATTTCCATTCAAGGAGTGGCTTAAAAGGGCACACGAGTGACATTTAAACATTCACCTCTTCGAACTCCAAGTGTCTAAAGTAAAGAAAATTCCTTCACCTCCTTTATCTTTAAGTTTGTAACTTAACTAGTAAGTTCATTTTTTTCTTCATGTCTCGTATTTTTTCCCATATGTTTGATCATCTTGGCACGACTTATTTTGAGCTATTTTTAGTTGGTCATAGGAAGAGCAAACAACTCTCAGTTTTTGAGTGCTTGGGTGCCATCTGGATTATCAATTGCCCCAGCTATGCCAGTAAGACCATCCATCCCAGGTGTTACTTTCGCAACTGTATACTACCATGAAGAAAGAGATCATTTTTCTTGTACAAGAACGTTGACCGATGCCTCTTCTACTTCTCGAGAGCCTGTAGGCCTAGCAATCCCTGTCCTTAGTGAGATGGTAGCCACAGAGCACAAGTGTAACCTCAAAGAGCAGTGGCTTGTGTAGCTTACCACAGAGTTCAAGATCCGGAGCATTACTGTTGTAGGATCCCTATCGACGGTGAAACTACCTCTACTCCCAGTATGAGTGAAATGTGTCTGTATACCAACTTCTTTAACTCTAGGTTCAAGTTGCCAGTTCCCCTAGAGGCCGTTAGAAAAGTGAAGTGCTACGGACTGGCTCTAGCGCAGCTGATGTAAGCCGACTTTGGCTTATAAAAAAATAATGGATCAAGAGACTGAATTTATACAAAATCAATGCAACCAAAAGGGACATGAAGTATAGAAATGAATTTTGGAAATTTTTTCAGGTTGCAAGAACAAAAAAGGAAATAATTGATATACGTAAAGGTAAAGTGACTTACTTCTCTTTTAGGATGTAAATCAACTCAAATGGTGGCCTACAACTCTTTTAGGATGTAGGTAAAGAATAAAATTCCAATTTTTTTAGGATGGAATGAAACTTCTTCAAAGTTTTAAGGGCTTAGGTTGAATTTGTATCTCAATGGATTTGCAACTCTTCTAAGATGCAAATAGGGATAGAAAAGCTCCAACACTTTAAGGTTGAAGTGAAACTCTTCTAGGTTTTAAGATGAACTCTTCAAGGTTCAAAGGAAAAGATAAACTTCAATCTAAATTTCATTCACCAAATTATCTTCTTCTATTACATGTAAATAAGTCACTATTTATAGGCTTAACAAACCTTAAATAACTCAAAATAATCTCAATCATCCCCTATAATCCTAAGGTTGAGATTGTACATAAAGAAAATAAAAGAGAAACATAAATGATTTAAAAATTCTAATACATAGAAACTTGTCCCACTATATTGGTTTTTGTTTCAATGCATAGAGACTTATTTCAATGTGTTGATTCTTGTTCCAACGCATAGAAACTTATTTCAAGGAGAAGACTCTAGAAGAAGCTCTTAATCAATCCATATGAAGAGTCAATTTAGTGGATAAGGTCAAAGAAGCTTTAAGAAGAGCATCTACATCATCATCTACTAAATCACATGAAAAGACTTTTATGTGTTGAAAATTGATTTTCACAACGTTAACCATATGGATTGGTCCAGACTTGATTGTACTGGTTCCAAAATGAGTTGTGGTGCTTATGGAACATGACTTGAGCTTGGGATTTGCTTGGCCTTGCTTGATTATGGGCTAACCTTCTAAAAGCATGGGTTGGCCTAGTTAAATACAAAAGTTGGTAGGGACATTCACATGGGTATAGACGTAGGCTGCATCATTCGCCCTTTCTTTAAAAGAAATCATCATCAAATTCTTATTCCACTGCAAAAATATTTCCACTACATCAGAATCAAATAAAAGATTAAAAAATTCATCACGCATTAGATAATTAAATGTGTTATAACCATGATGTGCATAGGTGTCACCCAATGCATTGACAAATTAAATAAGTGATAATGGTAAGATGATACAATCATTCAACTTTTGTGATTCTGATATGTGGTAAAATGGGTTTGTATCCATATTAAATGCTGTGATCAAAAATCATCTCTTCCAAAGCTCTGATACTAAATGATGTAAGCTAAGTTCAGCTTATAAAAAAATTATGGATCGGGAGAATGAATTTATACAAAATCAAAGGAATGAACGTAAAGTACATAAATGAATTTTAAAAAAAATTCAGGTTGCAAGAACAATAAAGGAAATAATTAATGGAAGTGAAGGCAGAGCAACTTACTTCTTTTCTATGATGTAAATTAACTCAAATGGTGGCCTACAACTCCTCTAAGATGTACGTGAAGAATAAAGTTCCAACTCTTTTAAGATGGAATGAAACTTCTTCAAGGTTTTAAGGGTTTAGACTTAACTCTTTTAGGATTGTCCTGTAGCTCATTGGACTTGCAACTCTTTTAGGATACAAATAGGGATAGAAAAGCTCTAACTCTTAAGGCTTAAAGTGAAATTATTTTTGGTTTCAAGATGTACTCTTAAAAGTTCAAATGAGAAGATAAACTTCAATCTGAATTTCATTCACCAAATCTTCTTTTTCTATTACATAAGAATAAGCCACTATTTATAGGCTTAACAAACCTTAAATAACTCAAAATAATCTCAATCATCCCTTATAATCTTAAGGCTGAGATTATACATAGAGAAAATAAAAGAAAAACATATATGATTTAAAAATTCTAATACATAGAAACTTGTCCCATATTGGTTCTTGTTCTAAGGCATTAAGACTTGTTTCATTGTGTTAATTCTTATTTCAAAACATAAAAACTTGTTTCAAGGAAAATACTCTAGAAAAAGCTCTTAATCAGTCCATATGAAGAGTCAATTTAATAATGAAGGTCAAAGAAGCTTCAAAAAGAGTGTCCACATCATCATCCACTAAATCACATGAAAATACTGTTATGTGTTGAAAATTGATTTTCACAACATTAACCATATGGGTTGGTCAAGACTTGATTGTGCTGGTTCCAAAATGAATTATGGTGCTTATGGATCATGACTTGAGCTTGGGCTTTGCTTGGGCCTTGCTTGATTATGGGTTGACCTTCTAAAAACATGGGTTGGCCCACTTGAATACAAAAGTTGGTAGGGACAGACATATGGGTATGGGCATAGGCTGCATGATCACCAGCTTTTTGCAAACTCAAGGTCAACGATCATTGCCTTTGTAGTATTATTTTTTTCTAGACTTAACAGGCCGAACACTATAGAGTGGTTTAGATATATATTCCCTCTCAACCAATAAGACCCGAAGAGTGTGAAGGAGGGATGGTATTTCTTCAATAAACATGCCAGTGCCCACTTTATCTTGGGGCATAAAAGGTCCGAAATTCCCCATGGCATCAGAAGTTCTTTTTCCTCGGCCGCATGGATGGGAAGAGGATGCCCTTAGTTAACCGGTACTTCCCATATATCACTTTGGTGAACATAGGGCCCAAGTTGAACTCGTATGATAAAGAGAGTATGACTTGGCCAAGGCAGGGGTACCCATTCATGATAGCTTCCTCACGTCTCCCCTCCTCTAGGGTCCTAGGGACTTAGGAATAGGGGATGAGGTATACGATGATGAGGCTCCCACTCAGGTCATCGAGAGTGCTAAAGACAGGTCAGATGACCCAGGTGAGCTTAATGTAGCATGTGTCTTATTCTGATTTATTGTTGATAGATCTGTTTACTAATCCTATGTTTTTTTATTCCGCAGTGGGGAAGAAGAGTATCAATCTGAACGAGCTTGAGAAGTTACAACCTCAGAAGAGGCTTTGAAGACTGCTCTGGTTCCCCCAAAGCAGGGGAAGAAAGCCAAATCCACCTTTCACCCTTCGGTGGTTCAGAACTTGGATAAGGAGAAGTGGTTCAAGGGCGAGGGGGATGAGACGCACGCTCGCATGACAAAGAGGGATAAGTCCTTGGTCATCTCAGAGTCTACTACAATGGACATCCCTCCTCCAGCTTAAGTTTTTCAAGAAGATGACAATCTTCTCGCTCCACTTCCTCAAGAGGGCACCAGCACACCTTTGAAGATGCCTTCCGGGACACTATCAGGTTCGACTTTAATCTTGGAGACATTGATGATGTTGGCCCCCTTTCTCTGGGAATAGATAATTCCTCTTCCGATAGTGATGAAGGCATCTTTTAAGACACCTAGGATGCCCAAGGTGCAAATTTCAAATTCTCCAAGAGTCTTATGTCCTAATGCTCCCTACTGGCCCAAATGGTCAGTAACTAACTCGGCTAAGGGGGATGGTGACCCTGAAGGTGGCGTATGAGCTGCTGGAGGGAATCCAATTTTCTAAGGACATGGATTTCAATAAAAGTCAGGACGATGACGAGCTCTTGAAGATGACCAAGACGAGCATTTTCAGTGTAAGTTTTGCTCTTAGTCTTCTGTTTATCTCATACGTGCCTGTTAATCCTTTTTAACAATTTGTTACTTTGCAGTTTGTGAAATCTATGAAGGTCATCATGCACCGCTATGTGGCCCTCAAAAGCAAACTACATTTGTCGGAGAAGAAGTTGGAAGAGGCTGTAAAGGTTCGCAGAGCTTACTCAAAAATGAACAAGTCCTTGACTGCGGAGCTACAGGTGGCCAAGGATAAGGCTACTGATGATCAGAAGAAAGCAGCCTCTGAGAAGGTCCAACTGGAGGCCGATCTGTAGGCCAAGAAGAAGAAGATGGAGGCTCTTGTCTGGGAGTAAGCTCGCCTGGAGTCTAAGCTAGCCACTGAAAGGAAGAGGGCTGATGATGCCATCTTTGAGAAGACTCATCTCGAGACCGACCTGTCTACCATGAGGAAGTCCAAGGAAGAGTTTGATAGGGAGGGTCATGAGCTCGCAATTGGCATCCTAAAGAAAATTATCCAGGCTATCAATGAACTCAAGGCCTCTGATGACCTAAAGACCTATGTCGAGACATTAGAGGAGATGAAGACGTTCATGCACCAACTCTGCTCAAATGACTTCTTTTAGGGAGTCCATATGTGCAACTATGTGCATGAAGTCCGATTTTGACTTCTCAACTTACGGCTTCTACTTGGGCCTCCCGACTAATGGCAAGGAAGAAGAAGAGGAAGGCTCCCCTGATGGCTGGGAACTTGAAGAAGTCCCCCAAGTCCTTGGAACTGAAGCGGCTCAGGGTGCAAATTGGGTGACTTTCCATGGTGTAGAAGGTGAGGTCATTGAGGGTGGTTCTACTTTGGCTCTTGTTCCAGTTGGAGTTGGGACTACTCAGGAGGGTACCATTGTTGATGGCAAGGTTGATTTGGCCTTAGTTTCCATTGAGACTGAGATGACGGCTCAAGAGGGTGCCATCTTTGAGGTGGCTTAGGGCGGTTAGGAAGTTCGAGCCCCTAAAAGCACTATGGCTGAGGCGGCTTAAGGAGAATAGGAGGGCGGAGCGGGCAGTGAGGTTAAAAAGTTGATTGCTTGATTTTTTTTTTTTATCTTTTTGTATTCCCATTCCTTTATATTCTAAATGTACACCTTTTGTATCTTATGACTTTTCTGCTAAATACAATTAAATTTGTGTACCTGTAAGTGTGTCCCTCTTTTATTTTTCTTGTACCATTACATGGTTAATTGATTCCCTCTTCACTTATATGCTTAGGTTAATGAATCGGCCACCCCAGGTGAGGCTGAGCATGGAACCATTGCCGACTTACTTTCTGAAGTCGAGGCTCTTCGTGCCCAGCTTTAAGAGGTCAGGAAGGACCGAGACAAGTTAGCTTTGGCTGTGGGATAGCTCAAAGACTGGTGGGCTAATCAGGTTAAAATATTACGGTGCTAACTTGAGAACGTGAAGTCCTTCCGAGACTCCTATATTAAGTACTTCAACCAATTCGAACATCAGAAAAGGCATCTTGGTGAGCTTGTTCGCTTTGTGCTTTCGGAGATTCGGCTTCACATCACCACTGAACACAAGGTGACAGTCCTTTTAGAGAAACTCATTAAAGCTGAGGAGACCTTGGTTGATATGATTATCCAATTTCTCCCGCTGCATTTTGTTAGCTTCCATGCTGGCCAATCCCTACAAGCTCCCAATTTTACTTCTTGTAAGGATGGATGTCTAGCCAACTCTAGTTGCCTTGCTTATGCAGTTTAATTCAATGGATATAAGTTTTGTATGCACTGTAAACGTCTCTTGTATGGCTACTGGTCTCTAAGGATAGAGTTCACAACCTTTCTTCGAGTCTCCAATTCGAAAACAGTAATATCCAATTTTACAGGCATAACATCAAAGGTGAACACAATTTGCACTACTCTTATTAGGCTTCTTGTCCCACCTAACCAGTCTCGAACCACTACTAGAAATATTTCCAGCTTCATGAAAATATTCTTTATAGAGTTCATTATTAGTTTCCTTTGTTTTTGAGCATTCCTTAAACACTACCTCAAATCCCAAGACATGGCATGGACGTTAGGTTCTGAATTCCTACCCACTGAAGGCCCAAAGAGTTCAGCTATAGGAGGCCCAATGTATGCAGCTCATTTTTTCCATCCCTAGCATAAGTGAATCCACATGACAAGTTTCTGAATTTTAACCCAAAGGTTTGTGATTCTTTAATGAGCCCCACAGCAGGGTCATAGACTATTACCTACTTAGATGTATAGGTCATGAAACTATCTTCAAAATGAGACCAGAATCATCAAATTCTGACATCAAACAAGGAAGGTATCATAGTTTGAAAGTGTAAGGGCATTTACATAATTATCATATGATGCATGCATTATTGTTTGAACTTCAAATCATCATATCTTGATCATCCAATGTTGGAATCATATGATTCAAGTACCAATATTCCTCATTTTCAGTCTTTTTCAAAGTGGACATGAAAAATCCGGGGTAGAGGTCACCGGTGGGCCCCATGCAAACTATCATGTAAAATTATCGATAAAACTTTAAAGCTTCATATCTTTGTCGTTCTACGTCAGATTCAGATGATTCAAATGCCATTATTCTTCATTTGTGCTGTTCTACAAAGTGGACATGAAAAATTCGATACAGAAGTCTCCGAAAGGTCCCATGCAAAATTACATATGGAAATGGTCGTTTAATCTTTGAAAATTCATATTTTTGTCACCCCACATCCAAATCAGGTGATTTCAGTTTTAATATGTTCCATTTTTAGTACTCTTCAAAGTGGACATAAAGGATTTCAGGCAGAAGTCTCCGAAGGATCCCATGTAGAATGGTTAGCCAAATTATCGATAATTGGCCTACTGAAACTTGAGAAATTCATAAGTTGGCCATTTTATTTCCAAATGAGGTGATTCAAGTTCCAATATTCCTCATTTTTAGTGTTCTACAAAGTGAACGTAGAAAATTTGGAGTAGAGGCTATCGAAAAATTCCATGTGGAATGACGATGGAAATGGACTATGAAATGATAGAAGAAGTCAACTCGGTCCAAACCAGCTCAACCCAACTTAATCCAACTCAGCCTGGCCCAGCTCAGACCAATCCGGACCAAGTCATGTCGGCCCATATGCATGCATTTCTTTACATATATATATATATATATATATATATATTATAGGAAAGAAAGGAAGGAAAGCCGAGAGAGAGAAAGAAGAGAAGAAGCCAAAAAAAAAGAGGGAAAGAATAGCTGAGAAGAAGAAGAGGAAGGAAGAAGAAAAGGAAAGAAAACAAAAAAGGAAAGAGAGAAAAGAAAAAAAAAACGTAAGGTAGAGGAAATTTTCTAGAAGGAGGAAGGAAAAAAGGAAAAAAGAGAAGAAGGAAAGAAGAAGAAAAGGAAGGAAGAGAGAAGAAGGAAAGAGAGAAAAGGAAAGGAGAGAGAGGAAGGAAAGAGAGAAAAGGGAGAAGAGAGGTTGTAAGAGAGAGAAGGTTTTCTAGAAGGAGGCCATGAAAAAGAGAGAGAAGGAGGAGAACTGAGGCCGTGAGAAAGAGAGAAAGAGAGGAGAGAGAGGCCATGAGAAAGAGAGAGGGAGAAGGAAAAAAAGGAAAGAACGGAAGAAGGAAAGAAGAAGAAAAGGAAGGAAGAGAGAAGAAGGAAAGAGAGAAAAGGAAGAAAGGGAGGCTGTGAGAAGAAGAGATGTTTTCTAGAAGGAGGTTGTGAGCAAGAGAGAGAGGGAGGAGAAGAGAGGCCGTGAGAAATAGAGTGAGAGAGAGAGAGAGAGAGAGAGAGGAGAAGAGAGAAGAAGAGAGAAAGAGAGGAAAGAACCGTGGGAGAGAGAGAAAAAAGAGAAGAAGCCAAAGAGAAGAAGAGAAGAAGAAGAGAAAGGAGAAAATAAGAAGAGAAAGAGGAAAAGAGAAGGAAGAAGCACTCACCATTGTCATCCTCTCCAAGTAGTTTGCAATCGAAGATTCATCCATCGTTGGAACGAGGTAAGAAGTCTAAAATGATGTCTAAATAATTATCTCTTGATAATATGAATGATTGAATAGGCTATGTGTATGATTTACAATGATGATATATGTTTAAGAAATTTTTTCATGATTTTTGCCATGTCTATGATTTTTCTCTCATGATACGAGATTCCTCTGGTTCAAAATTGAGCTCCATCCATGGAGGTTTGCTTAGCCAAACAAATCCATGAGTGGAACACTAGATTTAAAACATCTAATTTGGAACTCGAATTAGGGTTTCAGTCAATATGTCAAAAATTAATCCAATAACTTTCTAAATCTTACCGTAGATTCATCTATGAGTCAGAAAAAAACATATTGAAAGGTTTGGATTTATTTGAATCTAGGAAGGCCATGAAATAATCATATAAATTGTTGTAGACTAATTTTTATGAACATTGAATTTAACATGGATTTTAATGGCCTTATGATAACATTAAAATGAATTTAACATTGAATTGATGTTAATGGTCATGAAAGTGTTTTGCTATTTGTTTCCATTCAATGTGTCATGCATGTCATGCTATGACTATATTTTGTAATATTTGGCATAATAATCTCTAGATTACTTGCCATTACTGTTTTTTATGTTTGATTTCTATATGTGATATGATGGATGTTTCTTACCATGTATATACATGCTATAATTGATGCTTGTCATATGTCTATTGTGATATCTTATTAATTTTTAGTCTTTCCATGCATAAAAATGTCATGTTAGGTCTTACCATGCTTAGAAAATAGCATATAAGATCTTATATTTTTTGGATGATTCATGCCATATTTGCATTCTATGATTGGTACTTACCATATTGACATATAGATGCATACATTAATTTCTTACCATGTTAGGTCTTACTATGCTTAGAAAATAGCATATAAGATCTTACCTTTTTTGGATGATTCATGCCATATTTGTATTCTATGATTGGTACTTACCATATTGATATATAGATGCATACATTAATTTCTTACAATGTTAGGTCTTACCATGCTTAAAAAATAGCATATAAGATCTTACCTTTTCTTGGATAATTCATGCCATATTTGTGTGCTATGTTTGGTACTTGCCATATTGATATATAGATGCATATATTAATTTCTTATATTTTTAAGTCTTACCATGCTTAGAAAATAGTATATAAGATCTTACCTTTTTTTGGATGATTCATGCCATATTTGCATTCTATGTTCAGTGCTTGCCATATTGACATATTGATGCATATATTAATTTCTTGCCATATAGGTTCTTGCCTTATTTGCAATACATGCCATATTTGGAAGATTTTTAACAATCTTACTATAGGTGTATTTCCTGTCATAAATGTATTATATGCCATATTTAGATGAATAATTTATTTTTTGGCAATAATTTAATTTATGCAACACTGTAGTTGAACTGCCATATATGCACACTTTTAGAAGACAATTTAACAAAGAAAGAGAATGCTTTGCCAAACCTTCCAAAATTAGAGCTTAGGATGAAAAGGGTAGCTCAGGATGATTTATACCCCTCAGCATATCTAAACCTAGAATAGGTTCTCAATCCTAAACTTAGAATAGTTTCTAACCTAGAACAGGTTATTCCATTATTCCAAACCACGCGGATTCTGATTCCTAGGGCAAACCCTAGGATACATAGGCCATTTGGGAGAATCCTAAATTCGGATCCACACCTTAGTTCACTCAGACTATCCATAGATCCACTAGGATATCTATCTATATTTCGACCCATAAAGGGTTATCCACATTTTGACCCAAATAGGGTTATCCATATTTTGACCCATAATGGGTTATCCACATTCCAACCCAGAAAGGGTTATCCACATTTTGACCCAAATAGGGTTATCTATATTTTGAACCAGAATGGATTATCCACATTCCAACCCAAAAAGGGTTATCCACATTTTGACCCAGATAGGGTTATCTATAGATCCACTATGACTATCTATCAGTTCGCATGGACTATCCAGATCCTAACCCATAGGGTTTCTCATCCTTTTAAGCATAAACTTAAACTTGAACAATGAACTTAATCATGTACAAGCATAAATCACAGTCATAAATTTTAATCACACCTGAACTACGATGGTGAACCTGATTTTCAGAATAATTCAGAGAGACATAGGCAATCTGATGGATACAGAATCGGCTCAATAATATCAAACCACTTGGTTTGATTCGGTTTAACAGATAGAGTCTAGCATAGGAAAGGCATAGGAGACCTATTTCGATAGGGCAGTTTGGGTGCCTAGCCCCTTCCCATAACGGTAACCTGACGCTTACCCAATCTCTGATGGACCAGAAATTCAATCTAAGGGTCATGACTCAATCAAAGTCTTACCTTGGGGTGAGATTTCACATTTCTAAGGTCCTAGACCTTAATCTAGGTGGCGACTTTCAAACCAAAATTCCATCTTTGTCCTCACACCCAAAGAGTTCAGCTACTATCACCTTCCAATTCTGGCTGAACCAAAAGTGTAACTGAACCTCTACCAAATCAGTGGTTCAGAACAAGATCTCAAAAGACCGTGTTAACATACAAACCATGCATTCAAACCATCGATCAGAATATATAAATACAGCGAAATACTTTATTAAAATGAACTGAGTATCTAGTGATAAAATAATAATTTAATCCAGTTATCTTAAACAACCGAGACATAATTAAATAGTTCCATATAAGTATTATAGTCCAAACTTAGAAAATAAATAAACCTTAGAGGTAAACATAGGAGTGACACTTGCATGATGAGTCATGCTCGTTTCCTCCTGTTTGTACATCTAAAGCAGCAACACTTTCATAAGTTAGAGCAACGACCTGATCCTTCATAGTGTAACCTGCATCAACATCTAAAAAAATATATTCGAAGGGTGAGCTCACAACTTAGCTCAATAAGACACAAGACAATGCAGCAGACAAAATGCATGAGATAACATTCAATATTAAGCTTGGTATAACCTTGCAATGTGCTATGGTAAGGATAGGTTGCAACCACACCTCCATGCACGAAAGTGTGCTATGGTAAGGATAGGTTGCAACCACACCTCCATGCACGAGATTGTGAGCACACCCAGTAGTCAGGCTCCAACCACACTACCATTATCACCCCATAACACTCACTTTGGAATACTGATAGAGCTAGAGTCTAACGGTCAGGCAACAATCCACACTATCGCCCGTCCTCTCCCTAATACTCTACTCCGTACCAATACGTACACCCCTATTGGCAAGGGCTTGTAAGTTGGGTTCTGTTATTAACCAATCTAACTTGTCATCACAATGTATCCAAAGCCCTATCCAATCATAGTTCCTTACAAAATAGAGATAGAGCTAGAGTCTGATGGTCAGGTAACAATCTACACTACTGCCCGTCCTCCCCCTAATACCCTACTTGCACCAAGCATGATAAGGTAGATGACAATACCAAAAGTTGCCAGTGTAGGGAATGGTCCAAGAATCCAACCCCTTCCTACTTCACACCAACGAAAACATACACATGCCTAATATCACATCCTAACAATAATAATATGCATGAACAAGTAATCGCATAATAAAGGAAGACATGTTATATGCATAATCATCACAAAACAACAACAGGCAGAGTAATAGCAGTGGTTTACTGTATTAGTTATTTAGGTTTGGGTCTTGTCCCTTACCTGATGGGTAATAGCAAGTATTTCAGAGTCCGGCTTCGAATAGCTTCCCTATGCTTCTCCCATACCTTTAATAGCATTAAAAGTAATAGATATTAATTCTTAGTTTATATTCATTTATATTCATCCCTAAAGTTTACTCATTAAACATCCTAATGGTTAATTCACCTTTCTAGGGTCTGGTATATATACTTGCTGTCTAAGGTTTACAAATGTTTCCAAAAGTGAACAACAACCTAAAATATAGGTTTCAAGGTTATTAATCCAACAATGTAGAAAACATACCTAGAAATATGATCTCAGGGATCCAAGCCCATAAATAGGCTTCAAAAAATTTTAGAAAGGTGCTGTCCAAAAATGGTCAACATCGGAGGTTATTTCATAGTGCGGCACATGGCATCGATCGGTTTTTTTCCATAGGCATACGAAACGTAACATCGATCGCACATCGAGACATGACCGAAACACCTTGATCTTCCTACGGGGTTTGCCTAGAAATTTTTTTTAAGTAGAAATAAGAAGTGTGGGCTCAAAATTCCATTTCTACATCAATTTATGGATATCATTTGATTTTTCAGGCCGCCGACATTGCTGGATCTGGTTTATAAACCTTGGATCCGAGTTCCAACAAAAACATGAAGGGTTTTCCTTGATTTTAATCCATCTAAAGTGATTCTTAGTCATCCTTGAATAACATAGGATGCCTAGATCTAATTAAAAATAGTTTTATTAATTTTCTTATGGTTTCTGTGGTTTTGGATTTTCAACCAAAATGGATCCGACACCTAAATCCATACGCTTGGGTACTCACCATCAACTGTGAGCGAGGATTGCCTCTAGGTAATCATGGGAAAATGATCCATTAAAGTTTTATTTACCAATTGCTCTTTATTTCTGATACGAAATCGGATCCGACATTGATCCGATGCTTAGTATAACCATTAATGGTGGATAAGGATTCTTCAAAGATATCAATAGAGTCATTGATTTCTCAAAGTTCTATTAGATGATATTGAATTGAATAGATCAAAAAGATATGGATCTTACCAGCGGTTACTCTACTTCAAGGTTTCGACGAGTATTCGATTCAAGGCTCAACCAAGCCTCTTCTCTTTCTTCTCTTCTTCTTCTCCTTCTTAGATTCTTCCTTCTTCTTCTTCTTCCTTCCAAAAATGTGTTAGAACTCTTCTTTCTTCTATCTTTCATTTTGTTAGATTAGATTTGGAAGAAAGATAGAGTAGAGAACAATCTCTACCAATGTTGGAGACTGGTATGGGATCTTTAGGATTCTATGAATAGACATTGAGAGGATTTCCCTCCTCTCTTACCATAAATCTAAAAAGAAAGAACCTGTACACTCTCTAATACAAAACATAAACCAAACAAACCATTGGTTCAAACTGGGTTGGCCTCCAACCCAGACTCGATGATGAGGTGCGGCATGAGGTGGTACGGCAGGTGACCGACAACTTCCTCTTGGTGTCGAGACGGACACTTAATTCAAACCCTTAATGTTCAGGTGCCAGGGTTGAGTTGATTTACCTCCATTAGGTTCCATTGGTTAGGTTCATATTGGTTTACTCCTGGTTCATCATCCGACCATCTCTTCTAGACCAGTTATGATTGGAAGACTTGTCACGACATGAGACCTAAGTTAAACCTGGTTCACGAAGTGTGGGTCTTACAACTCTCCCACCCTTAAAAAAGAAATTTCATCTCTGAAATTTACACGTATGGGTCTCTTACAACTCCCCCATCCTTAAAATAAAATTTTCCCTTGAAATTTAGGAGTAACTACATCCTTTATCGTTGGGGTATTTTTAATATCATTCACCTTCTTTCCAAATAAATCCTCGACCTTATGGTACTTTTCACCGGACTTAGATTCCAAGATGTACTACAATTTGAGTCTTTTGCCCTTTTTGTTCTACTGTAAGATCTGCACTCCATTAACCTGATTTAATCGTGTCGTGCCAGGTCTTCTCATCATTGCTAGATCAAGTAGACCAACCATGTAA
>CM053273.1:74267441-74467889 GCA_028583415.1 Protea cynaroides | reverse complement strand
TCCACACCATGAGACCAGGTATGAAAATCGACTTGAAAACAATAAGAATCAAGTGTATGTCGACTACCTAGGTAGGTATGGTCGACCATACGATGAGAAATAAAGACCACTAATTTTGAACCATACGGTCGATGTTTTCAAGTGTATGGTCGACGGATTCTGTAGCCGTACGTCCGACCGTATAACCCCAAATCCAAATAAAAGGAGGATCTCTTTCTTATTGTTGGAGAACCTTATATGGAGAGTTTCTCTCTATATAAAAGACGTTCCTCAACCCTTTTTCACTCTTTAGAAACATTATCAAACCCTAAAAGAAGAGAAGGAAGAGAAGGAGAAGGAGAGACGACTAAGGGGAAGGCTGAGAGAAGAGTTCTACAGACTCTTTGCAACAAGTAAGGTAAGAACCTTATCTCTGTAGCCTTAGAACACCAAGAGTAGGAGTTTCTAGTGTAAATTGTAATACCAAACCCAATGTAAAGATTCAGCTGTGGGATTTTCTGAGCAAACATCAAGAAAGGATCATGGAAAATGGGTTAGAGTATTAACTTGTTAATACTAAGAATATTGTCCTTAGAATGATCATTAGGGAGGACCCCATTGATGATCCAAGAGGAGGAATTCATATTGGAAGCAAGAGACCACATTACACTCGTATGGTCGCAGCTACGGTCGATCATAGGATGACCAGAGTATCGACCATAGCTATTCGAGAAGAATTCAGAAACCATATGGTCGCAGGTATGGTCACATATAGTGTGACTGTAGGGTATCGACCGTACGTGGTAAGGTCGAGACAATATGAGACCATAGGATCAGTCAATGATCTGCCTTGATTTTTTACTACTGTAACATCTTAGACAAGTATCCTAACTTAAATTTATACAACTTCTAGGTTACTAAATTGATTCAAAGAGAGTTGCAAAGTATGGAAGGAGATCGAGTATTGTTAACAGGTGAGGGAACAAGACCTAAACTAATTGGATAATAATAAACTATTTTCTTTTATTGAGTCCAACGCCATGATTAATTCTATGCTTGTATGCTTGTAATGTGGATCTAAAATGTCATCTAATATTTTTATTATTGCTGCTCATGCATATTTATTTCTATCTATTTATAACATGATGATGATGATGATGCTAGGGATAGGCATGTGATTGTGTGTATGGTTAGTGTGTTGGATGCGAGTGGAGCATCAGGGGGAGGACGTGACATTGTGGTTCATCTTGGTCGCCAGACTCTAGCTCTATCTCTACTTAAGCCTTGCCCACTGACATCGTCGTATCGCCATTACCTTAGCAGAACTATTACGCCGTAGGGCATCAGGGGAGGTGGTCTTGGACCATGTAGTCTTTGACTCTACCAGGGAAGCCTTAGCTCTATTTCTATGACATATTAAGGGATGCTGGGGTTAGGCCTTGGATACACTGGATGGAATTAGGATTGGTTAGTTGTGAGTCCAGTTTGTAAGCCCTCATCAATAGGGGCTTACATGTTGGTATGAGTAGGGCATCAGGAGAAGTGTTGGTGGTGTGTGATCCAGACACTTTAGCTCTATCTCTATTCCATGGTGGGTGCATGTGGGATGAAAATGGTGTTTTATGTATTGGGCATATTCATACACTCGTGTATAGAGGTGTGGGGGCCACCAAACCTTTCTATAGTACATTGCAAACTTAAAAACCAAACCAAAGATATTGAATTGAATGCATGCATATGTTTGTTACATTGTTTTGTTTTGCTCACTGAGCCGTGATGTGTGCTCAGCCTTTCGACGTTAAATATTTTTAGTTGATGATGCAGGTACTACTGTAGAAGATTACTTGAATGAGCCATTATATGGACACATGGCAGCTATGGACGTAGAAGCTGTTGAAGATGCGCATGATTCTTCATGCGAGTGCAATCAATGTGTCTTTGATTAGTTTAGTTATGTTTTGGTTACCAGACATGTATTTGATTATTTATTTTATGTCTTGAGTCCTTTGGAGATAACCAAATTAACTATTTATTTTATCATTCTTAGATACTCAGTTCATTGTTATTAAAGACTTCCACATATTTGATTATTATCTTTGATTATTACCATGGAATGTGTGTGTGGTCCAATATAGTGGGTACGACCTATACGAGATTCTGGTTGAACCGTTGGTTTATTGACGATTCATCTCTCTATTCTGGTTTGTCTAAAATTGGGGTGTGATAGCTTGGTTTATTGACGGTTCACCTCATGCGAGTGCAACTCATGCGTGTTCTATTAGGATTATATTTGGATTTATAAAAAGATGTAATTGATATTTTATTTAGTTATGTCTCAGTTGATACAACAATAATTTGATATTTTAATTATGATTATTACATTTAGAATGCTCAGTTCATTTACTATAAGACTTCTACTATTGTGTATTTATTCTGATTATGGTTGTGGATGTGCATGGTTTTATTTTTAATGGATACCGCCTATTAGAGATCCTGGTTGAACCGTTGGTTTATAGCGATTCATCACACCGTTCTGAATGGTGCAAAATTGGGGTGTGACAACTTGGTATCAGAGCATCTCAGGCTTTATCTGTGAAATCATATACTTCCACAAAAGGGTGTGAACTAAGATAGGATAAAAATATAAAAGACATAATAATAACACACCATAAGCACCTGTGTTGTTTGGAACTAAACTGAAAGAGAATAATGCATCTATTAAATGAGAAACAAAGATATATACAATCAAAAAAGGAAGAACAAACGTCTATATATATATATATATATATATATATATATATATATATATATATATATATATATATATATATATATATATAAAATCAAAGCAGAGTGTAGTCCACAGTCCGGATAGTTACTCTGAAGTACAAAGAGAAAATAAAAGAAGTACATCAAAAAGCTGGAGGTGCTGGGGGAGGTGGTGCCTCACGGTCTCTATCATAGTCCTCAGCGTAGACCTTGGTCAACCAGGCTATTTGAGTCTGGCTCATCTGGAGACTAGCTGTGAGATCAGCCACCCGTTGGTCAGTCATACGCTGAGCCTCTATAAGCTCTCCCATCCTCAGGTTAGATGTACGCTGAGCCTCTCATATCTCGTGTAATATCCTCATCATGTCATCAGATGGAGTATACGAAGGACCAGTCGCGTGCGAAGGACCAGCTGAAGAAGATGGACCAGCTCCAGTTGCATGAGTAGGTGATGGAGGGGGTATGACATCTACATCCATGTACAGTCGATCGTCATCCTCCCCAGGAACCCCTGCTCCAGCGGCTGCTGCTGCATCCTCAGCATCAGCCATCTCCACTCGAGTGCGAGGGCGCACCATCGCGTTCCTCTCCTCATCACTGACCTGGGCATCCCGCATGCCCATCTTGCAAATAGCCTCCCAATCTAGAGGCGATGAGAAGGATTTCTCCTGAATCTTCTCATCCACTAAGTCAACCCCCAGGCGGGTAAGCAAGGTAGTGATCATGCATCCGTAAGGAAGGTTGCCAGTGTGACTGGGCAACGTGGCACTGATCATGTTACGCATAATGATGTATGGAAGGCAGACGGACTGCCTAGTGCATATACAGTATAATAGATACTGGGTCAACTGGGAGATCCTCTCGTAATGACCACTCTGTGGTATCAGATTGTGCTGGATGATCTTGCAGTATACCCGTGGATCTGAACACAGATAACTCGCTCTCATCTGCCAGCGATCAGGTCGGATGAGCTGACTATCGATCTCAGCCCTCATTTGTAGAGAGAAGAACTGGAGCTCTCCAGGAGCACAGAATATCATGGGGCCAGCATATGAAATGCCCAATAAGTCGGCCAGCTGCCGATAATCAAATGAGATGTCAACCCCCTTGACGTAGCTCATGATGTGAAGCTCATCGCCTCTCTCCACATCATTGTAATCTCCCACCATCTGGAGATTATAGTAGAACTGGCGTACCAAGTCAGGTTAGGTACATGCATCATAAGTGATGACAGGGAGCCATCCCATATCACCAAAGGCTCTCTCCACATTGAACAAGGCAAAGTCAGCCAAGTTCACTTTGCGGCCTCCCTCTACCTTCTTGCGAGCGTAGTGGGCATAATGTGTCTCGGCTTCATTGGAACGGAAGCGAAGACGGTCGCAAACTTTGGGTACCTTGGTACGAGCCATGGTATCTGCAAATAAGAAAGAAAAATAAATAATGGGTTAGTAGAGAGGAAAAACCCGAGATTTCGACGTAATAACGATGTAAATAGGTCAAAAACCTCATTTTTCACCCATACACGTGGGCAGGAGGACTTACATAGATCCTAAACTATCTTGTGAGATTCAAACAGTCGGAAATTGCAACTAATTAGATTAAATTGTAAGAAATTTCAAGAAATTCAAAATTTTGACAAAATTAGGGTAAAAAGTGAAAATTTTGAGTTTCTCGATAACCAACCGATGAAACTCAAATTTTTTTAGGGCTTTCGTTCCTCGAGTCACCAATAACAAAATCCCCCAATAAAAATCAAATTTTTATGGTTGGAAAAAGTTTAATTTGAAAAATACAAGATAAACAAGCAAAAACCTAGGTTAAGAAAACTAAAAACATGAAAAGGTAGAAGAAATACCTGTAGCGGAGGTGTAGACGACGAAACGAGGAGTGCAAACCACAAACGGATTGGAATGGGCACTGTAGCAACTCAGAGGGACGAGCTGAGTCAAAGCGGAGAAGAAGGAATGAGAAATGGACTTTGAATCGGACTTAAAAATCAGATTTTTTTGTCTGGGGGTCGGAAAATTCGATTAAAACAATCGACCCCCGCATCGACCCTCGGCTCTCGGGAACCTGACAAAGAACCAGGGGTCGCACCCTGCGTTAGACATACTCCGACCCCCCATCGACCCCCAGCTCTTGGGAAGAATGGGTGATTTCCCAAGGTCAAATACTGAGGGTCGGATACCCATCGACCCCCACCATCAACCCTGCAGTGAAAACATAGCATTTCGACAGAATGACTTGAAAGTTTTGAAATTTACATTTGTTAGTGAATTTAAAATATGAGAATGAAGTATTTAATGATTGTCTCTCGTGTTCAATGATTTCAGGCAATCCTACTAGCAGATTAATTAATGGCGGGATGCAGAGCAACCAGATAGAGCCGTAACTCTATCCCACCACCACCACCTGTGGGGTAAGACAACCAGACACACCCAAAAACACAGGGGAATATGAACACGGCACCGTCCATCATAAATGGGCAGGCAAATCCTATAAATCTGCCAGCTCCACCTACAGACTTGGCCACAGTCGTAATGAACTTGACCCAACAGCTGCAGCAAATGCAACAGGCACAAGCTACTATACAAGCTGCCATAGGCATAACTCTTCCAGCTGCACAAACACCTCCAATGCTAGCTGGACAGGCAAGCACAGCACCAGGGGGGAGTAACACAGTACCCCACGCACCTCAGACTCCTATCATGTAGGCTCAAGTACAAAATCCTGAGATAGCTCAAGGTGGATATCAATACCAACCACCTATGTATGGAGCGTATGCCCCACAGTCACTAGACCACTCCAGACTGGTGGAGCGTTTTTTGAAACTGAAGCCCAGAGAGTTTAATGGCAAGCCAGCAGATCCTTTATGGCCGGCACACTGGGTTGACGAAATGGAAAGAAACTTTATGATGATGACATTAAATGAAGAAGAAAAAGTATTGTGTGCCACCTTTATGCTGAAAGGAGATGCACACCATTGGTGGAGATCTACCAGAGCGTATTTACTTACAAAGCATGCCCAACTGACTTGGGATATTTATAAGGAGGCGTTCTTTGAGAAGTACTTTCCAAGAAGTTTCAGAGATTCAATGGAAAGAGAGTTCCTGAGTTTATATCAGGGACAGATGACCGTGGATGCTTATCAACAACGTTATGAAGAGCTATTCTTCTTTGCACCCACTACTATGCAAGAGGAAAACACAAAGACCCGAAGGTTCGTCATGGGACTTAGGGGAAGCATCCGTGAGCACGTTCTGGGACATGAAAAGAAAATTTATAATGAAGTGGCACAAATTGCTCGAGTTATAGAATCGATCCAAAAGGAGAGTTATTTCATGCAAAACAGAGGTATAAAAAGGCCAGCTGGAAATTCTTATAATGGAGGGAACAACAAGACATTCAAACCCTTCCATGCTCAAGGCTTTACCGCTGTGACCAAGACTATCCCCGTAGTTCAATAGCAACAGAAGCCAATTACTGAAGGGATAAAATATTTTAACTGCAACCAAGTAGGACATTAGCAAGGGAATGTCCTAAGCCCAAGAAGCAGCTACATCAAGGACGAGTTTACGCGGTTACATCCGAGGATGCTGCCGCATCGCCTGGTGTGGTTACAGGTATGACTTACAATTTTGTTAGTTGTATTACATTGTATGAGCATGTAGACTAAACCAAAATAAATCACAGGTATCGTACCTTTTAATGGCATTCCCTCCAGAGTACTCTTTGATTCAGGAGCTACTCATTCCTTTATATCTATGACGTTTGGAAAGAAGTTAAATCTACCCCTTAAATTCTTAGACAACAAACTACTTATACAATCACCTATGGGATTAGAAGTGGAGTTAGAAAAAGGTTATGGACCATGTCCAGTTCTTATTGATGAAAAGACCTTGGATGCGACCTTGATCCAACTTAAGATGGCAGACTTTGACATCATCTTGGGAATAGACTGGTTAGTTCGGCATTCTGCAAACCTAATGTGTGCCAAAAAGAAGCTGACATTTAAAGACAAGGAAGGAGCTGAGTTCAATTTTACAGGAACGAAACTTCCCCGAAAACGAAAGCTCATACTCTCGGCGCTAAAGGCTAAGAAGTGCCTTGAGAAAGGAGCAGTCAGTTATTTAGTATCTGTGGTTGACATTACCAAGGAAGGACCACGAATGGAAGATATTGATGTCGTGCGTGACTATCCAGACGTGTTTCCCAAAGAATTACCAGGATTACCACCCAACCGAGCTACAGAGTTTGTTAAGGATCTTATACCTGGAGCCGCACCAGTATCGAAAGCACCTTATCGAATGGCTCCTACTGAACTGAAGGAATTGAAAGTACAACTACAGAAACTGCTGGACAAGGGTTACATTCGCCCTAGCATAGCACCATGGGGAGCACCAGTTTTATTCGTAAAGAAAAAGGAAGGTAGCGTTCGCTTGTGTATAGACTGCCGAGAACTGAATAAACTGACAATCAAGAATCGGTATCCATTGCCTCGGATCGATGACCTGGGTGCCAAAGTGTTCTCAAAGATTGATCTTCGGTCAGGTTACCATCAGCTGAAGATTAAGGATGGTGATATCCCCAAGACAGCATTTAGGACCAGATATGGACATTATGAATTTTTGGTCATGTCTTTTGGATTGACAAACGCACCAACAACCTTTATGGAACTATGAACCGGGTTTTCCACGACATGTTGGATACGTTGGTTATTGTATTCATTGATAATATATTAGTCTACTCCAAAGGCAAGGAAACTCATGTCAAGAATCTAAACGCCGCTTTGCAGCGACTACGAAGGGAAAAGCTCTACGCCAAATTTACAAAGTGTGAGTTTTGGCTAAAGAAAGTCGCATTTCTAGGCCATGTAGTATCCGCTGAAAGAATTAAAGTGGATCCCAGCAAGATTGAGGCTATTGTAAAGTGGGAAGCACCGAAGAGCGTTGTGGAAATTAGAAGTTTTCTGGGTCTAGCTGGGTATTATTGACGATTTGTGGAAGACTATTCCCGAATTGTCGTACCTCTTACCAGTTTGACTAAGAAGGGCGAGAAGTTTGTCTGGACGGATAAATACGAGAAGAGTTTTCAAACCTTGAAAGCTAGATTGATATCAGCTCCAATCTTGACCATCCCGATCCCAGGACAACCATTTATCTTGTACATCGATGCGTCAGGACTAGGATTAGGATGTGTACTTATGCAAGGAGAACAAGTGATTGCTTATGCCTCAAGACAACTGAAGACACATGAAAAGAACTACCCCACACATGATTTGGAACTAGCGATAGTAGTACATATTTTCAAAATATGAAGACATTATCTGTATGGGGAGAAGTTTCAGATTAAATCAGACCATAAAAGTCTTACTTATCTATTTAATCAGAAGGAGTTGAATATGAGACAAAGAAGATGGCTGGAACTATTGAAAGACTATGATTGTGATATCCAGTATCATCCGGGAAAAGCTAATGTAGTAGCCGATGCGTTGAGTAGAAAGGCAATGATAAAATCTCAGGGAGAGGTTAGCACAACTTCCGCAATGTGTACTACCAGAAAGGTATTCAAGTATGGTAATGAGCAGTTTGTGATAGATGCACCAGATGGATCAGCCAACCAAGGGTTTATTCTTAAGTTTTCAGATATGTTCGCCGCATTGAAAATTATACCAGATATAGTTGATGAAAAAAAGACAGCTATCAAATCAGACCCTTACCTGAGAACGGTACAAGAAGACATCGAAAAAGGTAGAACTAACCCTGAGTTCACCTTGGATGAAGAAAAGGTACTGAAGTACAAAGGAAGAATATGTGTATCCAAAACAGAAAGCTTAGACATTAGACACCGATTGATGAAAGAAGCCCATACCACCATCTATTCGATACATCCTGGAAGCACTAAGATTTATCATGATCTAAAGAACTTATATTGGTGGAGAGGAATGAAAGCAGATGTAACTAAGTACGTGTCTCAATGCCTAAATTGTCAGAAAGTAAAGGCTGAACGACAAAGACCGGCAGGATTGTTACAGCCGTTACCGGAACCAGCATGAAAATGGGACTGCATCACTATGGACTTCATCACGAGATTACCATTGACTCCTAGAGTAGTTGACGCAGTTTGGGTGATTGTAGACCGTCTGACTAAAACAGCTCGCTTTATACCTATACAACCCCAGTATACACTGGAGAGGTTAGCTAAGTTGTATGTGGATAACATTGTGCGATTACACGGTGTACCTGAAAGTATTGTGTCTGATAGAGATCCACGATTTACTTCAAAGTTTTGGGAAGGATTGCAAGAGGCTATGGGTACAACATTGAAGTTTAGTACTGCATTCCATCCATAGACAAATGGATGGTCGGAGCGTACAATTCAAATTCTAGAAGATATGCTTCGAGCATGTGTAATTGATTTTAAAGGATCATGGGATGTAAAGTTACCACTAATTGAGTTCGCTTATAATAATAGCTATCAAGATACTATACAAATGTCACCCTATGAAGCACTGTATGGCAGAAAGTGTCGAACTCCATTGTTTTGGAATGAAGTTGGGGAACGTAGTATTGTTGGACCGGAATTTGTTGAAGAGACTTGTCGAGTGGTCGACATTATCAAAGAAAGAGTGAGAACAGCTCAGAATCCTCAGAAGTAATATGCCGTACCCGACGCCGAGACCTTGAGTTCGTCGTGGGTGATAAAGTATTCTTAAAAGTATCGCCTATGCAAGGATTGAAACTGTTCGAACAGAAAGGGAAACTAAGTTCAAGATATGTCGGGCCATATGAGATTCTAGCTAAGCGTGGGAAAGTGGCTTACCAGTTAGCACCACCACCATCTATGTCAAGTGTGCATGACGTATTTCATATTTCCTTATTGAAGAAGTATGTCAAAGATCCAACGCATGTTCTGACAGTAGATCTGCCTGATTTGACTGATGATTTGACATTTGAAGTAACACCAAATGAAATCACCAGCCGAAAGGTTCAACGACTACGCAACTGAGATACCTATTATGTTAAGGTCACTTGGAGAAGCAGAGACATGGAAGAAATCACATGGGAAGAAGAGAATGATATGCGAAAGCAATACCCTCATTTATTCGACTCAGAAGGTATGAACAATTTCGGGGACGAAATTTTTATAAGTAGGGGGAGTTGTAAGACCCGTATCAAACTAACCCGGTCTTACCACCTTGAACCAGTTCTACCCATCATGGTCGAACCAAATGGATCAAGTGCGTGAAGGAGATGACGATCCCAGGTATTAAACTGACTCAAAAACACTAAAAATAGGGGGAGGGTCACATACCCAGCAAGGGAGGGTCGGACCCCCCCAGTATAAAAGTCAGACCCCCAGTTTTATACCAGGGGTCGGACATTTTAAGAACCAGGGGTCGACGTGATCTCTAACCCCCCCCCCCCATCGACCCCCGATAATTGGTAAAAACAGCACGAATCGAAAATTAAGAAACTTTCCTAATTTCAATAGGATTCTTTCCTAATCTCAATGGGACTTATTTTGGGAGTTTCTACTCTATAAATAGGACGTCCCTAAGCCTCTTTCACTCCTTTTAAAACCCTAATTGGATTGAGAGAAAGAGAAGAGAAGGATAAGAGAAAGAAAAGAGAAGGAAAGTGGAGAAGAAGATCAAGGGGAAGGCTTCAGAGAAACAAACCTAATTCTCAGGTATGGATACTATCTCCATGAAATTCTATAGACCTTGGATGAAGGGTGATCTAGGAGACCCAAATCATCCACCCATGGTTAGGTTTTCATGGAAAACCATGGGGGAAGTCATGAAAGCCATCTAGGTGAATGAACTACGGTTCTAGGCCATAGAACATGTGTGGAATGGACTGTAGAAGCAAGCCATAGGACCCCAAACACGAAGAATGGACTGTAGGATGAAAAATTGACAAAACCCACAAGGGGGTCGCACGGGGGGTCGATGGCCAATCGACCCTACCAAACCCTGATCATCGACCCCCAGTGTTTGGGAAGTCCAGAATAGGGGTGGTCGCACCCACGGTCGATCAAACTTCCGACCCTAGCATCGACCCCCAGTTAACAACATGCTTTTAAAAATCAGAATTAATTCTAACTAAATTCTATCGACTTGGTTAGGTCTTCTAATGATATAATATCGATATATAGTTGATTCTTAAAGCTTGAAAGAGGACCTACGATCAAGTAAAGGTGAGGGAACAAGACCTAAACTAATTGGTTAATAATAAACTGTTTTATTCTTGAGTCCAATGCCATGAATGATTTTATGCGTGTATGATTGTTATGTGCATTCAACATGTCATCCAATATTTCTATTATTATTGTTCATGCATATTTATTTATTGTTTATGATAATGATGATGATGATGATGATAGGAATAGGCATGTGGATGTATGTGTGTGGTTGGTGTGCTTGAATCGAGCGAGTATCAGGGGGAGGTGTCATAGGTGGGGCCTCAGCACTCTAGCTCTATCTCTAACTCAAGTCTTCTCCACTAACATCCTCATATCGCCATTACCTTACCCGAACTAATACGTCGTAGGGCATCAGGGGGGACGTGACACTGTGGTTCATCCTGGTCACTAGACCCTAGCTCTATCTCTATGGACGTTTTGAGGGATGCTGGGGTGAGGCCTTGGATACACTATTTGGCATTAGGATTGGTTAATTGCAAGCCCAGTTTGCGAGCCCTCACCAGCAGGGGCTTACGTGTTGGTATGGAAAACGGGTACAGCAATAAACGTGACCTTTGTGTGTACATTGTCCATGAATTGGGTGCATGTGAGTCGGCAATAAACGTTACCTTTGGGTGACTTCACACACTCATGTATAGAGGTGCGGCGTCAATAAACATGATCTTTGGCCACCTATCCTTTCTATAGCACATTGCAAACTTATTTACCAGACCAAAGATATGAATTGAATGCATGCATATGTTTGTTGCATTATTTTGTTTGCTCACTGAGCCATGATGTGTGCTCACCCTCTCGACGTCAAATAATTTTAGTTGATGATGCAGGTACCACAGTTGCAGATTATATGAATGATCCGGTGGATGCGTATGTTTCTGCAATGGAGGCTGAAGACTTAGAGGATACGCATGACCCCTCATGCGAGTGCAACTCATGCGTGTTCTATTAGTATTTTATTTGGATTTATAAAAAGATGTAATTGATATTTTATTTAGTTATGTCTCAGTTGATACAACAATAATTTGATATTTTAATTATGATTATTACATTTAAAATGCTCAGTTCATTTACTATAAGACTTCTGCTATTGTGTATTTATTCTGATTATGGTTGTGGATGTGCATGATTTTATTTTTAATGGATACCGCCTATTAGAGATCCTAGTTGAACCGTTGGTTTATAGCGGTTCATCACACCGTTCTGAATGGTGCAGAATTGGGGTGTGACACACTGTCAAGAATCCATGGAGATGACTTGCCATCTGCCTTGAGAGCTGCTTGAACTATCAATGACTTGTCACCTTTTCTTTGAATTTTCTCAACCCACACTGCCTTTTCCTTCACTGTGATAGGTAGGTTGTCTAGCCTCTTCTTCTACAACTCTTTCCTCTCTCTGAGCTTGTCTCCTAGAAAGATTTCTTTTTACCTTCCTTCTAGGTTGCCTTTGAGATAAAAGGATTATTTGACAATTTCTAACTATATGGCCAAATTCTTAATATCTGTAGCATTCAATTCATTCATCAACTGGAGGAGCAAATCTGTTTCTGCTTGTAAACACTGGTGGTCTAGCTTGTCTTCTGCACTCTGCAATTTTGTGTCCATATCCATTACACCCATAACAGTATCCTCTGAAGCTCTCTCTTTGTATAGAATTGTACTCTTGTCTTCTGTGTCTATTTTGGTTAACTGTACTAAATCCTTCTTTGTCAGTCCTATCCTTGGGAACCCTCTCAACATGTGGTTCTCTCTGCTTTGCTTTAACAAAGACAATAGGGTTTTTAGCAAACCCTTTACCTTTCACTTTCTCAGACCTCTGCTTGTCATATCCAAGCCCAGATTTTATATGGGAGGACCTTTGGTAGCTAAGAATCCCATTAAGTATGTTATCTTCATCTTCCTCCTGAGAACAGTCATCTTCATCTTCCTATATTCTAACTTTCTTCTCCTTTGACTTCAGAATAGTCACTGAAGGAGCTGTTGTGGATGCCTCTAGATAATTTTTCTGCATTCTCACATAATCTGCAAGCTCAATCTCAAGTTTGACAATCACTTCTTCAACCTTTGCACATTCTGAAGTTTTCACTGCTAGTTCACTATCCAAGTCATCAGCAATTTTCTTGGCCTTGTCAAGAGTAGTTAGCAGCTATTTGATCATCTCACCAGCATCATTATACTGCTCATTCAGTGTTCTATATATCTTCTTTTCTGCCTTGAGCTCTGTAAGGGCTGAATATAGCTCAACCTCAAGATCTGGTTTATCATCTATTTCTTTTCTTCTCTTAGAAACATCATTCTTCTTCTTAAAGGCTTCAGTTTCTTCAGGAGCTTCATCAAGCCTGGCCATAAACAATATCTCACTGTTATCTTCTTCTGCAAAATCATCTGAGAGTTTACTCTATTTTGTCAAAAAGCTTCTCTTCTGGTATGAATTTCTTCTTACCCTTTTTGTCCTGACTCTCTTTGGCTTCTTCATCATCAAAGTCATAAACTCTTCCCTTCTTCTGACACTTGGATGCAAAATGTCCTAGGCCTCCACAGTTGAAACATCTTATGGTTGACTTGTGCTTATACTTGTCACTTTTTTTCTTCAATCTTCTAGCTAGATAAGCTATGAGTTCATCATCTGAGTCTTCAGAGTCATTGTCTTCATCTTCTTTTGACTTCTCTACTGGTTCTTTAATTTTAATTTCTCCATAGCTTCAAAAGTAGCTTCTTTCTCCACTGGCACTGGCTCTATCATTCTCATCTCATAAGTGGTCAGAATGCCATGTAGCTCATCAATAGTAAGACTATCCAAGGTGGTGATTTCTTCAAGTGCAGGCACCTTTGCATTATACAACTTGGGCAAGGTTCTCAGAACCTTCTTGACAACATGAATCTCCTTCAGCTCTTCACCTAGTGCTCTGATTGCATTGGTAACTCCATTCACTTTGTTGAGATAGAACTCAATGGTTTCTCCCTCAGTCATCCTCAGACTCTCAAACTGAGATCTCAAAATCTATAATTTTGCCTCTTTAATTTGGCTATCTCCTTCATGTACACTCTTAAGCTTGTCCCAAATTTCTTTGGATGTAGGACAACTGATAACTTTGGTGAGCTCATTGCTCACACATGAAACCAGAAGAACTGTGACTGCCTTGGCTTTATTTCTCTCTTTTTCATCTCCACTGCATCAGTGATGTCTTCTGTGGGGTGCCTATAGCCATTTTTCACTACTAACCATACACCATAGCCTTGGGCTATTAGATATGCTTCCAATCAAATTTTCCACACACTGTAGTTGGTCCCATCAAATATGGGTATTCTTCCATGTCTATGTTGATCTTCATTTGAAGCCATTTTTCATTGTCTCTCAGTACTGTCAGTACCCAAAGTTGTTAGTCTCTTCCCATGGGAACTCAGCTCTAATACTAATTGTGATTCCCAAGTTGACACTAAGAGGGAGGTGAATCAGTGACCACTAAAAACTTTCATACAACTATGTAGACTGTTTGAACCAACCACACTATGCTGCCAAGAGCTAACTGTTAACAACTTGCTGCCTTGAGCTAATTGGGGTGGTCATTCACACATTTGCCATGTTAACACATTTCGTGTAACAGACCATGTCATACACCTACAAGTATCTACATCAGAGGCTTGGCCTACCAAGTGTGTACACCCAGACCTGCAACCCACACACTTTAAATGCACAACACACACAATCACATCCATGACACAGTATGTAACATGGTTCACAAATCACTCACTGTGATGGCTAGTCCATGGGGCAATACCCCAAACCAGGGTTTTGTATTGTACCCAATACACTACTCAGATAGTGTTCTGCTGCTACAACAACTGGGTGCTATACCACCAATGTAATCCAAACTACAACTTGGGATTTTGGGTAATTACCCTCAATCCTGTCAAGTCCCAACTTCACAGGTTACAATGAATTTAATATTGAATGTTTACAAACCCTTCCCAAACATTACATATATCACAACATAGGGTTTGTGCACGTGATTACCTTCCCAGCGTGATCATGGCATGTGTAAAGCTCACCAGGTAAGCTTCCCGAGCTCTCCAATGGTGGTGGGTGTCCTTCTTCACCAAGAATGAGAGTTCGTCCCTCTTCACATGTGTTTCCCATAACTTCAAACACACAAGACACTCACAACATACTCTCACTACCTCTGTCAAGCTTCAGATAGCCATTAATGGCGAACAGAGGTAAGTGGAGATGATTTTTTTTCTTTTAAAGTGTCTCAAACCTTTCTTTCTACTAAGACCACCCTTTTCTCTCACAGAAACTCAGTTTTCTTGTTGCAGGTGGATTCAGCTTGAAGAGACAAGTTCAGGGGACTTTGAATCAACTCAATCTAAGCTCGGACAGCCAAGATATGGCCATTCAAAGTCTGGCCACCCAGATTTTATTAAATAGGACCTTGGGGTCTGATTAGGTGCGCCGCACCACACTAGAACATCGTCTCTACTGACTAGTCAGACACATCTATCGACAATTGATTGGTTAAAAAGGAATCTGATCCATTTGGTCTTTGGATCTATCGGTGAAAGGCAGGATCCCAAAATGGCCATTGGATCAGTCTCAATCGCATCACCGAGTGTCGGATACAATCCTGGCCATTAAATCTGTATCTTTCCGCCGCTCTTGCATATGTGCGCCACACTATAACTTGGATTTGACTCCATATGACGTGTCCCATTATAACATGTTGTATCTAGCCAATGGGAGCAATCGCGATGGAATCTTGACGCGACCTCTAGGCTACATTATAGCCCGCGTTGATCTCAGCCGCTGGATTAAGATCTGAAGATCGTGGCTTAACCTTGGCCTTCCACTTTGGATCTTCTCCTTTTTCTTTGACCAAAGTACCCCTGTAAATGAGTGTAATGCCCTGTAAACCTATTTTTTCCAGTAGGTTTACTTTTGGGGGTTTCTTTGCGGCAAACAATTGAACACCTTGCGGGTGTTGCGAGGGCGCATGTACGAGGGCCTTGCACGAAGCTATGGTGCGCACAGGGGCAGCGTGTCATGCGGGCCTATGAGGAGTTGGCTGCGCTGCTGCTGCCCTGCTGACCTACCGCATGGCATGCGGGTGCTGTGCACGCGGCTGCCTGCTGTGTTGTGCTGCTAGGCAGGGCATGGCCTGCTGGGCTATGCTGCTGGGCATGGCATGGCCTGGTCTGTGTGCTGGCTGGGCTGCCTGGCTGCCTAGGTGGCTAGCCACCTCAAGTAGGACCCACCTAGTCCCATACTCTCTCTCCTCATTCTCTCTCTACATTCTTTGTCATATTTTTAGTCTTCAACCACATAAGGAGCTTGTCGATTGTCCACTCTGACTGCTAATTGTCTACACTACTTGCAGACAATCTCTCTCCTCCATGTCACTCGACCAAGGTTGCCAACAATGACAACACACTCAGTACTACTTAATATCTGCTCAATATGGCCAAGGTTCCAACACCATATTTTATTAGTTTCACATTTTTGTTATGCTTCCAAACATAACAAACCCTTGTTACAATAACAGCATATATATATATATATATATATTGAGAATAGTTCAGGTGCATCTACATGTATCTTTTATGGGATTCTAGTGTGATCCATATCCAGTGGATCCCATACTTAGAAGTATATCTCACACTACATCAATGATAATGGGATCCAAAAGGATAAATACATGCATGCAGGTGATCTGAAATCTTTTTTTTTAATCAAGAGTCAAACCTTTAACTGAAGGATAAGTCCAACAAAAAAACTTTTTGTGGAAAGAAAATGAGTTGACTTAGTCCTTTTGCCATTCCGCCTACCTGATGCAAAACTTCCAGTAGGATTCATATTCATGCAATCATGCGTAAACAACCCTTGTCTCATTCCTATAAAATCCTTGAACTCTTCTTATCAATCTCAAAACCCAAACCCGGAAGTTTCTTTATATCACCTTCTTCTACCCTTTCAGAATGAAAATTTGAAGATCTTCAATATCTCACCACTTTGTTTGTTTCAGCCATGATGTAAGATTTTCAGTTCATTCGATGTCATCTGCACCAATTTCTTTGCTCTTGGAGTACTTCTTCACTGATTCAACTTAAAAAGGAATCTAAAGTAGGATCAGTGCAAAATAAGGTTTTGAGAACAGTAGACGAGAGGGGGAAGAAATCATCATAGCCGGCAGTTCTAGTAAAATCCACAAAAGTAGCTGTTGAGGTTTGCTCCCGAGTTGGATGGATTACACTATTTTGAGATTATTATCTCTCATTAAAGATCTGATTTCTTGGGGTTGGGTTCTTTGATTTGATTTTGTTTTAGAACGGATGATACTATTTTTTGTAGTTCAAGGTAATTACAGTTGTTGTATACATACTGCAATATAGAAAATAGAAAACACCAAATTCTTATTTACATAATATGAATTGGACACTTTCGAGTTTCAATTTAGAATCCATTCTGGTGACAATGGAATGGAAGTTTTGCCCTAAATTTCTAACTCCAAGCACTAAAATCATAGTTCCCCAGATTTCTTATCATACGGTTCTTGTTGTTTGCTATTGCTGCTAGAATCCGGCCCTGGCTCTGACCGTCCAACTTGCAAACGACAGAACAAGGAAAAGGAGGTTGGGCTTTTGCTCTGGGACCACTCTGATGTGTAAGTCAGGATACTAGGCCACATATAATCAGGGTCAGACCTGATTATTGTATTTAAGCTGGATAGGAGGGTTGTCGTAAAATACCGAACTAAGGTTGAGTTGGCCTAAGTGAGATACTCAGTTGACATGGGTCAGAGCAAGTGAGCCAAAGTTCATAAAATATTGAAGTGATTTGATTTTGATAGTTTTGGGTATTTATAGAATTCATCTTGGGCTATATTGTGTGCTGTCATTTTTACCCCTGATCATCGTAGACAATGCCGAACGTATCGCCGTATCCCTTTACTCTATGAAAAAGGTCCTTTTTATCCTTGTTGACCAGTCTACGGTTGCTTTCCATGTGTCATGTTCTTATTGGGGGGATGACATTTATACCCAACAGTTGCCAAAGTAAAATATCCTCTTCCTTTCATTATGAGAACCCTGAAGCTACATTTGCCAAAGATTTTTCCCCTGTTCACCATAAGATCACAGAAACATCTATTTCATCAATAAAAACAATTATCAACAACAATAAAACCAATTTATACTAAGGACTTTCAAGTGGTGCTAGGTTGTAGTTGCAGTTCGTCTTTAGCTGATAGAATGGCAAAAACAAATTATTGAAAATTTCATATTGGTTTATTATGTTTTCCATGGAGGAACACTTCTGTTGATACTGTAATTACAACTAAAATGATTGTTTTCCATAGAGGAACTCTAATGTTCCATAATGAGTCCAGTTCTTTTTTGGTGATCTTTTAAATCCTAGGTGGCATCTTCTATTCAAAGATTTTAATATATTCTCTACATTGGAACTTGCATCAAGACTTGAGACTTTGCATCAAGATATTGGAATTTACATCAAAACCTTAGAACTTGCATCAATGTACAATGGGACAAGTTTTAATACCTTGGAACAATAATCAACACATTGGGGCAAATTTCTATGTATTAAAATTTTTAATCATTTATGTTTCTCTTTTATTTTTTCTATGTACAATCTAAGCCTTAGGATTATAGGGGATGGTTGAGATTATTTTCAGTTATTTAAGGTTTGTTAAGCCTATAAATAGTGGTTTATTCTCATATAATAATAGAAGATGATTTGGTGAATGAAATTTGGATTGAAGTTTATCTTCTCTTTTGAACCTTGAAGAGTTCATCTTGAAACCTAGAAGAGTTTCACTTTAACCTTAAAGAGTTGGAGCTTTCTTATCCTTTGAAACCTTGAAGAAGTTTCATTTCATCTTACAAGAGTTGGAATTTTATTCTTCACCTACATCCTAGAAAATTTATAGGCCACCTTTGGAGTTGATTTACATCATAAAAGAGAAGTAAGTTGCTCTACCTTCACTTCCATCAGTTATTTTCTTTTTCCTTAAAAAAAATTCCAAAATCAGTTTTTGCACTTTACCTCCATTTTTGTTCCTTTTATTTTTTTATAAATTCACTCTCCCAATCCATTATTGTTTTTTATAAGCTGAAGTCGGCTTACATCAGTGTCTTTATCCTTCTTTATCTTAAGATCAACCACAAACGTCATGCAAAACCCTTAATTTCAATTTCCAAAAAGTAAAGGTACCTTCAAGCTTAAAACCCAAAAATTCATGATGCTAGCGACAAGAGAAAACAAATCTGGCGCCAGTTTTTGGGAAGTAGCAGGGATTCCAGCGGGTCTCTGGCGAAACTCCTTCCGTCCACTCCCATAGTTTTTTAATCCTTTTTGCTTTTCTATTCCCTTTGATTAGATGTGTTATTTTCATAACATCTTATTTTACATCTTTTAATCTCATACCATTGGATTTTTAAAAGGCTATGTGGCAGTCATCCAAAATATGCTCCACCCCTCTGAATCACTTATGGGTGATTTAGAGGAGCCCGACCCCTCTCTGAAAAACAATATTTCTTGATCGATCATAGGGATTTCACCAGAGTTAGTGACTGAATTTAAGTTTGATGTGCTTGTTAAAGGTGGCAAACCCAAGAGATATAGGAGAGTTTGGAAGGTATCCGATTAGGAAATCAAACAAATTTAGGAAAAACAAGATATACTTTCACAAATAATCACAAGGATCTAGGGAATCAATTAAATTATGTAAATGGGAAACATTACAGGAGGGAATCAATTAATACTTCCTTGATATGTCTCATCCGTAGGATTAAAGCAATGCCACATTGCTCGCATCCAATCGACACTAGATTAAATGTAAAGACTTAAATACCCTTTAAATTAGAATTTATAATCTAATAAAGAATTTTTATTAAACAAAGTAAAAATGTCAACTTTGTCTTGTCTATTCCAACTTTCATTATTCAATTCCCATATTTTATTAGTATTTTCACATTTTTGTTATGTTTCCAAACATAACAGAATAGTTCAGGTGCATCTACATGTATCCTTCCTGGGATTCTAGGGTGATCCATATATAGTGGGTCCCATACTTAGTAGTGAGTCTCACACTACATCAATGATAATGGGATCCAAAAGGATAAATACATGCATGCAAATGATCTAAAATCTTTTTGTTAATTAAGAGTTAAACCTTTAACTGAAGGATATGTCCAACAAAAAAACTTGCCATGGATAGAAAATGAGTTGACTTAGTCCTTCTGCCATGGACTGGGATCCTCTGTAGTGAGGCCACCCCTGTAGTGAGTTGTAGTGAGAATCTCACCCACTCTAAGTGGATTCGTGTGTATCGTGATGCACTTTGAATGGATCGGGATACATGTCGATCCACTTTGAATGGGTGGGATCCTCACTGTAGGCCTCACTACAGAGGATCTTTATCCGCCATGGCGTTCCGCCTACTTGAAGTGAAACTTCCAGTAGGATTCATATTCATGCAATCATGCGTAAGCAACCCTTGTCTCATTCCTATAAAATCCCTGAACTCTTCTTATCATTCTCAAAACCCAAACCCAGAAGTTTCTTTATATCACCTTCTTCTGCCCTTTCAGAATGAAAATTTGAAGATCTTCAGTATCTCATCACCACTTTATTTGTTTCAGTCATGATGTAAGATTTTCAGTTCATTCGATGTCGTCTGTGCTGATTTCTTTGGTCTTGGAGTACGTTCTTCATTGATTCAACTTAAAGAGGAATCTAAAGCAGGATCAGTGCAAAATAAGGTTTTGAGAACAATGGAGGAGATGGGGAAGAAATCATCACAGCCGGCAGTTCTAGTAAAATCAGCAGAAGTAGCTGCCGATGTTTGCTCCCGAGTTGGATGGATTACTGTTTTGAGACTATTGTCTCTCATTAAAGATCACTCTCTAGAAAGTCTCCTAGTGGTGGGATCTCGATTCCAATTGGCTAAAGAAGTGGATGATCACTGAATTGGGACCGAAAATAAAAGGAAAAAAATAATCAGGATGGAATAATTGACTTTGGAAATAGGGTTTGGAAGGAGTACACATGCACATACAATGACTCGACCATATCATGGTTAGTTCTTTCATAAGCGAAGTCAAATTAACCTATCCCTGCCAAACTTGTTAAATTGAATAGCCTTATAGATGGTTTTCGAAAATATGATTCCAAGATGGACTATATGATCACCAACTACATAGACTTGTCAAATTCAAAAAGTTTGGCATAGATCCGTTAGCATGCCAACTCCCATGAAGGATATCAACAATTTTTTGGTTCAAAATGAATAAGTGAGCAAACGCTTTAATCAAGATATTTATGTTGATATAAGAAAGAATCGAGTCACCCTCATCCTTGTCATTGAATATGATAAGCCTATTACATGAGTTGTAAGCTCATGAATAGATTTAAGAAAATCAATATATCAAACTAAGAGTAGAGCGATTCCGAATACATCGACATAAATATCGAGGTTAACGTAATCTTACTCATATTGTTCGATAATGAACCGAATCACAACAAATGTTAGTAGTATAAATGATAGGTTCGGCAAGGGTTACCTTGACGAGGATGAGAATGTCTAACGGTATATAAACACCGAATCATTGACTCTACATCCCTTAAATATACCCAAAAGTACAAGGTCAAATTTGTGGTTTCGCTTAATAGATCATCCAGTATAAACTGGGAACCCATTACCGCTAGCCACTCAATATGTAGCACACCCCCAAGAGATTGCAATATATAGCATGGAACAGTTTATATCACACAACAATTCATGTCAACAATAATTAAATGGCACCTGGAACACAAAAAGACATAGCACATTGTCTGGTCATAGGAAAGGATAATAAATCTGAAGCCTGACATATTATCCCCAGTGGAGTTGCCACTGTAAGGACGAAATTTTTATAATGGTATGAAATATGATGAAAGAAAAAGAAATGGAGTCTCCACCTAGATAAGGTCTAGGTCATATGCATAGAATTTCTCAAATGAGAAATAATAATGACTCAAGCAATGGATTAAGGCTTATGGTCAAACTAGAGAAACAATGGGTAAGTGTCATGTTACAATTTGGGAAGGTGTTAGGCACCCAAATTGCCTAATCCGAAGATTAGACTCCATATACTGTCATTTCCTATCCTAATTTAAATTATAGGCAATGGCTAAACAAATTTTAATAGGCACCAAACCAAGGTTCTAGATATATTTCAATCTAGGAGCAAGCCAAGCAATTATGAATATAATAGAAACAAGAATTTAAATGTGATATAGATCAAAAACAAAATGATTGGATGACGGACCAATCAGCCAATTTTGGATAATAAGTGTACAACTCTCAACAACAAGTTGACAGAAAAAATCATTTTTAGCTATTGAAGCGTAATCCAAAGTTTTAAATGCAATGACTTTGAAATTAATTCTAAAATAAAAACAAAAAATGAAAAGTAAATTAAGGTAAATTAGTTTAGGACTGGACTTGAATGATAAGCACTCAAGCGACCTACGTATCTTAGGATAATCCCAAGAATCAAGCCCAACATAGTTCAACCGCTTGGGTTAGTAAGATGGTAGATTCCTATAGCCACTAGTCAAGCTAATAGGTTGTCTAGGTTTTGACTATTGAATAGACTCCTATAGTCACCAGTCAAACTGGTAGGCCGTCTATGCAAAGCAATCAAATAGACTTCTACAGCCACTAGTCAAGCCGGTAGACCATCTATGTAAATCAATCGAATAGACTTCTACAGCCACTAGTCAGGCTGGTAGACCGTCTATGTAAAGCAATCGAATAAACTTCTACAGCCACTAGTCAAGCTGGTAGACCGTCTATGTAAAGCAATCGAATAGACTTCTACAGCCACTAGTCAAGCTGGTAGATCGTCTATTAAAAATAAGGTTTGAAAGGGACTTCAATGCGATGATGGAATGCTTGCCCAAGGTTGAAAGGGACTTCCATGTGATGATGGAATGCTTGCCCAAGGTTGAAAGGGACTTCCATGCGATGATGGAATGCTTGCCCAAAGTTCCATGAGAAGAGGGAGAAATGAAATGGAATTTGAAATTGAAATTGGATTTGAAATTGAATTGAATTGAATTTTGAAATTTAAAATTGATTTGAATTTGAAATTTAAACTGGATTTTTAAAATTGAATCAAACTTGAAATTGAAATTTGAATTTGGGTTTGAAATCAAAATTGTAATTGCATTGAATTTGAATTTGAAATTTAATCCGGATTTTAACTTGAAATCAAAATTTAAATTAAATTTTGATTAGACTTGAAGTAAAGATTAAAATTGACATTGAATTAGAATTAAGATAGAAATTGAAATTAAATTTGATGACTTGAATAAAATTTAAAGATATAATTAGGAGCAAGTTGTGAAAAGTGCAAGGCATATTTTGACGTAATTTGGGTATTATTGCAACCCTCATTGCAATTGGACTGAGCTTGGGTGATGAATCCACAGGCAACCTACGTATCTCGGGGTGAGGTCTGAGAATCAAGCCCATACGTAGTTCAGATGAACTACACATAAAGAGATATGGAAATGATCTCTATTTGTCAACATATGAGAGTGTGCTGTCGACATTGGAAAGTAGGCATCGAAGCCTCACTTTATTTTTACATACATCCACATGTCTATATTTATTCATGTATCACAAGCGCGTGAGTCCGCATTGCACAGAAATAATTACAAAAAAAATAAAAATTCCTATAGGATACATAAGTAGGGATTGGGGATCAGAACTATTAATACATTTTCATTTCGCATTATGGGATACATTGAAGGGGTAGGGAACGTCCTAGTCTATCCTGCCCGTCACTACACTAGGGATGGCAAGTGCCGCATGCATATCATATTACCCACCCGCGCTAGATAATTATGGGTGCACGATGGCCGAACCCATATACCACATAAAGTAAAGACATAAAGTAGGGGTGTTACCTGCCTGTGAGTAGAGGTGGACTGCGAAATAAAGGAAATATGATCCCACGTATCCGAAGCTATGCGAAGTAAATAGGTACTCGGGGACACGTTCTCTCTTTAAAACCCTAAAGTTGCCTACAGTTGCCTACAGTTGCCTTGATTCCCTGCAAGAGATTATCAAGACTCAAGAGGAGGTCAAAAGGTGAAACAGCCTCCTTATAAATTAGCAACAATGTTACTAAGTCGAATCCATTTCTCAACAAAAGCTGCCATTATGAACTAAAAAAAAAATTTATCAGTACACATTTGACCCAAAATCTAAAATTCAACATAATTTACCAGCCAAGGGACTTTACAAATAAATTAACTAAATTAACTAACTGTGTACAAACCATGATTTGTTTCCTACTGATATTTATAGGAAAAAGGAATCTTAAATTTTCAAAGAAAATGAACAAGGTAAATTATCGCCAATGCATCACCTAAACTAGAAGACAGGCCTAATGTGCATACAAAACAAATTCCAGTAAGATCGTCATGTTAAAATTGACCCGATCATGTCGACCTATATATATATATATATATATATATATATATATATATATATATATGTGTATGTATGTATGTATTTATGGCCTTCGGGTATTATGTTTTCTAGTTTCAGGAGTTTAGGGATGAAAGTATTCAGAAGCAAATTATGGAGTAGAATATTGGCTGTCAAACATGAAGTAGTTCTGAACAAGTTTTTTTTTTTTTCAGCTCCTCCCTTCTTTGGATGATCCACAGTCTCAACAGCCCCCTAGCTTCCTGATAGTAGTACCTTCTTTTCTGAAATGGAATGCATCCAACACTGTTCTAATCTAGGAATTCAACATGGTAATGAATAGGAAAATAAAAGTATGGTAATGCATTAAATCTAACAAAATAAACCCATAGGCAGTGGCGATGGTCTCTACTGTTATTGGGTTTGTGGTACCCTCATACATATGCAGGGGACTAAGAAAACACAACTCACTATTTCCACAGAACTTAAATAGACTTAAGGTAACATAACACAAACTAGAACCAGACATGCACGGAAAATCTTCGTGGCCCCGCAGAACAATACCAAAAACCAAAACGGGTATACTTCTACTTAATTTCGAAATAGAGAAAAAAAAAAAAGGAACCTCAAGTACCCCAAGATTAATGTAGTGCTAACTCCAAAGAAAACAAATAGGAATCAATTTTACTGCAGGATTGATTTTCTAATAATACAAATCAGTTCAACCAATAAAACAGCAAGGACTGAATAAAGAAAGAAAAAAAAAACATTGCATAAGAAAGTAAATAAGAGAAGAAAAGATTGCATTTCATGATCAAGGAAATAAACCCAAAGCATATACTTAATGACAATTAAACCATAACTGTAATTGCTTTAATAGAAAGGAAATGAGAGATAGTAGGTTGAAGATGCAAACTATCGGATGACAATCGTATCTAAAAATGAACATCAATAATTAAAAAAAAATCTAGATCTGAAGTTAAACATTTAACAAGAAATAGATACTAATGAATAAAAACCCTAACCCTGAAGCTGTAGATTCTCTTTTATGTTTTGAATAGATGATCGAACTTTCTGCGACTTCTTGACACCGTAAATTATTAAAACTCATGGAAGGAGATCTCAGAATCACCAATCTAAACGAGAACTCTAAAAAAATTAGATAGAATGCCGATTGAATCGGACACCTTTTGAATCGATCACATGAAATCGGATCAGGGAAATTAATTAGAAATTGATTGTTGTTGGGATAGTTGCATTGGCAAGAGAGGAAAGAATTATAGATGTGGAACTAGGATCGCTGCTGGAGTTCTAGCTGGAAACCTTAAGATGCAGGATTAAAGTAATTATTGGAGTATCATCAGAACCGAAGAAAAACTCAAGATTTGGAAATCAAATTGCTGCGAAATTACCACCAGATCTGATCTAAATTCCCGCCATCAATAAACCGATCATGACATCATAGAAAAAAATCAAGAACTTCAAAGGAAGAAATAAGAAATTTGGCGGTGAAATTTTTCTTTCTTTTCTTCTTCTCTTTTTTTTTTTTTCTTCTTTTAAAACGAGAATCACAAACAAAAGAATTGATAGATTTACTTACCTTTACAAGAGTAGGACCACAGTTTTCAGTTCAAGAACAGATTCGTCACTCGAGATCCATCGAATCGTGCGAAGGACGTTCGAATCTCAGCAAGATTGTTTGAACTTCCGCCGTCGTACGGTATCGCTGTCGTCGTTGCCGTCGCAGGAAGCCGCCGCCGTCATCGTTGATCTTCTTGGCTGTGACTTCTTCTCCTTCCTCCCTTTCTCTCTGCTCTCAACTCTCTGTTCTTCGCTCTCAAACCCTCTTCTCTCTAACCCTCTGTTCTCTGCTTTGTTGATTTGAAAATGAAACTCTTCCTCTTTTTCTTTTTTTATATATCCTAATTTTATTAGCCTAAAATACCCTTTTATGGGATCCCTCAAATCATTTGATTTTTTCTATGGATTTGGAATCTTATGTCCAAAACCCCATGGACACCTTTTCTTATTATATAAATCGATTTATTTATTTATCACAGTTATTATTTATATATATTTTATTTTTAATTTTTTTACTTTATTTGTTTTAAATTTTAAAGTAAAAAATTAATTAACCAATTTTTTTTCCAATCTAAGTAATAATTTTAATTTAATGATTTATTATTATTTATTGAGATTTTTATTTATTTTACTATTATTATTTTATTATATTTTATTATTTTTATTTATTTTGTCATCATTATATATTATTTATTTATTTATTTTATTATATTTTATTTATTATTATTATTATTATTATTATTATTTTTTACCTTGAGCTAAAAAAATTAATTTAATTTTTCGACAAATTTGAAGCGTCTACAACGGCCACCACACCTCCATGCATGAGTGTGAGCACACCCAACAGTGAGGCTTCGATCCACATTACTGTTGTTACTCCACATCACTCACTTTGGTATAGAGATAGAGCTAGAGTCTGGCAGTCAGGCTACAATCCATACTGTCGCGTCCTCCTAGTACCCTACACCGTACCAATACCTACACCCCTATTGGAAAGAGCTTGCAAGTGGATTCCATTTGTAACCAGTCTTATATGTCATCACAGTATCTATGGTCCTACCCCAGTATAACTCCCTACAACATAGAGATAGGGCTCGAGTTTGATAAGCAGGCGGTGCCATAATCCTATGTCCTCCCCTTAATACCCTATTCGTATCAACCTCGCTAAGGTAGATGACGATACAAAAAGGTGTTAGTGTGAGGATATGTCCAGGGCTCTACTCTCCTTCACATTCTACGCACTAATGAAAACAATCACATGCCTAAACATCAACATTCCTAGCATACGAATATACATGAACAGATAATAAAATTAAATAACAGGATGACATGTGAAAATGTACAGGCAACAATCGACAGATTACATAAACAAAGGTTTACTGTCCATTATTAGTTAATTAAGGTTTGGGGTCTTGTCCCTTACCTGACGTGTGATTGCAAGTCTACTCTAGTCACAGAGTCCACTCACACCGTCTACAAGTCCCACACGACATTATTCATTAATTAAAATTAGGTTTACGAGGTTTTAGTCAATCAGAACCAAGTCTGGCCAATAGTCAGGCTCGAACAGACATACCGGTCTGACTCAACAGACATACCGATCTGGCTCTAATCCAACCACTATATGCCTGTGGTATATACCGCCTGGCCATACTACAAAACTTTTGCCCAGTCGGTATGTGCCTGCGATATATATCGCCTGGGCATACCCCAGGACTTTAGTCCAGCCGGTATGTCCTACAGTATGGCATACCGTATGACATCTAGCCTTACTAGTAAGCCCGACGGTATGAGTCCGAGAGCCCAATCTCAGACTTCCCTCTCCCGTCGGTCATCGGGTTAGTTTCAAGGTTTTTCCAAAACCATTCTAGGGTCAAGATACGGTTAGGTCACTTAGGTTTAGATTATTTATCGCTCAACATCGTAGAACGATGTTCCCATCCTTCTCAGAATGGATCTCGATGAGAACTAAGGTTCTACAGTTCTAGGGTTTTGGATCAATATGCCATTATACGACCTTGATCCGTAACCCAAGCATTATAACAGAGGTAGAGAACTTGCAAATATTTGTCGAATGGCGGTGTAAGACCCGCACTCCACTAAACCGGTCTAACCATCTTTGTTGAACCAAGTAGATAGACCGTGTGAAGTAGGATCACCAACCAGGTATGAAAAATTGACTCAACACTCAAAGAACTATGCATATGGTCGAATACTTGGGTAGGTATGGTAGACCATACGGTAAGAAACTAAGATCATAGACCAATGACCGTACAATCGATGTTTTTGACCTTATGGTCAACGAATTTTGCAACTGTATATCTGACCATACGACCCCAAATCAGACTCTGAATTCAGAAACTTTCCTAATTTGAGGAGGATCTCTTTTCTATTGTTAGAGAACTTTATATAGAGAGTTTCTAGCTATATAAAGGATGTCCCTCAACCCTTTTTCACTCTTTTAGAACATTAGTAACCCTAGAGCAAGAGAAGGAAGAGAAGGAGAAGGAGAGAAGGCTAAGGAGAAGGTGGTGTTGAGAAGATTTTAGTTCTCTACCGTAGGCAAAGGTATGAACCTAATCTTTGAAGATGTAAATTCTATGGAATAAGGTTCTATAGAGGATTGGAGATGTAAGACCCGCACGCCATGAACCCGGTCTAACCTTACATTCTTGTGTCATGACCAGTCTACCTATCATGGTCGAGCCAAGTGGACCAAGTGCGTCAAGAAACCACAAGATCAGGTATGAAATATAACTCAAAAATAGTCAAATATAAGTGTGTGGTCGCATGCCTAAACAGGTGACCGATCTCACCTCAAAAGAGTCCAACCCATGACTTTTTGGTCGTGGGGTCGCACGTTTTAAAAACGAAGGGTCACGGATTTTGTGACCCTACCTGCGACCCTACGCCCTAGGGTCGCATGTTTTAAAAACGTAGGGTCACGGATTTTGCAACCCTACGAAAACAACAGAAATTGAAAATTAAGAAACCTTCCTAATCAGAAGGGAGTTCTTTTCTAAACTCATTAGGGCATATTTGGAGGGTTTTTCTCTATAAATAGGACATCCCTTGGCCTCTTTTACTCCTTTAGACCTCTAATTGAAAGTAAGAGAAAGAGAAGAGAAGGAAGAGAAGGAGAATTGAAGAGGAAAGCTAAAGAGAAGGAAAATTCAGAGAAAGCTCTGAATCTCAGCAAACCTAAGGTATGAACCTAATTCCTTACATGAATTAAGAGCCTAGAATAGTTTATAAAGAAGATAGGATTAGGAGAAACCCAAATCATCCATCCATGGACAAATTCCAAGAGAATCCATAGAGGAAATCATTGTGGATAATGGATTGTGTATAAAATTATAGTTTTCAGCCATAAAACAATCATAGGATGGACCATGATGATATTTCAAAGGATCCAAATATGAAGGAATGAAGTTGAGAGTGAAAGCTCGACCATGAACACATGTGGACTTACCCCACGAGACCACATGTTCGACCACATGCCCTCGAGAAGATTCTAGGGAGGGGATGGTCGCACATAGGGTCACAGTATGTCTGACACTACCTGCAACCCGACACCCTGGGGTCGCAGAAACTGCTACCCCAGGTGCTACCCTACCTTGCAACCCTACACCCTGTGGTCACAGAAACTGCTACCTCAGGTGCTACCCCACCTGCGACCCCTCAGTTTCTGTTAGTCTAAACATATTAGAATTAATTCTAATTAAAATATATCAACTTGTTAGGTTTCCAAGTGATTTAAAAGTGATTCATAAAGCTTGGATGAGGATCTTCAATCAATCAAAGGTGAGGGAACAAGACCTAAACTAATTGGCTAATAATAAACTATTTTTATTTATTGAGTCCAATGCCATGAATGTTTCTATGCTTGTATGCGTGTATAGTGCATTTCACATGTCATCCAATATTCCTGCTATTAATGTTCATGCATATTTAATTTTGTTTATTTATAACCTGATGATGATAATGATGATGCTAGGAATAGGCATGTGAATGTTTGTGTATGGTTAGTGTACTTGATGCGAGTGGGGCATCAGGGGGAGGACATGACACTGTGGTTCATCCTGGTAACCAGACTTTAGCTCTATCTCTACTCAAGTCTTGTAAACTAACATCGTCGTATCGCCATTACCTTAGCAGAACTATTACGTTGTAGGGCATCAAGGGAGGTGGCCTCGGATCGTGTAGTCTCTGACTCTGCCGGGGGGCCTTAGCTCTATCTCTATGGACATATTGAGGGATGCTAGGGTGAGGCCTTGGATACACTGTTTGACATTAGGATTGGTTAGTTGTGAGCCCAGTTTGTAAGCCCTCGCCAATAGGGGCTTACGTATTGGTATGGGTAGGGCATCAGGGGAAGTGTGATGCAGTGCGGTCCTAAGCACTTTAGCTCTATCCCTATTCTATGGTGGGTGCATGTGGGACAGCAATGGTGTTTGATCCATTGGGGGGCTTCACATACTCGTGTATAGAGGTGCGGCGGCCACCTATCCTTTTTATTACACATTGCAAACTTATGAACCAAATCAAATATATGAATTGAATGCATGCATATGTTTGTTGTATTGTTTTGTTTACTAACTGAGCTCAAGTTGGAGAGCTGACCCTTGCGTGTGTAATTTTTTTTAGTTTCTGATGTTACAGGTATTACGGTTGAAGATTATGTCAACACGCCAATATATAAACAGGTGGCGGCTATGATGAGCAAGTTATGGAGGACTATTGTGATTCGTTAAGCAAGCGTTTCAACTGTGAATACGCTTAGTGTTTAACTTTCATATTTGGATATTTGTAATATGTATTAAATTATATTTTGGTTACTTGGAGATAAATAGAATATTAATTATTTATCATGACTAGACATCAGTTCATTATCTGTAAGACTTCTGCTATTTACTTTATTATCTCTGATTAATGTGGAATGTGTTTTGGTTTAACAAGGTGGGGATAGCCTATTTGAGATCCTAGTTGAACCATTGGTTTATTGACGATTCATCACACCATTTTGGTTGGTGCAGAATTAGGGTGTGACAATAGCCTATTCGAGATCCTGGTTGAACCATTCGTTTATTGATGGTTCATCACACCATTCTGGTTGGTACAGAATTGGGGTGTAACAGGAGATGTCAATCTATTATAATCCATGTGATTCCTTGAGTAAATCCTAAGGATAACCATGAGGGATGAGTTTGGTGATAATGGTTGATGAGAAACAACTAATGATGACCATAGGATAACCTTAGTATGAACCCAAGAGAAAAGCCAAGGAGTTGACCCAAGAAAAACTCTGATTGAATGTAGTTTGTGATAAAAAAATCGTAAGGTCGTAGCTACGGTCGACCATAGCATGACCATAGCATGATCAAGTATCGACCATAGGCATTCGAGAAGAATTCAAAAACCATATGATCACAGGTATGGTCGCATATAGTGCGACCGTAGGGTATCGACTGTACGTAGTAAGGTCGACACAACATGCGACCATAGGGCCTATCAAACACCTATCAGTGATCTGTTTTGATTTTTGACTACTGTAACATGGTACATATGAACCCTAACTTAGATTCCTATAACTTTTAGGTTATTAAATTGATTCAAAAGGAATTGAAAAATTAGAAGGAGATCAAGTATAGCTAACAGGTGAGGGAACAAGACCTAAACTAATTGGATAATAATAAACTATTATTTTATTGAGTCCAATGCCATGATTGATTCTATGCTTGTATGCTTGTAATGTGCATCTCACATGTCATCCAATATTACCATTATTACTGCTCATGCATATTTACTTTTGTCTATTTGCTACCATGTTAATTGGTGATGCTAGGAATAGGTATGTGACTGTGTGTGTGTGGTTAGTGTGCTAGATGAGAGTAGAGCATCAGGGGAAGGATGTGGCATTGTGGTCTTTGACCTGGTCACCAGACTCTAGCTCTATCTCTATTCAAGTCTTGCCTGCTGACATCGTCGTATCGTCATTACCTTAGCAGAACTATTACGTCGTAGGGCATCAGGGGAGGTGGTCTCGGACCGTGTGGTCTTTGACTCTGTCGGGGGGCCTTAGCTCTATCTCTATGGACATATTGAGGGATGCTGGGGTGAGGCCTTAGATACACTAGATGACATTTTTTATTAGTTAGTTGAGAGCCCAATTTGTAAGCCCTCGCCATTAAGGGCTTACTTGTTGGTATGGGTAGGACATCAGGGGAACTGTTGGCGGTGTTTGATCCGGATACTTTAGCTCTATCTCTATTCCATGGTGGATGCATGTGGGATGACAATGGTGTTTGATCCATTGGGCGGATTCACACACTCGTGTATAGAGGTGCGATGGCTGCCAATCCTCTCTATAGTATATTACAAACTTAAAAACCAGACCAAAGATATGAATTGAAGCATATGTTTGTTGCATTATTTTGTTTGCTCACTGAGCCATGATGTGTGCTCACCCTTTCGATGTCTAATATTTTTAGTTGATGATGTAGGTCCTACTGTAGAAGAGTACGTGAATGCGTCAACATATGGACACGTGATGGCTATGGACGTAGAAGCTATTAAAGAAGCGCATGACCCTTCATGCAAGTGCAATCAATGTGTCTTTGATTAGTTTACTTATATTTTGGTTAACGGACATGTAATTGATTATTTTATTTTATGTCTTAATTTACTTGGAGATAACTGGATTAAGTATTTATTTAGCACTGTTAGATACTTAGTTCATTAATTATAAAGACTTCCGCTTATTTGTTTATTATCTTTGATTATTACTTTGGAATGTGTGTGTGGTTTGATATGGTGGGTACTACCTAACAGTGATCCTGGTTAAACTATTGGTTTATTGACGGTTTATCACACTATTCTGGTTAGCCCAAAATTGGGGTGTGACAATTTGGTATCAGAGCTCTCTCAAGTTCTACCCATTGACCTAACTACTTCCACGTAAGTCATGAACTAAGTTAGGATAAATTAAAAACTGTAATACAAACACACCATAAGCACCTGCATTGTTTGAGACATAAACTAAGAGAGAGAATAATGCACATAATTAAAGGAGAAACAAATTATATATATATGCCAAACTTGCCAAAATGAAAAAAAATATATATCCAAATCAGAGTACGGTCCACAACCCAGACAGTTACTCTGTAATATATAAATAAAAGAAAATAAGTAGAGCAATCATGGCACTAGAGGAGGAGGTGCCTCTCGGTCTCGATCATGATCCTCGACGTACACTCTCGTGAGCCAGGCTACCTGTGCCTGGATAGCCCGAAGACTCTCAGCGAGACTAGCCACCCGTTCATCAGTCGCTTGCTGAGCCTCATGGATCTCACGCAGTAATGCCATCGTGTCATCTGATGGTGGGCAAAAAGGATCAGCCGAGTGAGAAGTCCGAGAAAGACCGGCTCCAGTAGAACTCTGTGGCGATGGAGGTAGTATGGCATCTACATCCATGTACATCCGATCATCATCCTCCTCATCATTGCTCTCGTGTGCCTCTATTGCTGCAACCGCTGCCGCCTCTGCATCTATTGTGGCTACTCTAGTGAGAGGACGTCTCATAGCATTCCTCTCGTCATCACTGACCTGTATATCTCTCATGCCGATCCTACTGATGGCCTCCTAATCAAGGTCAGTTGAGAAGGTGTCCTCATAAATCCTCTCATCCTCTAAGTTCACATGTAAACCAGAGAACAGAGTGGAGATCAACCGTCCATAGGGCAAGTTACCTCTCGAATCAAACAACGTAGCTTTGTGCATAGTCTGGATGATGATATATGGGAGACAGACTAGTTGCCTAGTGCAGATACAGTACAACAGGTACTAAGTCAACTGAGAGACCATCTCATAGTGTCCACCCTGAGGGATCAGATTATTGTAGATAATCTTACAGTAGACCCGTGGCTCTGAACGTAGGTTAACAGTCCTCATCTCCAAGTGGTCATCGCAAAGAATCTGGTTACATATCTCTGCACCCACCTAGACAAGAACTGGGGCTCCCTTGGTGCACAAGAGACCAATTTCCCATCATTGGAAATGCTTAGGAGATCAGCCAACTCCTGACAGTTGAAAGAGATAGGAACTTTTTTTACCCAACTGGTGATTTGAAGCTCTCTACCCCTATCCACATCCTCTAGGTCACCCTCTACATGTAGGTGACGGGTAGAGACCCTCCCTAAATCGGGGGGGGGGGGGAAGCCTGGGGGGGGGGGATCAGAGCGAAAGTCAGTCCATATCACCAAATTCCCTCTCCACATCAAATAGGGCTAAGTGGGCTAAGTTCACACATCGACCCCCTTCCACTTTCTTTCGATCAAACCATGGATATTGTACCTCCGCTTCGATGGACCAGAAGCGATGCTGGTCATGAACTCGAGGAACTTTAGTGCGAAACATGATAACTGCAAGAAAAGAGAACAAGAAAAATAAGTTAGAGAAATTGTAAAAATTGGACAACATAACAACGTAAAACGAGAAAAGCCTCGCTTTCACCCATATATTGGGCAGGAGGACTTACATAGGTCCAAAACCATCCTGCAAGGCTCGTTCAATCCACAATTGCAAATAAATAGATTAAATTTGAGGAAATTTTGAAATAGGGAAAAACCCCTAAATTCTAGGTCAAAACTGGGATTTTCAAATTTAAACCATACCAATCAATGAAACTCAAATTTTCTTAAGGGCTTTCATCCGTTGGGTAGCCAATAGCAATAACCCACAATAAAAATTAAATTTGTACGAACAAGAAGATATCAATTTGAAGAAAACCCTATATATGGAGAAAACCTAGGTATGAAAGCTTAAAAAGGGATAAAGAGTAGAGAACATACCTCGAGGAATGGAATGTAGATCGTCGATCAATGGAAAAATCACCAAGTTCGTACGGTTGATACTGTAGCAACCCAGTGGTGGTGAGCTAAGTTGAGACCGTAGGAGAAAGAAGGAGAAATGAGAGGAAAATCTCGAAAAAAAAAACAAGTTTTAAAACTAATTTTAAATCATACGGTCGCACAATTCGACCAAAACGATCGATTGTGTCATCGACCATATGATCAACCATAGGGTCTCGAGAAGTTGCCAGGGTTCTGATGGTCGAACCTATGGTTGCGCAACGTGCGACTGTAGGCCATCGACCATACGATTTATTGTTATCTGTCTTTGATTCTGTTAGAGTTATTGCTTCATAAATTGTTTCTTCTCTCTCCTTCCACTGTGGGACTAACAAAATCTTTCCATTCTATCTTGTCTCACATGTGTAGCCTTCCCAATACTATTCCACCCAAGAATTTAAATGGCTGGGCGAAGATTAACCAGAAGGAGACAGAGTGCAAACCTACCTCCACCACCTACGGAGGTTAATGACAATGAAGGTCCAGAAGAGCAAGGAGGAGATGCTGAAAATCAAAATGTTGTGCCTCAGGATGTTCACACCTAAGCCAACCCAATTAATTTACCAGCACCACCAACAGATTTGGCTACTGCAGTGATGAATTTGACACAACAGGTGCAACAGATACAACAAATGCAAGCGAACATGCAAGCTGCTATGGGAATTGCTTCCCCAGCTGCTACTACCACACCGATGCCTACAGGACAAGCTAGTACCATACCTGGGGGTAGTAATATGGTGCCCTAAGCATCTGCTATGAAAATCACGGTACCCCAACCACCGCAAACACCAGTTGTACAAGCTCAAGTGTAGAATCCTGAAGCACCACAAGGCGGGTACAACCAAGGTAATTATCAGTGCCAACTGCCCATGTATAAAGCTTATGCATAGTATCATCTTGATCACTCCAGACTGATCGAGCCTTTTCTAAAGATGAAGCTGAGGGAATTCACTAGTAAGTTGTCGGATCCTCTGTGGCCAGCCCACTGAATCAACGAGATGGAAAGAAACCTTATGATGATGACTGTCAGAGAAGAAGAGAAAGTATTATGTGCCACATTTATGCTGAAAGGTGATGCACACTACTGGTGGAAGTCCACTAGGAGTTATCTGTTGACAAAGCACACCCAATTAACCTGGGCTATCTTCAAAGAAGCCTTCTTCGAGAAGTATTTTCCCAAGAGTTTCAGAGATCAGATGGAGAAAGAATTTATGAGTCTATATCAAGGACAAATGTCTGTAGACGTTTACTAGCAGTGTTATGAAGAGTGTTCTTCTTTGCTCCCTCTAGCATGCAGGAGGAAGATACCAAAATCTGAAGGTTCGTTATGGGACTTAGGGGAAGCAACCGAGATCATGTATTGGGACTGAAAAAGAAAATATATAATGAAGCAGTACAGATAGCACGGGTTTTACAGTTGAGCCAAAGGGAGAGCTACTTTGCTCAAAATAGGGGTATCAAGAGGCCTAATGCAAACTCATTCAATGGAGGGAACTCCAAGATATTTAAATCCTTCCGCACTCAAGGCTTCAATGCTGCATCTAAGACTACTCCAACAGCTCAACCGCAACTGAGGCAGGCTAATTCTGGAGTCAAATTCTTTAATTGTGATCAAATAGGGCATTATTCAAGAGATTGACCTAAGCCAAGGAAGCAGCTACAGCAAGGAAAGGTTTATGCTATTACTTCTGAGGACGCTGCCGCATCGCTGATATAGTCATAGGTATGATTCAACCTTTTGTTTGAAATATCTTGTGTGATCATGTAGACTAAATCAAATCAAATCACATGTATCGTACCTATTAATGGTATATCTGCCAGAATACTCTTTGACTCTGGGGCCACTTATTCTTTTATATCTGTGTCATTTGGGAAGAAGCTAGATATACCCCTCAGACCCTTAGACTACAAGCTACTCGTACGATCACCTATGGGATTAGAAGCAGAATTAGACCAAGGTTATGGACCATATCCAGTTCTCATAAATGGACGAAGTTTGGATGCCAACCTGGTGCAACTTGAGATGGCAGACTTTGATGTCATCCTAGGGATGGACTGGTTATCCCAGCATTCTACGAGTTTGCTTTGTGCTGAGAAGAAGATATCATTTAAAGACAAGGAAGGCACAGAGTTCAGTTTTGCGAGAACCAAACTTCCCCATAAATGAAAACTCATCCTCTCTGCATTAAAGGCTAGAAGATGCCTTGAGAAGGGTGGAGTTGGATACCTGGTTTCTATTGTGGATCTTACCAAAGAAGCACCACGAATGGAAGATCTAGAGGTTGTACGAGATTTTCCAGACGTGTTCCCTGAAGATTTACCAGGATTGCCACCTGATCGAGCAATAAAGTTCATTATAGACCTATTACCTAGAACCGCACCAGTATCTAAGGCACCATACCGAATGGCTCCTACTGAAATTAAGGAACTGAAGGTACAGTTACAAGAGCTACTGGAAAAGGATTATATTTGACCCAGTATATCACCATGGGGAGCACCAGTGCTATTCGTGAAGAAGAAGGATGGTAGCGTTCGACTCTATATAGATTACTAGGAATTAAATAAGCTCACGATCAAGAATAGGTATTCGTTGCCTAGGATTTATGACTTATTCAAACAATTACAAGGTTCCAAAGTATTCTCCAAAATTGATCTCTGGTCAAGATATCATTAGTTGAAGATCAAGGAAGGTGATATTCCGATGACAACATTCAGTACAAGATATAGACGTTATGAATTCCTAGTTATGTCGTTCGGATTGATTAACACACCCGTAAATTTCATGGAACTCATGAACTGGGTATTCCATGATATGTTGGATACATCCGTCATCATATTTATTGACGACATCCTAGTCTACTCCAAGGACAAAGAAACTCGTATCACAAATCTTAGAACCACTCTGCAGCGACTAAGAACAGAAAAGCTTTACGCTAAATTTACAATGTGTGAGTTTTGGTTGAGTGAAGTCTCTTTCTTAGGCCATGTTGTATTGGTTGAAGGAATTAAAGTAGATCCTAGCAAGATTAAAGCTATTGTGAAATGGGAAGCACTTAAGAATGTTGTAGAAATTAAAAGTTTCTTAGGTTTGACTGGTTATTATCAACGATTCGTGGAAGATTACTCCAAGATCGTCATACCTCTCACCAGTCTGACCAAGAAAGGAGAAAAAATTGTTTGGATCGACAAATGTGAGGAGTGTTTCCAAACACTGAAGGCAGGACTGATATCAGCTCCCATCTTGATCATGTCGGTACCAGGAGAACCATTTATCTTGTACACTAATGCGTCTGGGTTAGGTTTGGGATGTGTGCCCATGCGAGGAGAGAAAGTAATTGTATATGCTTCTAGACAATTAAAGACACATGAGAAAAATTACCCAACCCATGACTTGGAATTAGCCGTAGTGATACATGCTATCAAGATATGGAGACAATATTTGTACGGAGAAAAATTTTAGATTAAATCATATCATAAGAGTCTCACTCATCATTTCAATCAGAAGGAGTTGAACATGAGACAGAGAAAATGGCTAGAGTTGCTAAAGGATTATGATTGTGATATCCAGTATCATCCAGGAAAGGCTAATGTAGTGGATGATGCATTAAGCAGAAAGGCAATGATAAAATCTCAGGAATAAGCTAGTACAAATGATGCATGTATAACATAGGAAGAGTATTCAGTTGCAGCAATGAACAGTTCGTGATTAATAAACCAAGTGATTCAACTAATCTAGGGTTTATTCATCGATTTTTAAACGTGTTTGCTACATTGAAGATTGTACCTGATCTGATAGACGAAGTGAAAGCAGCTATTAAATCATACCCCTATCTAAGAACAGTGCAAGAAGACCTTGAAAAAGGTAGGATTATTCCTGACTTCACTTTGGACTTTGAAAAAGTACTAAGATACAAGGGAGAGTTTGTGTTCTTGAAAGTGAAGACTTAGATATTAAACACAGATTAATGAAGGAAGCCCACACTACTGCCTATTCAATACACCTCAAGAGTACAAAGATGTATCATGATCTGAAGAAACTATATTGGTGGAGAGGAATAAAAGCGGATGTAGCTAAATATGTGTCTCAATGCCTGAATTGTTAGCAAGTAAAGGCTGAAAGGCAAAGACTTGCAGGATTGCTACAGCCACTACCTGAACCAGCTTGGAAATGGAACTACATTACTATGGGCTTCATCATGAGACTACCATTAACTCCAATAATAGTCGATACAGTCTGGGTAATTGGAGACTGTTTGACTAAGATAGCTCATTTTATAGCTATACGACATCAGTATACACTAGAAAGGTTAGCTAAACTGTATGTAGATAATATTGTCAGATTGCATGGTGTACCTGAAAGCATTGTGTCCGACAGAGACCCATGCTTTACCTCAAAGTTTTGGGAAGGATTATAGAAAGCTATGGGTATGACATTGAAGTTTAGTACCACATTCCACCCTCAGACCGATGGATAGTTGGAGCGCACCATTCAGATTTTAGAAGATATGCTTCAAACTTGTGTGATTGATTTCAAAGGATCATGGGATGAGAAATTACCATTGATCGAGTTCACATATAACAACAGCTATCAGGCTACTATACAGATGTCACCCTATGAAGCACTGTATGGGAGGAAATGTCGAACTCCTTTATTTTGGAATGAAGTTGGAGAACGGAGAATGGTGGGACCAGAATTTATCGAGGAGACTTGTCAAGTAGTCGACATCATCAAGGAAAGGGTCCGAACAGCTCAGAACCATCAGAGCAATATGTAGATAATTGACACCGAGATCTTAAATTCATCGCGGTTGATAAGGTATTTTTGAAGATATCTCCTATGCGTCGTTTAAAACAGTTTGGACAGAAGGGAAAACTATGTCTTAGATATATTAGACCTTATGAGATTCTGGCAAGGCGTGAAAAGGTAGCGTATCAGTTAGCACTATCATCATATTTGTCTAGTGTACATGATGTATTCCATGTTTCACAACTGAAGAAGTACGTTAGAGACCCGATACACGTATTAACAACGGATCCACAAGATTTGACTAAAGATTTGACGTTCGAAGTGGTACCTTTTGAAATCACTATTTGGAAGGTACAATGTCTTCGCAACCACGACATCTATTATGTTAAGGTTACTTGGAGTAGCCAAAACGTAGAAGAAATCACATGGGAAGAAGAGAATGCTACGCAAAAGCAATATCCTCACCTATTCGACTTGGAAGGTATGTGTAAATTTTGAGGACGAAATTTATGTAAAGGGAGAGTTATAAGACCTGCACCCCACTAACCCAATCTAACGGTATCGTGTCAGGTCTTTCCATCATTACTGGACCAAGTTGATCGACTGTGTGAAGTAGGATCACCAACTAGGTATGAAAAATTGACTCAACACTCTAAGAACTATGTGTCTGGTTGAATACTTGGATAGGTATGGTCGACCACACGGTAAGAAACTAAGAACACAGACCAATGACCCTATGATCGATGTTTTTGACTCTATGGTCGACGGATTCTACAACCATATGTCCAACCGTACAACCCCAAATCAGACTCTGAATTTAGAAACTTTCTTAATTTAAAGAGGATCTCTTTCCTATTGTTAGATAACTCTATACGGAGAGTTTCTCTCTATATAAAGGACGTCCCTCAACCCTTTTTTTACTCTTTTAGAACATTAGTAACCCTAGAGGAAGAGAAGAAAGAAAAGGAGGACAGAAGGCTAAGGAGAAGGTGTTGCTGAAAATATTTTAGTTCTCTACCATAGGCAAAGGTATGAACCTAATCTCTGAAGATGTAAGTTCTATGGAATAAGGTTCTATGGAGGATTGGAGATGTCAACCTATTATAATCCATGTGATTCCTTGAGTAAATCCCAAGGATAACCATGAGGGATGAGTTTGGTGATAATGGTTGATGAGAAACTACTAATGATGACCATAAGATAACCTTAGTATGAACCCAAGAGAAAAGCCGAGGAGTTGACCCAAAAAGAACTCGAATTGAATGTAGTTTGTGACCAAAAATCATAAGGTCGTAGCTATGGTCAACCATAGCATGACCATAGCATGATCAATATTGACCATAGGCATTCGGGAAGAATTCAGAAACCATATGGTTGCAGGTATGGTCGCATATAGTGCAACCATAGGGTATCGACCATACGTAGTAAGGTCGACACAGCATGCGACCATAGGGCCTATCAGACACCTATCAGTGATCTATTTTGATTTTTGACTACTGTAACATGGTACATATGAATCCTAACTTAAATTCCTATAACTTTTAGGTCATTAAATTGATTTAAAAGGAATTACAAGGTTGGAAGGAGATCAAGTATAGCTAACAAGTGAGGGAACAAGACCTAAACTAATTGGATAATAATAATCTGTTATTTTATTGAGTCCAATGCCATGATTAATACTATGCTTGTATGCTTGTAATGTGCATCTCACATGTCATCCAATATTGTTATTACTGCTCATGCATATTTACTTTTGTCTATTTGCTACTAAGTTGATTGGTGATGCTAGGAATAGGTATGTCACTATGTGTGTGTGGTTAGTGTGCTAGATGGGAGTGGAGCATCAGGGGAAGGACGTGACATTGTGGTCTTTGACCTGATCACCAGACTCTAGCTCTATCTCTATTCAAGTCTTGCCTACTAACATCGTCGTATCGCCATTACCTTAGCAGAACTATTACGTCGTAGGGCATCAGGGGAGGTGGTCTTGGACCGTGTGGTCATTGACTCTGGATGACATTTTGGATTAGTTAGTTGCGAGTTCAGTTTACAAACCCTCGTTAGTAAGGGCTTACGTGATGGTATGGGTAGGGCCTCAGGGGAATTGTTGGCATGTTTGATCCGGACACTTTGGTTCTATCTCTACTCCATGGTGGGTGCATGTGGGACGGAAATGGTGTTTGATCCATTGGGTGGATTCATACACTCGTGTATAGAGGTGCGGTGGCCGTCAATCCTCTCAATAGTATATTGCAAACTTAAAAACTAGACCAAAGATATGAATTGAATGCATGCATATGTTTGTTGTATTGTTTTATTTTCTCACTGAGCCATGATGTATGCTCATCCTTTCGACGTCTAATATTTTTAGTTGATGATGCAGGTCCTACTGTAGAAGAGTACGTGAATGCACCAACATATGGACACATGGTGGCTATGGACGTAGGAGCTATTAAAGAAGCGCATGACCCTTCATGCAAGTGCAATAAATGCGTCTTTGATTAGTTTAGTTATACTTTGGTTAACATACATATAATTGATTATTTTATTTTATGTCTTAAGTTACTTAGAGATAACTGGATTAAATATTTATTTAGCACTGTTAGATACTCAATTCATTAATTATAAAGACTTTCGCTTATTTATTTATTATCTCTTATTATTACCATGGAATATGTGTGTGGTTTGATATGGTGGGTACTACCTAACGGAGATCCTAGTTGAACCGTTGGTTTATTGACGGTTCATCACACTATTCTGGTTAGCCCAGAATTGGCGTGTGATAGGCGGTGCTCTCCTCCCAATGGAAAATCCCTTCTCGAACAGCCTCCTTCCTATCTGCTCCTTCTCAAATCTCTTTCCAGATTATTCTAGGGTTTGAGACTCATTGGAAAGGATCTAAGGAGAAGAAAAGATGTATATATTGAGTGGGATATCATTTTAGGAAGGTCTCCTACGTCCAAAGATCTCCTTCAATCAGATTCAGAGTGTGGGACCCACTAGAGTACGTCATCACTCGAGCAACCATACCGTTTGTCACACCACAATTCTGCACTATTCAGAACGGTGTGATGAACCGCTAAATAACCAACGGTTGAATCCAGGATCTCAAATAGGCTGTGTCCATTAGCTTAAACCATACACATCCACAACCATAATCAGAATAAATACATAATAGCGGAAGTCTTAATATTAAATGAACTGAGAATTTAACTGTGATAATCATAAATAAAATATCCAATAATGTTGTATCAACCGAGACATAAATAAATAAAATATCAAATTACATCTCCTTAATAGTTCAAATAAAAATCTAATCGAAAACGCATAAGTTGCACTCGCATGACGAGTCATGCGTCTCCACTATCTTCAGCATCCATTACAGCAATGTACCCGTATGCAGGAGCATTCATGTATTCTTCCACAGTAGTATCTGCATCATCAACTAAAAATATTTGAATCTGAAAAGGGTGAGCACACATCACGGCTCAGTAAGCAAACAAAACAATGCAACAAACATATGCATGCATTCAATTCATATTTGTGGTCTGGTATATAAGTTTGCAATGTGCTATAGAAAGGTTTGGAGGCCGCCGAACCTCTTTACAGGAGTGTGTGGAACCGCTCAATGGATCAAACACCATTGCCGCCCCCACATGCACCCACCATGGAATAGAGATAGAGCTAAAGTGCTTAGGACCGCACCGCATCACACTTCCCCTGATGCTCTACCCATACCAACACGTAAGCCCCTATTGACGAGGGCTTACAAACTAGGCTCGCAACTAACCAATCCTAATGTCAAACAGTGTATCCAAGGCCACACCCCAGCATCCCTCAATACGTCCATAGAGATAGAGCTAAGGCCCCCCGGCAGAGTCGAAGACTATACGGTCCGAGACCACCTCCCCTGATGCCCTATGACGTAATAGTTCTGCTAAGATAATGGCGATATGACGATGTCAGTGGACAAGACTTGAGTAGAGATAGGGATAAAGTGCTTAGGACCGCACCGCATCACACTTCCCCTGATGCCCCACTTGCATCAAGTACACTAACCATACATAAACATTCACATGCCTATTCCTAGCATCATCATCATCATCATCATGTTGTAAATAAACGAAATTAAATATGCATGAACAGTAATAACAGGAATAGTAGATGACATGTGATATGCACACTACAATCATACAATCATAGAGTCATACACGAAATTGGACTCAATAAACAAAAACGGTTTATTATTAGCCAATTAGTTTAGGTCTTGTTCCCTCACCTTCGCTTGAGTGAAAATCCTCTTTCAAGCTTTAAGAATCACCTTTATATCAATAGGAAAACCTAGCAAGTCGATAGATTTTAATTAGAATTCATTCTGATAGTTTTAAGTTTACTGTAAAGCTAGGGTCGCAGGATGGGTCGCAGGTTGGGTCGCAGGTTTATGCGACCCCAGGGTATAGGGTCGATGCTAGGGTCGGTTGTCCCATTGACCCTAGGTGCGACCGCAGCTTCCCTGGACTTCCCGAGAGCTTGGGGTCCATCCTGTGGTCTGGTAGGGTCGGTTCCCAATCGAACCTACGTGTGACCGCACATGGTTTAAGTTGACCTTTCATTCTATAGTCTCTTCTTTCATGTTTGGGTCCTTTGGCTTCCTTCCATAGTCCATTCTATGCTTGTTCTATGTCTTCAAACTCCAGGTTAAACACTTACTTTGTTTACCATGATTCCCTCCATGGATTCCATCCAAATCTTCCCATGGATGGATATTTGGGTTTCTCCTAGATCATACCCTCTTCATGAACTATTCTAAGGTCTTAAACAATTCATGGAAAACATATCCATACCTGAGGTTTGCTGAGATTCAGAGGTTTCTCTGAATTTTTTCTCCTTTGTCTTCTTCTCCAACTCTCATTCTCTTCTCCTTCTCTTCTCTTTCTCTCACTTTCAATTAGGGTTTCAAAAGGAGTGAAAAAGGCTAAGGGACGTCCTATTTATAGAGAAAAACCTCCAAAATAATTCCCATTGAGATTAGGAAAGAATCCCCTTGAAATTAGGAAAGTTTCTTATTTACGGTTTCTGTCGGTGATCCTAGGGTTGATGCTAGGGTGGCAGATCCCGTCGACCCTAGGGTTTCAGTTGTCCGACCCTAGGACTAAATGTAAGATCTGTACTTTCAAATTTCGAGGATGAAATTTCTTTTAAGGGTGGTGGAGTTGTAAGACCCGCACGCCACGAACCCGGCTTAACCTTATATTTTGTGTTGGGACCCGTCTACATATCATGGTCGAGCCAAGTAGACCAAATGTGTAAAGAAAAACCAAGACCCAATAAGAAAATTTACCAAAAAATAGTCAAAATGAGGGTAGGGTCGCAGGTTTTAACAGGCAGGTCCGACCCTCCCATCGACCCTCACCATCGACCCTCAACCATGGGTCGCAGGGTCTATGAGTTGTCCAACCCTCCCATCGACCCTCGGTATTCGGGAACCAAAAATCAGGAAACCTTCCTAATTTCGATTGAAACCTTTCCTAACTCAATGGGACTTATTTTGGGAGGTTTTGCCCTATAAATAGGACGTCCCTAAGCCTCTTTCACTCCTTTTACAACCCTAATTAGATTGAGAGAAAGAGAAGAGAAGAAAAACTAAGAAGAAGAGAAGAAAATTTAAAGAAAAGGCTAAGGAAGAAGAGGAAATTCAGAGGAACTCTGAATCTCAGCAAACCTAAGGTATGAACACATTCCCCACGATTTATTTAAGACTTTAGAATGGTTATTGATGAGGGTATGACTTAGAAGAAACCAAATCATCCATCCATGGTTTTGTTTCAATGGAAACCATGGAGGAGATCATTAAAACCATGTAGGTGAATAAAGTATAGTTCTAAGCCATAGAACATGTATAGAATGGATTGTGGAAGTAAGCCAAAGGACCCAACGATGAAAGAGAGAACGAAATTTGATATTTTTGACTCAAACCATAGAGGGTCGCACCTAGGGTCGATGGCAGATCCAACCCTAGCATCGACCCTCAGTGTTCGGGAAGTTCAGATTAGGGGGAGGGTCGCACCCAGGGTCGATCATGACTCCGACCCTACCTCCGACCCTCAGTTAACATAATGGTTTTTAAATTCAAAATTAATTCTAATTAAATTCAATCGACTTTGTTAGGTCTTCTAGCAATATAATAACATTATAAAGGTGATTTTAAAGCTTGGAAGATGATCTATTAACAAGTTAAGGTGAGGGAACAAGACCTAAACTAATTGGTTAATAATAAATTATTTTTATTTCTTGAGTTCGATGCCATGAATGATTTTATGCGTGTATGATTGTTATGTGCATTCAACATGTCATCCAATATTTCTATTATTACTGTTCATGCATATTTAAATTTATTGATTATAACATGATGATGTTGATGATGGTAGGAATAGGCATGTGAATGTTTGTGTTTGACTGGTGTACATGGTGCGGGTAGAGATGGTATCAACTGGTACTCCGATGCCGTTATCATCGGGGTATATTGTGCCATGGTCTATTCAAGTCATGTCCACTAAGCAAGTGTTAGTGTGTTTGATGCGAGTGGAGCATCAGGGGGAGGACGTGGCATTGTGGTTCAGCCTGGTCACCAGACTCTAGCTCTATCTCTACTCAAGTCTTGTTCCCTAACATCGTCGTATCGTCATTATCTTAGCGGAACTAATATGTCGTAGGGCATCAGGAGGGGACGTGGCATTGTGGTTCAGCCTGGTCACCAGACCCTAGCTCTATCTCTATGGATGTATTGAGGGATGCTGGGGTGAGACCTTGGATACATTGTTTGACATTAGGGTTGGTTAGTTGCGAGCCCAGTTTGCAAGCCCTCGCCAACAGGGGCTTATGTGTTGGTATGGGCAACCGGTAAAGCCATGCCGTTTTCATGGGGTGTATATTGTCCATGGTGGGTGCATGTGGGGCGACGGTGCCGTTTTCATTGGGCGTTTCCACACACTCGTGTATAGAGGTGCGGCGGCCACCTATCCTTTCTATAGCACCTTGCAAACTTATATACCAGACCAAAGATATGAATTGAATGCATGCATATGTATTGTTGCATTGTTTTATTTTCTCACTGAGCTCAAGTTGGAGAGCTGACCCTCGTGCGTATAATTCTTTTAGTTTCTGATGTTGCAGGTATTATGATTGAAAATTTTGTCAACACGCCAACATATGAACATGTGGCGGCCATGGTGAGCAAGCTGTGGAGGACGAAGATAGTTCGTTAAGCGAGCATTTCAGTGGTGGATACGTTTAGTGTTTAGTTTTCATATTTGGATATTGTAATATGTATTAAATTATGTTTTGATTGCTTGGAAATAAATGGAATATTAATTATTTATCATGATTAGACCTCAGTTCATTATCTGTAAGACTTCCGCTATTTACTTTATTACCTCTGATTAATGTGGAATGTGTTTTGGTTTAGCATATGTGGGATAGCCTATTGTGAGATCCTGGTTGAACCGTTGGTTTATTGACGGTTCATCACACCATTCTGGTTGGTGCAGAATTGGGGTGTGGAAAACTTGGTATCAGAGCTCTCGTAGGCCTTACCCATTAAACCTAAATACTACCACTGAAGTCCATGAACTGAGTTAGGATAAATTAAAAGCTTTAATACAAACAAACCATAAGCATCTGTGTTGGTTGAGACAGAACTTAAACAAGACAATAACGTACATATAAGAGGTGGAACCATATATATATACACTCAAATAGAAAGAGAAGACCAAAAATTATCCTAATAAACAAATGATATAGGGTATTATCTATAAGTCGGACAGTTATCTAGAAATACAACGGATAAAGTACAGTAGCAAGAAGGGAGCTTCTGTAAAGCAAAAAAGTTGGAATACCGAGTTGGTACTCACAAGATGTGAAACTCGACGCATGACCGAGAAAGAAGAAAAATGGCTAGTAATGCCTAAATCCCTGTGGAGATAAAGAAAAAGATCTCGGGCTAAATCCAACAGAGATAGGAGAATAATGGCCATACATATGAATAAGAATAACTACAAGGAGATAAAGTTATACTCTGGGTGACATGGAAACTCAGAGTGAGATCCACCACAAGCTGATCCATTACCCGCTGAGCATTAAGAAGAGGTTGCAACTTGACCCCACCACTATCAGGGTCGATAATGGATAATGAAAACTCATCTGAGTAGATAATCAGGCTATATCGAATTAAAAGAGTGAACAACTAGGCCACTCCAGCCAACCACCTGGACTACCAAATACCTTGGCTATGGTTGTAATAAACTTGGCCCAATAAAATACAAGAGCAACAACAGATGAAACCGACTTTGCAAGTCGCTATGTAAATCACTACCCAAGTTACCGATGCTACATCAACACCTTTGGGTCAAACCAAGTACGGTACCAACTAGTAGCAACACTGTACCCCAGTACATATTAGCACACAGTACCTATCATACAGCAAGTCCCAGTAATGCACACCCCAGTACAGAAGTTTGGTGCACAACAAGCAGTGTATCAGGGTGGTTACCCTTATTAGCCACCGATGCATGGGATAGTTGCATCATGACAGAATGACCCGACAAGGATTAAAGAATGTCTTCTGAAGATGATACCTCGGACATTTTTAGCAGAGGATCGAATATATTGTGGCCATATGGCAAGATAGTTTATATAGAATGCGGTGCATTATTGATTTACTCTTATGATTATAGAGGATGCGCATACCAGATTTTAATTCTCGTACCTTGACAGGATACCTTCTTGATTTAACCTGTCAATTGGAGTTATAGATATTGTTTCTTTAGTCTTAGTCCTGATTAAACCAATCTGAACCACTCTCATGATCAACAACATGAACAGAGATATGAACTGAATGAATAGTTAAATGTTTAATCGTGTTGAGCGTACATCTTCTGATTTATACCTGATTTATTGATGTACGAAATCTTTCTCTAGATTTATACCTGATTTACTGATGTACGAAATCTTTCTCTAGATTTACTCCTATAGTGCCTTGACCAATGGCATTATATACTCGATAGAACCTGTAATCATGAGGTTGAGAACTATAAAACCTCTATTTCCATGTAGTTGGACCACCGTGCAACTTAACGACCTTTTAATGCCGGTTGGGTTACCACATATTTACTCCTAATTCTTTAAACCTAGGTTCACTAGATAAAGCAAGTGTTGTCAATATGCTAAATCGACGGAAGGAAGTGAATTACTTTTGGATGAACATTTTGATTCATACACTCCCTGACCTTTGATGATAAAGATGATTAGTGATAATGGAATTATTGCAAGAAAGATGATTGGATTCAGATTAAATACTATAACCAATGAACCTCAGATGAATTAATGGAGAATCTATTTTGAGATTGCTAAACGGGTGGATATGAATCATGTCTATAAAAGAGTGCATGCGACAAAAGTGAGAACTATCAAGGGTAGCCAGTAAAGAGTAGATAGCACTCAAGTAAAGTTAAAGATGGTTATATCGGTATGAATTTTGACAAAGCAGAAGATTCCTAAAAGCAAATCTAAGGGTGGATACAAGGATAAAGTCAAAAATCATGGCATTAATAGTACTCGGTTAAATACAATGATAATTGAGTTATGCCCAATGTTGAGTGATATGATTAAGAAAAGACCAAAAGAGTTTGGCTGAATTAATGAAATTATAAGCATATACCCTAATGCTTATAAATAGATTTGGGATATGAGATTTGACAATAGTCTTTGAAAATCATAAGAGATGAAGGAACTAGACAAGCTCTTCAGACCTTATACCAGATTTTACTAGTTCAAGCCCTTTAGACTAGATGTTGTATGGGATGAGTGTTACGAACAATTTCCAAATCTTATGGATGAACAGAATTTGGATGCAACCTGAGTCAACTTGAGATGGTAAACTTTGACGTCATCTTGGAAATAGACTGGTTGTCTCAACACTCTACAAGTGATTATGTGCATAGAAGAGGTTATCATTCAAGAATAAAATGGCATATGATTTAGTATCATTGGGAGTATGTTGCCTAGGAAGTGAAAGCCGATCCGCTCTATGCTAAAGGCGAAGAGATGCTTTGAAGAGAAATGAGTTGGATATATGGTATCTTGTGGTATACGTTACCAAAGAAGCACCACAGATGGAAGATCTTGATGTGATGCGTAAATTTCTTGATGTATTTCCAGGAACCTTATCGGGTTACCATCTGATTAAGTGACCGAGTTCGTCATCGACTTGTTACCAAGGACGATACTTGTGTCAAAGGCACCATAGAGTAAGCTCCTATGGGGTTGAAGGAATTGAGACTCAAGTACAAGAGTTATTAGACAAGGGTTCTAATCGGTTAAGTATTGCATCACAGGGAACGCCAATGCAATTCGTGAAGAAGAAGGACGGTAGTGTCAGATTATGCATAAACTATCGAGAACTAAACAAGTTCAAGATCAAGAATCGATATCTACTACCTCAGATCGATGACTTGTTTAAATAGTTGCAAGGAGCAAAGGTATTTTCTAAGATTGATCTTCGATCAAGACAGCATCAGCTGAGGAATTTGGATAGAAATATCTCGAAGATAGCTGTTAGAATCAGGATTGGACATTATGAGTTATCGATTTTGATGTTTGGATTAACCAATGCCGTAACATCTTTTATGGAACTGATGAACTGGGTGTTTCATGACATGTTGGACACGTCGGTCATAGTTTTCATAGATGATATTTGGTTGATTCCAAGGATGAAGCAACTCATACAACGGATTTTAGAACAGCTTCACAACAACTGAAAAGTGAAAAGCTTATTGCCAATTCCAAGAAATATGAGACCTGATTAAACAAAGTGAACTTCTTAGATCACGTAACATCATAAAAAGGGATTAAAGTGGACCCTATTAAGATAGAAGCAATTGTAGGGTGAGAAACACTTGAAGAATATTGTAGAGATCAGAAGTTTCTTGAGTTTAGCTGGTTATTACAAACAATTTTCGGAGGAGCACTCTAAGATCGCAAAACCTCTTACCAAGCTAACCAGGAAGGGAGAGGAGTTTAATTTGACTGACAAGAGTGAAGAATATTTCCAGATTCTAAAGTAAGATTGATATCAGCTCCCATCTTGATCATTCCGGCACCAGGAAAACCTTTTACCCTATCCATCGGAGCTTTCGGATTGGATCTAGGATGCGGGTTGATGTAAGGTAAATAAGCGATTTCATATGCTTTAAGAAAACTGAAAGAGCATGAGAAGAGTTACCCAACCCATGATTGGAGTAAACAATTGTGATTCATGCAATCAAGACTTGGAGACATTATTTAAACGGAGAGTAATTTTAGATTAGATCGGATTACAAGTGTTTTATTTATCTCTTCATTAGAAAGAGTTGAACATGAGGATAAGAAAATGGTTTGAACATTGAAAGATTAAGACTGTGATATTCAATGTCACCAGAGCAAGGCTAATGTAGTAGCTAAGGCCTTAAGAAAAAAGGGAATTATGAAGTCCAAGGAAGGACCCAGTATAAATGCTGCATTATGTTTCGCAGCAACAAACTCAGATTTGGAGGAAGAGTAACTTATAATAGAAGCTAGTGATGATCCAATTGAGCGAGAACTTATGGATGAATTATGAAACAATAATTTGGTTGCGTTTATGGCATTAAAAATTATCTCTGAATTGGTGGATGAAATAAAAATAGTAATTTTGTTATATCTGTATATAAGAATGGTACAAGAAGATTTAGAGAAAGAAAAACCTAACCCTGACTTACTTTGGATGCGGAGACGGTACTCAGATACAGGGGTAGATTCTGAATACCTGAAGATAAAGACTCGGATATTATGAAGAGGATAATGATGGTAGTCCATTGTACCCAATATTCAGTACAACCTAGAGTACCAATATGTATCATGACCTGAAGAGATAACAAATGTGGCTTAGTGCATGTTCCAGTGTCTGAATTATCAGCAAGTAAAAGCTGAAAGACAAAGACCACCATGGCTTACAATAAAAACTATTGGAGCCAGTCTGAAAGTGGAACTACATTAAAATGAACTATGTCACCGGTATACCACTGATCGATTGACGCAGTTTGGGTGATTGTTGATTGCATTATGAAGATAGCTTATTCCATTGCGATACAACCTCGGTATGCTTTAGAGCGGCTAACTAAGCTATATATGGATAGTATTTCCAGATTGAATGGTATGCATGAGAGCTTAGTGTCGGTCAAAGGCTTATGCTTTATCTCAAAGTTTTGGAAGGATCTATAGAAAACAATGGAAACAAAGTTGAAGTTTAGTACCGCATTTTACCTTAAACTGATGGATAGTTGGAGTGGACTATACAGATCCTAAGAGATATGCCCCTAGTTGTGAAATTGATTTCAAGGAACGTGAGTTGAGAAGTTACCGTAAATTGAAGTTGCTACTAAGCTACCATGTAAATGTCACCTATAAAGCAAGGTACGATAGAAATGTCAAATTCCTTTTCTTTTGGAATGAAGTTAGTGAATGAAGAGTTTTAAGACCTAAGTCAATTGCAGAAAACTGTCGAGTGGCAGACAAGATCAAAGAAAAAGGGTCAGGATAGCTAAGGATTTTCAGGAGAGACACCAAGACCTTGAGTTCGCCATAAGCGATAAAGTGTTTTTGGAGATATCACTTATGCATGGTTTAAAACAATTCAATGAGAAGGGAAAGTTGTATTTTAATATATGTGTCAGATTTTATAAACTTTGGGAGACATAGAAAAGTTGTATATCAATTAACGTTACCGCTATCCATGTCTAGTGTGCATGATGTATTTTGTGTGTCTCTATTGAAGAAGTACATTGGAGATCCATATCAAAGGTATTGACCATGGAATCACTGGATTAGATAGAATGTTTAACTATTGAAGTGGTACCAGCCTAGTTCACTAGTGGAAAGGTATAATATTTCCAAAACTGGGATAATTATTATATGAAGATAATCTGACGAAGACAAGACGTGGAGAAGATGGCATGGAAAGAAGAAGATTCAATGCGGAAATAGAATTCCCACCTATTGACTCCGAAGTAAATTCAAATTTTGAGGACAAAATTTATTTTAAGGATGGGGGAGTTGTAAGATCCGTACTTTCAAATTTCGAGGATGAAATTTCTTTTAAGTGTGGTGAAGTTGTAAGACCCGCACGCCACGAACCCGGCTTAACCTTATATTTTGTGTTAGGACCCGTCTACATATCATGGTCGAGCCAAGTGGACCAAATGTGTGAAGAAAAACCAAGACCCAATATGAAAATTTACCCAAAAATAGTCAAAATGAGGGTAGGTTCGCAGGTTTTAACAGGCAGGTCCGACCCTCCCATCGACCCTCAACCATGGGTCGCAGGGTCTATGAGTTGTCCGACCCTCCCATCGACCCTCGGTATTCGGGAAAAACAGCACGAACCAAAAATTAGGAAACCTTCCTAATTTCGATTGGAACCTTTCCTAAACTCAATGGGACTTATTTTGGGAGGTTTTGCCCTATAAATAGGACGTCCCTAACCCTCTTTCACTCCTTTTACAACCCTAATTGGATTGAGAGAAAGAGAAGAGAAGGAAGAGAAGAAGAAAAGGAAAACTTGAAGAAAAGGCTAAGGAAGAAGAGAAAATTCAGAGGAACTCTGAATCTCAGCAAACCTAAGGTATGAACACATTCCCCATGATTTATTTAAGACTTTAGAATGGTTATTGATGAGGGTATGACTTAGAAGAAACCAAATCATCCATCCATGGTTTCGTTTCAATGGAAACCATGGAGGAGATCATTAAAACCATGTAGGTGAATAAAGTATAATTCTAAGCCATAGAACATGTATAGAATGGATTGTGGAAGTAAGCCATAGGACCCAACCATGAAAGAGAGAATGAAATCTGATATTTTCGACTCAAACCATGGAGGGTCGCACCTAGGGTCGATGACAGATCCGACCCTAGCATCGACCCTCAGTGTTCTGGAAGTTCAGATTAGGGGGAGGGTCGCACCCAGGGTCGATCATGACTCTGACCCTACCTCCGACCCTCAGTTAACAGAATGGTTTTTAAATTCGAAATTAATTCTAATTAAATTCAATCGACTTTGTTAAGTCTTCTAGAAATATAATAACATTATAAAGGTGATTCTAAAGCTTGGAAGAGGATCTATTAACAAGCTAAGGTGAGGGAACAAGACCTAAACTAATTGGTTAATAATAAATTATTTTTATTTCTTGAGTCCAATGCCATGAATGATTTTATGCGTGTATGATTGTTATGTGCATTCAACATGTCATCCAATAGTCGTATCGCCATTACCTTAGCGGAACTAATATGTCGTAGGGCATCAGGGGGGACGTGGCATTGTGGTTCAGCCTGGTCACCAGACCCTAGCTCTATCTCTATGGATGTATTGAGGGATGCTAGGGTGAGGCCTTGGATACATTGTTTGACATTAGGGTTGGTTAGTTGCGAGCCCAGTTTGCAAGCCCTCGCCAACAGGGGCTTATGTGTTGGTATGGGCAACCGGTAAAGCCATGCCATTTTCATGGGATGTATATTGTCCATGGTGGGTGCATGTGGGGCGACGGTTCCGTTTTCATTGGGCGTTTCCACACACTCGTGTATAGAGGTGCGGCGGCCACCTATCCTTTCTATAACACCTTGCAAACTTATATACCAGACCAAAGATATGAATTGAATGCATGCATATGTATTGTTGCATTGTTTTGTTTTCTCACTGAGCTCAAGTTGGAGAGCTGACCCTCGTGCGCATAATTCTTTTAGTTTCTGATGTTGCAGGTATTATGATTGAAAATTTTGTCAACACGCCAACATATGAACATGTGGCGGCCATGGTGAGCAAGTTGTGGAGGGACGAAGATGGTTCATTAGCGGCGTTTCAGTGGTGGATACGTTTAGTGTTTAGTTTTCATATTTGGATATTGTAATATGTATTAAATTATGTTTTGGTTACTTGGAAATAAATGGAATATTAATTATTTATCATGATTAGACCTCAGTTCATTATCTGTAAGACTTTCGCTATTTACTTTATTACCTCTGATTAATGTGGAATGTGTTTTGGTTTAGCATATGTGGGATAGCCTATTGTGAGATCCTGGTTGAACCGTTGGTTTATTGACGGTTCATCACACCATTCTGGTTGGTGCAGAATTGGGGTGTGACACTAAAAGTCATGGGTCTGTCTTCTGATGAGGTGGGGTCGACCCTACCTGTTTAGGTATGCGACCCTACCCTCTATTTTACTATTTTTGGTCAATTTCATACCTAGTCTTGCGATTTCCTTCACGCACTTGGTCCACTTGGCTCGACCATGAGAGGTAGACCTGGTACAAGGTGGTAAGACCGGTCAGTTCGATACGGGTCTTACACCGTTGGACATACTAGTCTGACTCAGAGTCCAGCCGGTATCTCAGACCGGTATGCACAAACAAGTCTAAAATGTTCGTTTCTCATACTTGAAGTTCGTGGTTCGTTACCCGGCCTTGTCTTATGGTTCAGTTATGATTAGAAGACCTATCACAATGTGAAACATAGGTTAGACCGGGTGTGAGGGCAATGAGAAATGATGATCCTCCTCGGGATGAAAATATATCCATATCGATGAAGATCAATTGTTCTGTTGGAGTCGCCACCTAGATTAAGGTCTAGGACCTCTAAAAATGTAGCCTCATCCTAAGGTAAGACTTCTATTGACTCATGACCCAATGTATCAGTTCTTTGGTCTGCAAGAGATCGGGTAAGTATTCAAGGTACGGTTATGGGAAGGTGTTAAGCACCCAAACCGCCCGATCAATATCGGCCTCCTAAACTTTCCTTAAACTCTAATTTTGACTGTGCTTGGTCAACTGGATGACTAGGGTTCAATGGGGGATGTCCTAAACCAAGTTGCTAAGTTATTCTAACCTAGGGTTTAGCCAATCATATTTTAAAACAAATAAACAAGTAAATGTAATGTACAATATTATACAGTGAATCGGACCAAAGATGGTTTGGTCTTAGACTGAATCTGAGACGTGTAAGACATCTCAAACTACCTACGTATTCCAATCCTGGAAATCAGGTTCAAAAACGTAGTTCGAAAAGGGTTTTGTGATTAAAGATTATGGAAGTGATTTATGCATGTGTGTCAATTAGATTCTTTGTTCAAGTTGAAGTTTATGCTGAATGGATGGTTGATGGGTGGCTTTGTACCGTATTTGGGACTCCCAAATTGGTATTCTAGGGTGTACCCAGAAAATCAGGTATGACGTAGTTCGAAAATGATTGTGAGAGTCATATTTGGAATGTGTACCAAATTCCTTCTATTTTTGTCGATAGGATCTAGGGATGAGACCTAAATTCCTACCATTTTTATTGTTTCCATTTTTGTCAATAGGATCTAGGGATGAGACCTAAATTTCAACCATTTTTATTTTTCCCATTTTTGTCAATAGGATCTAAGGATGAGACCTAAATTCCTACCATTTTTATTATTTTCATTTTTGTCAATAGGATCTAGGGATGAGACCTAAATTCCTATTATTCAGATTTGGGATGTATACCAAATTCTTTCTATTTTTGTCAATAGGATCTAAGGATGAGAACTAAATTCCTATCATTTATTTATTTTTTTTTTTTTGGGTTTTCTACCCTAATTGCTATTTTCTTTCCATTTTTAGGGTTTTCTACCCTAATTGCTATTTTCTTTCCATTTTTAGGGTTTTCTACCCTAATTATTATTTTCTTTCCATTTTTAGGATTTTCTACCTTAATTATTGATCTTTCTAAAAAATTAAATATGGTAGGTGAAAATATTCTAAATATAGTAGTGATAGCATTCCAAATATAGTAGTGTGCATCCAAACATGGCAATGTGTCCAAAGATAACATGTAAAAACACTCTGACATGATAGTGTGCATGTGTAACATGTATAAACAATCCAATATAGCAATGTGCATGTGTAGCATTCCAAAACAGCAAGAATCATGTAAGCATGAAGACGGTATACATATCAACATAGAATCCAATGGTTCACTGCTTAAAATCACATAAAATTCAAGATCGATGGCTCACAAGTAATATCATCAAATGATCAAAATCAATTTAACATCTTATGACTCAATTTCATATCATCACATCATCTAAATCATCCAACGACTCATATTTCATATCATCATATGATCAGAATTCTAGATCAATGGCTTGATTTTCAACTCATCAAAAGATCCAAAAAAAAAAACATATTTTCTTCACATTGAAATTCTAAATCAAATGGAAATATTTTATTCTCATGAAATTCAAGATTGATGGTCTTATTTTATTCGCATGAAATTCTCAAAATCAAAGGCTATGATCAATTTCATTAAAATATCAAACATATGGTTGTATCAATCACATTAGAATTCAAATCATATGGTCGGATCAATCACATTTAAATTCAAATCATATGATCAAATTAATCACAATAAGATTCAAGTCATATGGATCATAACTGCATCAAATTCATGATCAAATAGCATATTTTATTCACATTAGAGGCTCCAAAAAAAACATGGTTTGATGGTGCATCGGGTTCAGCAGGGTGAGGAAAACGTAACCAGGTTTATAGTGGAAACTGCTGGTCGGTTTTGTGCAGGTATAGGATCGGATGGTGTTGGCACTACATGGCTTCAGTGCATGTCCAAGTGGCTGGGTTTGGTAGTGTTGTAGGTGTTGATTAAGGAGGAGGGTTTATTAGGAGTGATCGCAGCAGGTGTTTTTTGTGGGCTTGATAATGAGATGATTGGTGAGGTATGTAGTGATGGTTGTGATTGGATTCAACATGAGGTGGCCATTGGTTATGGTGGGGGTAATCGGTGATGGATAGATTGCATGCCATGTGTTTATTAGTGAGTGGAGTTTAAGTGGGGGATTGGACGGAGTCGGTTCAGTGGACATGCATGGTTGCTGGGTTTTGGACAGGTGGAGATTGGTTGTAATAGATGGACTACATGGCTGAGGGAGATTTCTGGTGTGATAGGTGGAGTTGAAGGTGGTAGACAAGTTGGTGATTATCGGTTTAGGTGGGGGATTAGATTCGGTGAAGCAGGAGTTGAAAAAGATGGGGGTGCAGGCTGCGGTGAGTGGATTTATTGGAATGTTAGGTGTCAAGGATGGATGAAAGGTGTTGGGGCTGCAAACCAAACAAGAAGAAGAAAAAAACAGAAAATTAAATTAAACTAGCTTACCTCCTTCTGGACGCCTCTCTCTCTTCCTCTCCTTCTCTCGATCTGCCTTCCATTTTTTTCTTTCGTTCTCTCTCAACTCTCTCTTTTCCCGTCTCTCCCTCTCTCTCTCTCTTTCTCTCTCTTTGGTTTTCTTCTCCAAGACCAAAAAAAACCTCTCTCTTTTCCCATCTCTCCCTCTCTCTCTCTTTCTCTCTCTCCTGGTTTTCTTCTCCAAGACCAAAAAAAACCTGCTCTTATCTTTTAGAATCCTCTCTTTTATCTCCCCTGCTCTCTCTTTTTTTTTCAGCCTCTTTTTCAAAAAAAACTGCCCCTCTTTTTATCCTTTTTAGACTCCTCTCTCTTAGACCACCGATCCCAATTATTATATTTCTTTCCAAAACAAAAACCCACCTCGATCTTCCCTCCTTTTCTTTCCTTATCACCGACCCAAAATTTAGGTTTTTCAGCCACCTAGCAGCCTTTTAGGAAAGAAAATCCCGCCTCCTTCTTCTTTCCTCTCCTTTTCTCTTCTAGATCTCGCCGACATCTTCTTTCCTTCTTTTTTTTTTTTGAATTTTCCTTCTTCGACAATCTCACCGACTCCCTTTTATTATATATATATATATATATATATATATATATATATATATATATATATATATATATATATATATATATATATATATATATATATATCATATATATATATATATATATATATATGATATAATATGCATATAAGACATATGCATATATTATATGATATATTATAATATATTATACATTATATAATAATATATAAAAGAAATATATGCATATGCATCGACATGAATTTGTCCGAATTGACAAGGATTGATTGGATTGGGCTAAGACTGGCTTGGGTTGAGCTGAGTTGACCGGATTGATTGGAATTAACTGGGTTTTCTCTCTCTATCATTTCATGGGTCATTTCCACTGTCATTCTATACAGAATTCTCCGATAGCCTCTATTCCCAATTTTCTATGTTCACTTTGTAGAATATTAAAAATGAGGAATATTGAAACTTGAATCTTCTCATTTGGAAATAAAATGGCCAACTTATGAATTTCTGAAGTTTAAGCAGACCAATTATTGATAATTTAGCTGATCATTCTTCATGGGATCCATCGAAGACTTCTACCGGAAATCCTTTATGTCCACTTTGTAGAGTACTAAAAATGGAACATAATGAAACTGAAATCACCTGATTTGGATACAGGGTGACCAAAATATGAATTTTCAAAGGTTAAATGACTATTTCTATGTGTAATTTTGCATGGGATCCTTCGAAAATTTCTACCCGAGATTTTTTACATCCACTTTGTAAAACATCACAAATGAAAAATAATGGCTTTGGAATCATCTGAATCCGACGTAGAACGGAAAAGATATGAAGCTTTGAAGTTCTAGCGATAATTTTGCATGAAAGCTTGCATGGGGCCCACTGGTGACTTCTACCCGGGATTTTTTCACGTCCACTTTGAAGAGGACTAAAAATAAGGAATAATGGTACTTAAACCATATGATTCAGATGTCAAATGATCAAGATATGATGATTTGAAATTCAAACAATCCAACTTATGATAATTTGCATGAAAGCCCCTGGGATTATTTATGATAATTTCATAAACCTCCTTTGTACGTATCATCCGACTAAAATGATCATATCTTCTTCATTTGATATTAGAATTGAGCAATTCTGATCTCATTTCGAAGATAATTCCAAGACCTATGCATCCATGCAAATTACAGCCTGTGACCTTGTTGTGGGACCTACCAAAAAATACCTCAAGATCGTAGTAAAAACCAAATTTTTACTCATCTCTCTTCCTTTGTTGTCCACACACCAGTAGGACTTTGTTCAATTGGAAATGGAAAAAATGGGATGCTTACACCGGGTTTTTGGAGTGCGGGTCTTACACCATCCGTTATTGCCTCTACCTACTTTGGGAAACCTTAAGTAAGGAGAACATCGAAGCTCTGAAGACCACCGGGGCCATACCATCCAGATGTATTCTGGAGTCTCCTTACAAGGGGAGGTCTATATACTTTAGGCTTATCCGAAGGAAGTGCTGGTGAGAACACCATCTGGCGTTGCCTCCAGAAATGTGTCCATTTGCTCTCGGTAATGGATATCTAATCACAGGGAAGTTATGCGGAGGCTAAACCGGATCATACACCATCCGTCACACCATCCATTTCATTTAAGAATTGGATAAAACATTCTAAGTGTTGTGTCAGAGGTAGAACCGAAGGCTGTACCATTCGTGTTCTCTATCCGTTTTTGGCTCTGTCAGCTAGTAAGCCTAGCATAAGATTCCCAGCCTACGTTTGGATCCATGTATGGACAACTAGAACCTGACCATGCTAAATTAAGAGACATGAATGCCGACCTAATGAAACTATTAAATTAATGTAGGTAATCCGACTTTGGCTAGAGGCAAAGTTACCTGTCAGATTCAAGGTTCAACAGTACCCTTGGTACCTACAGGTGAGGGGTCGAGTCCTTAGAGTTTGAGCATGTGTAATGTGCATTAACTATTGTTGTTGAATTATAGCATGCCATCCAATAACTGCTATGTATGAGCATACCTTTGCATAAGCATCCAAAATCATTCTGAAGATATTGGCGACAAGACTGGGAGGTTTTGTGGGTTTCTGTCGAACAAGGGGATTTTGTCAAAGGAAGGGCTATTCAGAGTAATATTGGAATGGCCTCGGAGTTGGTCACTTTGATGTACAGAAAATCTAAAACAGGCTACATGGCAATGAAGCTTGATATTCAAAAGGCCTACGATACATTAGAGTAAAATTTCCTCTTTGATGTCTTTCGTAAATTTGGGTTCACAGAAGTTTTTATTGGACGGGTGTCCTCCCTATTGCAGTCTGCAAATGAGCATAATGTTTAATGGTGGTCCAGTAGGCTATTTTGGTGCTACGAGAGGTCTACGTCAAGGCGACCTTCTGTTGCTTATCTTATTTGTGATTGCAGAGGAGGTCTTAAGTAGAAATTTGACAGGAATGACTCAGGATGGACTCATTAAACCAGTTTTTAAAGGTAGGGAGGGATTGTTCCAACACATTTAATGTTTGTAGATGATGTTTTTGTTTTCATGAAGGCCAAGATCACTGCAAGTAGACAATTTATGTCTTTGCTGCATTCTTACCAAGCTTATGGTAGGCACGTATCAACTTGAGTAAGAGCAAAGTATTTTTCTCTCCAGATGTGTTACGTGCCCGTAGACTGAGAATAATACAGTGCTTGAAGTTTTCTGAAGGTCATTTTCCCACTAAATATCTTAGGGTTGAGCTGTTGTGAAACGATCAAGGACCGAGGGATCCAACTCACTGATTGATTGGCTTGTGATGTCTTTGCACCCCTAGCGTGATGACAGCATCTTGGGGGGGCAGGCAAAACAGATGAGCTGGGATTCCTCCTGGGTGTGTGTAAGGAAACTACAAGAGATGACATGTAGATTGACACTAGTAAACAACCCATGTATGTGACCCTGGATGACAGGGGTTTAGGTGTTCGTACAGATGGGGGAAGAGGGGGAGGTGTTGGGATGGTCGTCGCCGCGTCATTTTCCAAACCTTTGCCCTAGTACTATCTATCTCTGGGATGATGCATGGGAACAACAGGGTTATTGTTGTAGGTTGGTGAGCACTCATTCTCTCCTATGCATGGAGGTTATGGCCAGCTTCGGTGAGTGTGCTCAGGTCTTCCCATAGCTATAGCATACATTATATCAGACCAATAGTGTAAACTATGAATAATAATATGATTATGCATATTGTCATTTGTCTGTCTGTTTTCTTATTGAGCTCAAGTTGGAGAGCTCATCCTTTTTGTATACAAATTTTAATAGATGTTGCAGGTAATACTATAGTTGATTTTTCGAATGCACCGACTGTCTCTTCTAAGGCATATATGGATGTGCAAGGTCTAGAGGGAGATGAATATGATGCAAACTTTGAGTGTGACGCATGCGTGTTCGAGTAGAAGAAGCAATGGACATTGTGTCAATTACTAAAGAATGCCAAAGTTTAGTTTAGTTTTGTTTAAGTTCAGTTTTAATCTACTTTTTACAAGTACTATTTTATAGCCCAATGTTATAGGGCTGGATTATGAATGATTTTTATTTGATGGTTGTGAATGGTTAAACTCGAATAACTCTTATACAATGTTATCTAATTTATTTACGATATCAATAGAAGCTCAGTTGGTTTAGTTATTTCTGTTATCTATATTACTTTGATTAATTAAATAGTAACATTGGTCGTGATGTGGTTGAAACGGGCATGACACCGCTTGATTCTAGGTTTGACTGAACATAAAATACGTATCGGTTCAGTCAGCTCTGAAATTTTATATATCGTAAATTTAGGGTGTGACATATATTTTATTCTCACATTCAATGTTAGCTACCTAGGCCCTAACTGGCCTTTGCATATGCAATTTTTTTTTCTTCTAAATTTATAATTTCTAACAATAGGTGGAGTTTATTATGGTACAAAGCTACAGTAAATTAAGAGGGTTGGGTACCTCATTTTTGAATATCTCAGTTTATTTTGTAACTCTTGCCTTTGAATTTGGTATACAATAATTTTCTTATTTTTTCTGCTTTTTTGACCTTTCACAAGTAAAAACAGATAGTCAACTCTCTGTTTACTTCTTCATCAATGAAGATAACAAGTTAATTCCTCTTTTATAAACATTGCCACTATTTATTGAGATCAATTGAGAAACAATAATTTTCACTTTTTATTTGAAGTTGACATTTTCTTAGAGCTGGAGTACTCTTGTTACAGATGTCATACCTTCAACGAAGGCCATGCTTTTGCGAATATTTGTTGCAATGAAGGCCATGCCCTGTAGCCCTGGTATTTGTGAGGACAATGAGAAGCGGTTCGTCCTCCTCCTCGGGATTATCAAAAAAATCATTGTTTGTTTGGAGTTGCCACCTAAATTAAGGATCTAGGACCTCTAAAAATGTAGCTTCACCGTAAGGTATGACATCTATTGACTCATGACCCAATGTATTAACTTTTTGGTCTATCTCAAATATCAGATAAGTATTCAAAGTACGATTTTAGGAAGGTGTTAGGCACCCAAACCTCCGATCAAGATCGGCCTCCTAAGCTTTCCTTAGACTCTAGTTTTGACAATGCTTAGTCAACTGGATGACTAGGACTCAAATGGGGGGATGTCCTAAACCAAGTTGCTAAATTCTTCTAACCTAGGATTCAACCAAACATGTCTTCAAGCAAATAAATGAGCAATATAATGTACAGCGAACCAAATCATATGATGGTTTAGCCTAGATTGAGTATTAGATATCCATCTCAAACTGCCTACATATTCCAATCCTGAAAATCAAGTCCAAAACATAGTTCGAAACAGATTGTTATTAAAGCTTATGGATGTGATTTATGCATGTGCTCTATTAGATTCAATGTTCAAGTTGAGGTTTATGCTTGATGAATGGTTGAGATTGAATTTAAATAGTCCATTTGAACTAAGAGTACCATACTTGGAGAGTCCTCCAAACTACCTACGTATTCTAGAGGCCCTGAAAATCAGGTACAACGTAGTTCGTTAGGGTGGTCTGATATACCTAATAAAATCGACTTAGTTTGAGAAGGGTGATGTCGAATAAAACCGATACATTCTAATAAAGTGATGTCGAATAGGACCGACACAGTCTAATAAGGTGATGTCGCATAGGACCAACACAGTCCAATAAGGTGATGTCGCATAGGACCAACACAATCCAATCAGGTGATGTTGTATAGGACCGACACAGTCCAAAAAGGTGATGTTGCATAGGACCAAACAGTCCAATAGGGTGATGTCGAATGGGACCGATACAGTCTAATAAGGTAATGTTGCATAGGACCGATACAGTCTAAAAAGGTGATGTCGCATAGGACTGACATAGTCCAAGAAGGTGATCGATGTCGCATAGGATCGACACGGTCCAAAAAGGAGATGTCGAATAGGATCGATAAGTCCAAAAAGGTGATGTCGCATAGGACCGATACAATCCAAAAAGGTGATCGATGTCGCATAGGACCGACACAATCCAAAAAGGTGATGTCGCATAGGACCGACACAATCCAAAAAGGTGGTGTCGCATAGGACCAACACAGTCTAAAAAAGTGATGTCGCATAGGACCAACACAGTCCAAGAAGGTGATTCATGTCGCATAGGACCGACACAGTCCAAAAAGGTGATGTCGCATCGGACCGACATAGTCCAAAAAGGTGATGTCTCATAGGACCAACACAGCCCAAAAATGTGATGTCGCATAGAACTGACACAGTCCAAGAAGGTGATTGATGTCGCATAGGACCGACACAGTCCAAAAAGGTGATGTCGCATAGGACCGACACAATCCAAAAAGGTGATGTCGCATAGGACCGACACAGTCCAAGAAGGTGATGTCGCATAGGACCGACACAGTCCAATAAGGTGATGTCGCATAGGACCGACACAGTCCAACAAGGTGATCTATTTGGGTCAGAATACAGTAGTCCTGTAGGACCAAGTGGTAATCCTAAGAGATCTAACAGTTGGATTCACATCACACCTATCTAGGTTTCTGCACCTTAAGGGAGATGAACTAAGGGGTAGGGATCATCCTAAAACTATCCTTGAACTGAAAACACTAATTTTGGAATTGTTGGGCTTGGCTTAATCATTCTTGATTAAGGTTTTTTATCGTTTCCTCATTTACCACCCCCATGAATGTGGGTGCCTAAATGCATGTCCCTACACCTAGAAATGTACGTCCTCTAGCAATGTATATGCATGGCAGTTCGACTAGAGTGTAGCAGAAAATTAAATTCTTGCCAAAGCAATAGATATCATTCGAGCATGATAGTAACATTCAAAACATGACAGTTGATCCAAAGATAGTATGCAAACACTCAAGACATGGCAGTGTGATCTAAACATAACAGACATATGATCCGAACATGACAGCGCACATAAACATAGTATGCGATTGTGTGAGACAGAGATAATCAGAAACAAGCATAATATTAACACAGTGTGCATGTGCTATTCAAGCACACAAAAAAGGCAAAGACCAACATAAAATTAATATAATGTACCATTGGAGAAAAAAAGTCTAATGTAATGCAAAGATAAGAATAATAATATACGTGCAAGGATAAAAATAATATTATAATATATACAAGGATAAAAATAATAATATATATGTAAAAATAATAACATACATGTAAGGATTAAAAAAATATATATACAATAGTATAATGTACATGCAAAAATATATAAAAATAAATAAAATAATAATAATGATAATAATAATAATAATACAAATAATAAATCAAAGTAATACTAATATAAAAATAATGAAGATAAAAATAATATTATAATAACAAAGATAAAAATAATGTATTAAGTACACAATGAGACCAACCGAAATATCAAAAGATTAAAATAATGACATACATGTGCCACCAAACCGAGATATCGAAGGATCAGAAAATAAACCAAACTGATGTAATGTATGTACTGTACAACCTAACCAATATGTCAAAAAATAAAGAAATAAAAAATAAAAACCGATATAGTATATGCACAACCAAACTGAGATATCCAAAATAAAATCAAGCAAAACTAATATAATGCCATGAATATAATGCATGCATTACATGCTGCTAAGCAAATAGATGGGGAAAAAAAGAAAGGCTGACCTGGTTCAGCGCAACAGATAATTGCAGGAGGTCGGTTGGGATTGAACTGGATGTTGTCGCAGCAGTCGCGGGGTGATCGCAAAGGATTACGATGGGCTTACGGCAAGGATACTCTAGGAATGATGGAGTCAAGTTGGGTTGATGGTCGAAAGTGGTGGGCAGCAGGTTGCGAGTAGCCGTGAGATGAGCAGGAGAAGGGTGGACAGTAGGTTTCGCAAGTAGAGGTGAAGGAGTTGGGTCGCATCAATCGAAGATCTGATAAGTGCTATAGTTTTTTCCTTTTTCTTCCCCTCCTCTATAACTGATCCGGTGGAGAGTTTTTATAGGCGCAGAAGGTGTGTTGAGGTGGGCAAGGTAAAAAGTGGTTCAGCGGGGTTGGTCGGTGGTGTAGCACTAGGTAGCAAGTGGATCAAGGGTGCCGCTCCGGGTAGCTTGCGGCTAGGGTGGCATGGGTGTGAACAAGTGTCAAGCATAGGAGCAAGGCAAATCGATTGGGATGGGGCTCGATGGTTTCCTTTTCTTTCTTTTTTTGTTTCAGCTGGGCAAGTGAGATAGCAGGGAGCATGGATACTCGACTAGGAGCTTGATGTTCGGTGGGAGTTGGGTATGGTGAGAGAGAGGCGGCAAGTTTTGCGGGGTAGTTTGTGTAGGTGTCATGGAGTGAATCGGTGGAGGATTTTTAGGGGAGCAGGTGGTGTCGATGGGAGTTAATGCAAGGGAATTGTAAGACCCGTATCGAACTAACTGGTCTTACCACCTTGTTCCAGGTCTACCTATCATGGTCGAGCCAAGTAGACCAAGTGCGTGAAGAAACCACAAGACCAGGTATGAAATCAACTCAAAAACGTCAATTATGAACGTTTGGTCGCATGCCTAAACAGGTGTGACCGACCCTACCTCAAAATAGTCCAACCACATGAATTTTGGTCGTGTGGTCTGACATTTCAAAAGGTAGGGTCGATGGATTCTACGACCCCACCTCCGACCCCACGGAACTCAGTTAGAAACCAAATTTAGGAAACCTTCCTAATCCAAAGGGGGTTCTTTCCTAAACTCATTAGGGCATATTATGAAGGGTTTTCCTCTATAAATAGAACATCCCTTAGCCTCTTTCATTCTTTTAGAACTCTAATTGAAAGTGAGAGAAAGAGAAGAGAAGGAAGAGAAAGAGACTTGAAGAAGAAGACTAAGGAGGAGGAAAATTCAGAGAAAACTCTGAATCTTCAGCAAGCATAAGGTATGAACCTATTCCCATGCTAAATTGAGAGCCTAGGATAGTTCATGAAGAAGATAGGATTAGGATAAACCCAAATCATCCATCCATGGATAAATTCCAAGAGAATCCATGGAGGAAATTATGTGGACAATGGATGGTATATAAAATAGTAGTTTTGAGTCATATAACAATCATAAGAAGGACCATGATGATAAGCCAAAGGATTCAAATATGAAGGAATGGAATTAAGAGTGAAAGGTCGACCATAACACGTGTGGTCGCACGTGAGGTCGCATGATGTCTGATCCTACAAGACACACATGTCCAACCACATGCCCTCAGGAAGTTTCCAGGGAGGGTGTGATCGCACGTGTTGTCAGAGTATGTCCGACCCTACCCTACGACCCCACACCCTGTGGTCGTAGAAACTGAGACCCCAGGTGCTGCCACACCTGCGACCCCTCAGTTTCTGTTAGTCTAAACACATGGGAATTAATTCGAATTAAAATTTATCAACTTGTTAGGTTTTTTAAGTGATTTAAAAGTGATTCATAAAGCTTGAATGATGATCTACTATTAATCAAAGGTGAAGGAAGAAGATCTAAATTAATTGGCTAATAATAAACTATTTTTATTTATTGAGTCCAATGTCATGACTGATTCTATGCGTGTATGCTTGTAACGTACATTTAACATATCATTCAATATTCCTGCTATTACTGTTCATGCATATTTAATTTCTGTTTAATTATAATGATGATGATGATGATGATGCTAGGAATAGGCAAGTGAATGTTTGTGTGTGGTTAGTGTACTTAATGTGAGTGGGGTATCAGGGGGAGGACGTGACACTGTGGTTCATCCTGGTCACCAGACTCTAGCTCTATCTCTACTCAAGTCTTGTCCACTGACATCGTTGTATCGCCATTACCTTAGCAGAACTATTACGTCGTAGGGCATCAGGGGAGGTGGTCTCCGATCGTGTAGTCTTTGACTCTATCAATGGGCCTTAGCTCTATCTCTATGGACGTATTGAGGGATGGTGAGGTGAGGCCTTGGATACACTGTTTGACATTAGGATTGGTTAGTTGCGAGCCCAGTTTGCAAGCTCTCGCCAATAGGGGCTTACGTTTTGGTATGGCTAGGGCATCAAGGGAAGTGTTATGCAGTGTGGTCCTATCACTTTAGCTCTATCTCTATTCCATGGTGGGTGCATGTGGGATGGCAATGGTGTTTGATCCATTGGGCGGCTTTACATACTCGTGTATAGAGGTGCGGCGGCCACCTATCCTTTCTATTGCACATTGCAAACTTATGAACCAGACCAAAGATATGAATTGAATGCATGCATATGTTTGTTGCATTGTTTTGTTTACTCACTGAGTCGTGATGTGTGCTCACCCTTTCGACGTCGAATATTTTTAATTGATGATGCAGGTACTATTGTAAAAGACTATATGAATGCTCCAATGTACAGGCATGTTGCGGCGATGGATGCAGAAGCTATGATGGAGTCGCATGATTTGTCGTGCGAGTGCAACTCATGTGTCTTCGATTAGATTTATAGTTGGATTATTCAGAAGATGTAATTGATTAATTTATTTTATTTTATGTCTTAGTCATTTGAAGATAATTGGATAATTTATTTATGTTACCACTGTTAGACTCTCAGTTCATTAGTATTAAAGACTTCCGCTATTGTTTATTTACTCTGATTATGGTTGTGGATGTGTATGGTTTAAGCAAACGGACACAGCCTATTCGAGATCCTAGTTGAACCGTTGGATCATAAACGGTTCATCACATCATTCTGGTTGGTGCAGAATTGGGTGTGACATGAATGGAGTTGTGGCTCAATGAAGGAGGCTGGGCAGGTAAGTTGGCAGTGGTTTAATGGAGTCGATTGTGCAGGTTTTGGGGGTATGGGTTGGTCGACGGACAGAGGGAGGTGGTTGAGAAGGAGTTGGGGATGAGTTGTCGAGCAGGGGATGAAGTTGGAGCTGATGTTGTATGGTGCCTGGGTATGGAGTATTGCATGGTAGCAACACTCCCCACTCTTCATTCTCTTTCTTTCTCTCTCTCCCCGTGTCTCCTTCTCTCTCTCTCTCTCTCTCTCTCTCTCTCTCTCAGTGTCTCCCTTCCTCTCACTATTCGGATTCCTCTCTTTGGACTCTCTCTCTCTCTCTTCGGGCTCAAAAGAAAACCCCTCCCTTGTAAGACCCGCATTCTATGAACCCGATCTAAACCTTTAATTCATGTCGTAACAGGTCTTCCAATCATCACTGGGCCAGACGGGACGAACGGATCACAACCAGGTACGAAACGGACCCTAATGTATGATAAATATTTCATATCGATCAATGGTATAGGTCGATGGTACCGATCGACCGGTATGTCTGCGCAGGCAGACTACTTAGATCTGAAAATGGATCTCTACGGGACCTACTTTTCAAATATCGAACCTTAGGACTTTCCTAATGTAAGGGATGTCACACCCCAATTCTGCACTGTTCATAATGGTGTGATGAACCGCTAATAAACCAACGGTTCAAATAGGTTGTGTCCGTTTGCTTAAACCATACACATCCACAACCATAATCAGAGTAAACACACAATAGCGGAAGTCTTAAATATTAAATGAACTGAGAATCTAAATGTGATAATCATAAATAAAATACCCAATTATCTTTCATTGACTGAGACATAAGTAAATAACATAATCAATTACATTTCCTCAATAATCCAAATAAAAATCTAATCGAAAACACATGAGTTACATTCTCATGACAAATCATGCGTCTCCAATATATCTTCTGCATCCATCGCCGCAACATGCCCATATGCGGGAGCACTCATATAATCTTCCACGGTCATACCTGCATCATCAACTAAAAATACTCGAATTCAAAAAGGGTGAGCACATATCACAGCTCAGTGAGCAAACAAAACAATGCAACAAATATATGCATGCATTCAATTCATATCTTTGGTCTGGTATATAAGTTTGCAATGTGCTATAGAAAGGTTTGGTGGCCGCCTCGCCTCTATACACAGGGTGTGTAAGCCCACCCAATGGATCAAACACCATTGTCATCCACATCCACCTCACCATGGAATAGAGATAGAGCTAAAGTGCTTAGGACCGCACCGCATCACACTTCCCCTGATGCTCTACCCATACCAACACGTAAGTCCCTGTTGGCGAGGGCTTGCAAACTAGGCTCGCAACTAACCAATCCTAATGTCAAACAGTGTATCCAAGGCCTCACCCAATCTCCCTCAATACGTCCATAGAGATAGAGCTAAGGCCCCCGACAGAGTCAGAAACTACACGGTCTGAGATTACCTCCCCTGATGCCCTACGACGTAATAGTTCTGCTAAGATAATGGCAATACGATGATGCTAGTGGACAAGACTTGAGTAGAGATAAGGCTAAAGTGCTTAGGACCACACCGCATTACACTTCCCCTGATGCCCCACTCGCATCAAGTACATTAACCACACACAAGCATTCACATGTATATTCCTAGCATCATCATCATCATCATGTTGTAAATAAATTGAATTAAATATGCATGAACAGTAATAACAGGAATAGTAGATGACATGTGATATGCACATTACAATTATACAATTATACAATCATAGCATCGTACATGGTATTGGACTCAATAAACGAAAATAGTTTATTATTGGCCAATTAGTTTAGGTCTTGTTTCGTCACCTTTGATTGAGTGTAGATCCCCTTTCAAGCTTGAAGAATCACTTTTATATCACTAGGAGAACCTAACAAGTCAATAGATTTTAATTAGAATTAATTCCAATAATTTTAAGCTTGCTGTATAGCTAGGGTCGCAGGTTCGGTCGCAGGTTGGGTCGCAGGTAGGGTAGCAGTTGTCTGCGACCCCAGGGTGTAGGGTCGGTCATAGGGTTGGTTACCTATCGACCTTATGTGCTACCACACGTAGTTTGAGTCCATTCTTTCATGTTTTGATCCTTTGGCTTACTTTTATAGTCCATTATATGATTGTTCTATGGCTCAAAACTCCAAGTTACACACTTTACTTTGTTTACAATGATTTCCTCCATGGATTCCATTGGAATTTATCCATGGATGGATGATTTGGGTTTCTCCTAGATCCTACCCTCTTCATGAACTATTCTAGGGTCTTACATAATTCATGGAGAATGTATTCCTACCTTAGGGTGGCTGAGATTCATAGTTTTCTCTGAATTTCTTCTCCTTAGTTTTCTTCTCCAATTCTCCTTCTCTTCTCTTTCTCTCACTTTCAATTAGGGTTTCAAAAGGAGTGAAAGAGGCTAAGGGACGTCCTATTTATAGAGAAAAACCTTCCAAAATAAGTCCCATCGAGATTAGGAAAGGATACCCTTGAAATTAGGAAAGTTTCCTAATAACGGTTTCAGTTTGTCATCCTAGGGTCGATGCTAGGGTCGCAGGACCCGTCGACCCTAGGGTCTCAAGTCATCCGACCCTAGGACTGAAAAGTCATGGGTTGGACTCTGTTGAGATGGGGTCGACCCTACCTATTTAGGCATGTGACCCTACCCTCAAATTTACTGTTTTTGGGTCAATTTCATACCTAGTCTTGTGATCCTTCACGCACTTGGTCCACGTGGCTCGACCATGAAAGGTAGACCTGGTACAAGGTGGTAAGACCGATTAGTTTGATACGGGTCTTACAGGGGGCTTCCTAAACTCAATCCTAGTCTATTTAAGGACCCCTAAATCTCCTTAAATCTCTTTCATTGATCCTCACAAACCCTAGAGAGGATAAAGAGACCGAAGGAGGAAAAAGAGCTAAGGAAGGAGGGAGAGGAGTCGTCATTGCCGTTGGACAAAGAATACCCTACTGCGAACCAATGGTAAGTGCTTGAACCTTCCTCTAAGTTAAGCATTATAGAAGATTAGTCATGAATGGATCAATACAATGCAAGGCGAGTTTTTGATCTAAACCTTTAAATTTGTCGTCAAACCCTAATACAGTCGATAACCCTAGATTCAAGTTCTAGGCTGAGGATCATCGGAACTAGGAATTGAATGGAGTATGAAACAACTCTAACTCGTTCCTCAGACCTAGAATGTATAGGAGAAACCCTAGAATCAATAGGGGGTGGCCGACAGAAGGCGAGAACCGAGCTTATGGTCTTCCAGAGGCATACTCGATCGACCATACCGGTCGCACCCTATGCGACTGGTACTTCCACCGGTACCTCTCAGGGACCGGTCTGTGGGGACCGATCGACCATACCGGTCGCACCTTTCCCCACAGTGCCGCGACTGGTACCTGCGACTAGTACTGCGACCGGTATGCTCTGTGGGAGTGTTTTGACCCAGTTAGTTTTTCGACCAACGTAAACCCTAAGAAAAACTATTCTAATTCAACCCTAACATCGTGTATGACCTTGTGATAGTGAGTTTGGATTCTGTGACGCGGAGCAATCTATCAATCAAGCGTTAGGTAAGGGAATCAGACCTAAACCCTAATAACTTAATAATAGTAAAACGTTGTTAATAATTATGATTCTATGGAATGGTGTTTGTGCATACTCGCATGTCATCTTTACTTTCAATTATTATATTGTTCATGCATACTCGCTATGCTAGGATGTGATTGTTAGGCATGTGATTGTTTTCGTTGGTGTGTGGAATGGGAAGGGCCTAGGGTCTGAGATCATTCCTCACACAGCTAGCACCTTTTCGTATCATTTCTGACTTAGCATGCTTAGTGCAGGTAGGGTATCAGGGGGAGGAAGTGGCATTATGGTCTCTGGCCTGGCCACTAGACTCTAGCTCTATCTCTATGTCGTAGGGAGCTGTGCTGGGATAAGGTCTACTATGATGACATATAGGATTGATTAGTTGCAAGCCCAGTTTGCAAGTCCTCGCCAATAGGGGCTTACGTGTTGGTATGGGTAGGGCATCAGGGGAAGTGTTGGCAGTGTTTGATCCGGACGCTTTAGCTCTATCTCTATTCTATGGTGGGTGCATGTGGGACGACAGTGGTGTTTGATCCATTGGGCGGATTCACACACTCATGTATAGAGGTGCGGTGGCCGCCAATCCTTTCTATAGCACATTGCAAACTTAAAACCAGACCATAATGTGAATGTTACTCATCCATATTTGTTGCATTGTCTGATTTTCTTACTGAGCTAAGTTGTGAGCTCACCCTTGTATACACACTATTTTTAGATGTTGATGCAGGTTACACCGTAGAGGACTACATGGATGCTCTAGTATATGGAGGTTTTGCTGCCTTGGAAGTGCAAGCAGGGGAGGACGAGCATAACACTTCATGTGAGTGCCCTTTCTGCGTGTACCTCTAGGATATTTGATTTATTTATTTTATTTATTTTCAGTTGGATTTATAATTGGGATGTAAGGATAATTATTTATGTTTTGATATTTTGAATAATTGGATAATTTATTTATCAATAGAAGTACTCAGTTCATTTAATTTAAGACTTTCGTTGTATTCTATTATATTCTGATTATGATTATGTGCAATGGTTTGTATGAACGGACACAGTCTTATTGAGATCCTGGTATGAACCGCTGGTTCAATGATGGTTCACTCACACTTCTGGTTCAGCAAAATTGGAGTGTGACATCCCTCCCTTGGATTATATACAAAATAAAATCAAAATGTAAATCCATAAGATAAAATAATATCAATATGTAAAAATAAAATACTAATCAATATAAAATAATATAGACGTATAATACAAAGCATATCATGTATGTAAAAATACAATATACATAGACTGAATCGATTCGATCCGATTTAGTCTAGGCTGGGTCAGGTTGGACTGGTCAAGGTTGACCTGGTTGGATTGACTTGGGTTGAGTCGGGCTGGACTGACTCGGGTCAGATTGGCTTCTCTCTCTCATTCTGTCATTTCATGAGCCATTTCGGCTTGCCGCTCTGCATGGGATCCTTCAGTGACTTTTGTCCTAGATTTTCTACGTCCACTTTAAAGATTACTGAGAATGAAGAACATTGGTGCTTGAATCACCTATTCGGACGTCAAATGACCAAAATATGAAGAATCGAAGCTTTGACGATAATCCGGTTGGCAACTTTGCATGGGACCCATTGGTGGCCTTTGCCCAGAATTCTTTATGTCCACTTTGAAGAGGACGGACAATGGAGCACATTGGCGCTTAAATCTCCTGATTCGGACTTCGAATGATCAAGATATGGCCGAATGAAGTCTGATTAATCAAATTTATGATAATTCACCCAAAAATCCTTAATTTATGATAATTTGTACAAAGCCCTTGGAATATTTATGTCATTTTCAATTCGAAAAACACGATATCTTCTCCGTCTGATATCGAAATTAAGTGATTCTAGTCTCATTTCAAAGATAATTCCATGAACTATGCATTCATGCAGGTTACAATCCATAACCTTGCTGTGGGGCCCGTTTAAATCAGCCTTGAAGGTGCCAAAAAATCCAAACCTTGAATTGAGACCCGCAACCTTTCCGAATGTGTTGTGCACTCCCCTGTACTTTTCCAAAGCTTCACTCATCTCCCCTCCTTTGCTGTCTATAAACCAACAAGACTCTGATCAATTGGGGATGGCAAAAATGGGATGCTTACAGTACTTTTCTCTTCCAATAGTTTCAGAACACATGATTGAAAGTGGCTAAACGAGATGTTTTTCTAGAATAAGTGACATTGGTTGGCAGGCCTACCTTGTCTATTTGATGATCTATCTTGTATTTATTGACTTTGGGATTTATTACAATTCTGGTGGACACGGGTTCGAATCATGGAAACAGTCTCTCCACATTGTGGAGGTAAGGTTGCGTACATTCTACCATCCCCAGACCTTGCAGTAGCGGGAGCCTCACGCACTGGAACGCCCTTTTACAAATATCTTCATGCAACGCATCACATCTACAAGAAGCAGAACACACTTTCTCCTTTTGCAGGTAAGTTCTATTTCCCGTTTAATATGTACGTCTTATGTTTTTCTTGCATGGATAAAATGAGAAAAGGTAATCCACTCGTTTATGTTTGTAAGTCTCCATCTAGGGGTTCATGCTATAGCATTTTAGCTGGTTCACATGAAAATACTTATAAATCAAACTTCACTAAACTCTCTTATTAACCAGGATGGCTATTTTTTTTTTCGGTAAATGTTAACTAGGATGGCTTAAATATACATAAAATTGCATTGAAACTAAACGCGTTTAAAGCAAGTTTTAACTAATAGAGGGGCAGTTTAGACGAAATTGAAGAGAGAATGAATAATGAGGGTGGGGAGGTGAGTTCACAAAATAGTTTGGAGTAGAAAGTAGAAAATAAGTGGATTAAAGTGATTGAAGAATACTGCTGACTACAGCTTTCCAGGGGATCCAAATCGTCTCATCCATGAAATTTGGGAGCGTGGCCACCCACCGGAGGTCGCCACGTGGAGGTCGGATGAACCACCCCTCCGTTCGGCCAACAGCCGAGCCGAAAGAGAGCGCCGCGGATTCATCCGACCCCCACATGGCGACCATCCAGTGGGGTCGCCGCCACGCCTCCCGAATCTCAGGGATGAGACGATTTGAATCCTTTCCAAGGTTATGCATCTGTCAGGTTTTGCAGAGGTATCTCCCTGCCATTTTGCTTCCCCGAATGCAATTCTTCTCCACCCAAATGAGGCTTGCAAGTCTAAATGGATGGATCGCCTTCGTCAGTTGGGTTTGTGTTGGTGGATGGGTTAAAGAAAGATAGATCATTTGGTGGATGATGGACAGTGAGACCCATTTAAAATCAAAATTCCCTTTACGTGTTATTGTAACCAAATGGATTATTTCCATTTCAAAAACTGCTTTCATAGAACTAATTTTATAAAATGGGAATTAGAAAATGAGGAATGGGTAATGAAAACTATGCCAAATGCAGCCTAAGAGCAGTAATAAAGGGCTACCTGATGCCCTGATTCTGTGGCTAAAAGAGATTGTAACATGATTCTCAGTTGTTTCTGTGTTTTTAGAAATGAATGCACTCGCCTGTAAATGTGATTGTTTCTCATCAGGTATTACCTTAAAAAATGTGAAAAAATTTAATAGAAACCATATCCATTGAGATGGGGGGTGGGAGACAATTGGTTAAAACTAGCATTTATTAGCTACATTTAGGTCATTATAGGAAGATGTGAACAAGAGAGCATAAGAGGCAGTTTCAAAATGCACAACAAAAAAAAAACCCGAGAGATTGAGCTTCATTTGCATATAGTTCTTCCTCCATCAATTTCTAATCAAAGATCAGGGATGTTCTCTTGAGTATGGTAGCTTAGGCTCTCTTTGGTATAGTTTATATTTTATGACAAATTATTTATCAGTCATAAATAATAAATGTTTGGTTCTATTAGACATAAAGAAGTAATGATAAATTATCAAAATAATGATAAACACCTTCTAACTTATTTATAGATTTAAATTATATTAATTTATTTTAAGTATAAATAAATACTATAAATCATACCAAACAACTATGTGTCCTTTTTTTTTTGGTGAAACAACTACATATGTCATAATGTATTATGTAATTAATTGTATAAAACACACTATGGTAGATTTAGAATTTAAATTCAATTTATTTTCTTGACAAGACGGCAAAGTTTTCAAAACTTGGAAATTGCTAATAAATAACCATTTGATTAAAGGTGAGTTCTCAAACCTAGCATATGTTTATGTCCAGAAGGGACTAACCTATACGCCAATATTCAAGTAGTTAATGTTATCTTTTCTTTCCTTAAAAAATCGAAATTAATCATAGGTACTGTCATGCACAAACCAGGATGAAAAGTTTGAACAACTGTCAGTATCCAACACACTTCGAGAAACCGAATAATCCTAGGATTCTCCTATTCCATCTGGGTTTTAAAGTGCTTATAGCCTAACTGCATTCCAGGTTATGGTCCACCTAATTGCATTCCAGGTTATGGTCCAACCAGCATTAACAGGTTCAAAATCTTAGCTCTTGAGTCTTTCAGTTTCAGAGCTTCTCTTGATTCTTAGCTAACTCTGTCAACCCATTTAGCCCAATTGGCAGGTTATGCATTCTACAAGACACATAAGCATCTATGTGGAAGATTTATTAAACTTAAAGCTTTTTATAACTTTATTACAGATTTACATGCACATTACTACTGGTACTCTATCCACCATGTGTAACATCTCAGCACACATATCATTCTATGCACACTGTTCTATAGTTTTGCTCTACATCTCTGAATGTCCTAATACAAGTCTGGTGCCCAGACATATCCATCATGGCTATTGGATCCTCAGAGAAGCATTCTGGCCAAAAAGTATTGATTTCTGGTAAGTTGGGCAGGGCAAGCGTTTCACCAATGTCCAATATATCCCCAACCTCCATTAAAGCTGGCACATCTGCTGATGCAAGAGTGGTGGAAGACATCAGTGCCGAAGCACAACCAGGTGATGCGAACTTTTGTGCAATTGCCTTGATTTCTGCCTTCTAAGGTGGAGTTGGACACCCACCAGGGAATTCTGGCTGTTTTTCAGCTGGGAAATTAAACCGCCCTCTTACACCACGTAAACAGTACAGTGCAACATCATATGCTCGAGCTGCCTTTTCTGGAGAATCACAAGATCCTAACCAAATCCTTGTTGAGCTATATGGAACACATATCTCGGACATCCATTGAGTAAATAATTTTTTTTTTTTTTTGCTAGTGATCCCAAAAGAATGAAAAAATAATTACACAAGACACTCCCCGATTGGACAACATTAAGTTCAAGCTGAGTTGTCAATCTGAGTTGTCAATCTGAAATTCTTCAGTAGTTCTACAATGGTTGACTACTAACAAGAATAAAGGGGAAGTGATATTTGCACTTATGTAGATTATATTTGGTTTAAAAAATATGAATATTTTATAGTACAAGAAAAAAAAATTCCCGGAGATCATTGTGATACATAAATAATTTTTTTTCTTTTTGGTAAAAGATACATAAATAAATTAACACCTGCAGGTCTTGAATGAAGCTTTAATAACTGTGATATAAGCAACATCAGTTTATCACACAGTATTCATGATCTAAAGGTGCAACAATTTCCAATAGCAGTCTGGTGGAAAGCAAAACTGCTTTACCTAATGGAAAAGTAATGCAAATGCCAATCTCGAACCAAACCAGCAGGAAATTGGCTTCTGGCAGGATCATACAATATTCCTTGGACACGAACAGTAACAAGAAAAGAAATAGAAAACTGAAATAAAGAAAAGATATAACCAAAGGCCTCTGACCTAAGGTTTCGCTTTCATCCCACCTAGGATTGGTAGACTCTCACTCCACCAAGGCATCTCACCTCTCACTGTCTCTCACAGCACACATGTGCGTAGCACTTCATATTTTGTAGTCAAATTGTTCTAGGGAGCCCTCTTCCCTACACTTTTTCTTATTTGAAAAGGCATTACAAGGATAGTAACCCAATATTAAGTACCTACCCCAATCTCCCCACATGTCTTGAAAAAGAAGAAACATTGAAAATAGAAATTAAAAAAAAAAGCTAGCAACCAAAATAGAAACACAATAAAAATTGTTCTAGGGAGCCCTCTTCCCTACACTTTTTCTTATTTGAAAAGGCATTACAAGGATAGTAACCCAATATTAAGTACCTACCCCAATCTCCCCACATGTCTTGAAAAAGAAGAAACATTGAAAATAGAAATTAAAAAAAAAGCTAGCAATCAAAATAGAAACACAATAAAAATCTAAACTAAATCAGATCTTGGGAGATCTAAGTCAGATCTCGTGAGATCTAAGTCAGATCTAACCTAAACATTCTAAAAATAGGAACTAACACCTAATCTAGTATAGGACTCAAATCCACCATTCTTGGGCTTATACAGTTGGCCCATTACAAGAGAAAACCCAGAAATATTCAGCCCATGACCCATGCAATTTGTTGGGCACTCAAAATAAAGCCTAGTGGTCCATTCCGGTGGTGTGCTGCTGCATAAAAAAGGCAAGTTAATAGAAGAGCAACAGAATTGGGCACCCTATTCATTAATAAATGGGGGATATTCTGGTGAAAGCAGCCCATGTCTAGTAATCTTTATAATATATAAAGTGAAGGTTTTCTTTCCTCACATGCAGAGGTGTTCTCAACCCTAGGAGTAGCCAAGTGGGAAATTTTTTTCTCTTTATCATTCCTTGCTTAAAAAATCACACTATTCTCTCGTAGGTCTTGAGCCCTAGTCTCCAAGTCCAACTACTTAATATGTTCTTATAGACTATGGTCACAAGCTTGATTGGTAAAACATGAAGAAATAGTGAAAACATGTTGCAAAAGTAGTATTAATCATCTGTGGATGGATGGAATCAGAAGAGTCACTGCTAAAGGACACTAAAATATACCACAAAATGGAATAAAGTTCATTCAAATTTTGACTAAATCAAAACAAGATCAGTCTTCATGAGTTTATTCTAATGCCCTAGAAACTAGCTAAATTTACCTGTCAAGCTCCCTGGCTTATAAAAAGGTAAGAAAAAAGAAGGATACGAGGCAATTTCATAAGGAGAGTTCACAATCAGGACATATGCAAAAGATTTGTTTAAATAAGTGAACCAAGACAAATTCTAGGCCATCATGTGCCTGATGGCTTTTTAATTCATTGCAAGTTCATGAGTGTTCAAGCCCTGTAAGAAGGTTTTTCAGGCCTGTTCAGAATTCACTTGCTCTTCACTGGACTGATGTTCTACAAATCATATCTAGCTTTGTCTTGGAAGGACTCGACACAAAAACACTTACTATCATAGGGTGTATGATCCATAAATTTCAGTTGCAATCTTTAATCCTTTTGAGAAATAAATTTCAGTCGTTGCAAAATAAATTTCGTTTTGAAGTTTCGACACTGGGTAGTCTAGGTTTAGACCCTTGGCTTCCTTGGCTTGAAAACCAATGTTGAAACACTTGGGTTTCAACCCTGGGTTTCGTTTCGGCCAAGCACAAAATTGAGAAGTCGCAGATTTCAATCGAAACCTAGAACCATGGGAATAAGAAAGAGATATATGAAGAGTGAACCATCTTATCTCACACTAAGGGCCCGTTTGATAAAACTTCTGCTTCTGGATTTTGGATTTCGGTTCAAATTTCTACTTCTGATTTAAGTGGATTCTGAAGCCGTTTAGGAGTAGAACATATTTGATAACACAGTTATGGAATGGACTCCAGGACGGTGGTGGTAGGTGGTGGGTGGTGGCACTAGTGGTGATTGGTGATGGTGGTAGTGGGGGTGGTGGTGCTGGTGGTGGTGGAGGGTGGTGGCGGTGGGTGGTGGTGGTGGAGGGTGGGTGGTGGTGATGGCGGTGGTGGCAGTGGGTGGTGGGTGGGTGGTGGTGGTGGTGGTAACGGTGGGAAGTGGTGGCAATGGGTGGGTGGTGGTGGAGGGTGGTGGCTATGGTGGGTGGTGGGTGGTGGGGGTGGTGGTGGTGGAGGGTGGTGGGTGGGTGGTGGCGGTGGGTGGTGGTGGTGGAGGGTGGTGGGTGGGTGGTGGCGGTGGGTGGTTGGTGGTGATAGTGGGCGGTGGTGGTGGTGGGCGGTGGTGGCGGTGGTGGTAGTGGGTGGTGGTGGTTTTGGTTGGTGGTGGTGGTGGTGGGGGGGGTGGCTCTTTCATCTCCCAATTTTGGCTTCTGAAGCAAAAAAAGCTTCTATTTGAAGCTTCAAGGGGGTGGCTCTTTCTTCTCCCAATTTTGGCTTCTGAAGCAAAAAAAGCTTCTATTTGAAGCTTCAATTTTTTGGATTCTAGAACCCTTTTGAAGCCATTTTGGAGCTGGTTCACTAAATGGAAGTAAAGAATCCGAACCGGTTTGCCAAACACGATTCAACTCCATTTATGCTCCAGAAGCCAGAATCCAGATTCTGGAGTGTTATCAAATAGGCCCGGCCCGTTTGATAAAACTTCTACTTCTGGATTCTGGATTCTGGTTCAAATTTGGATTCTACTTCAGGCTACTCCAAGATTATTTTGGAGTAGAAACTTGTTTGATAACGTAATTTTGAAATGGATTCCAGAACATCTTTGAATTAGAAACATGTTTGATAACACATTTATCCCCCCAATGGAAGTCTAGAAAAACAGTTGTGGTAGTAGTGGGTGGTGGTGGTGGGTGGTGGCAGTGGTGGGCGGTGGTGATGGTGGTGGCGGTGTTGATGGTGGTGGTAGAGGTGGCGGCGGCGGTGGTGGTGGTGGGTGGTGGCTGTGGCAGTGGCAGTAGTGGTGGTTATTGTGATGGCAGTGGAGGTGGTGGTGGTGGCGATGGTGGTGGTGGTGGCGATGGTGGTAGTGCCGGTGGCGACAGTGGCGGCGGTGGTGGTAGTGGCAGTAGTGGTGGTGGTGGAGATGGTGGAAGTGGATGGTGGGTGGTGGCGGCGGTGGTGGTGGTGGCGGGTGGGGGTGGTGGTGGTGGTGGTGGTTGTCCTGGCCGTGGAGGGTGGTGGCGACGGTAGTGGTGGTGGTGGTAGTCAAGTGAGAGTCATGTGAAAATCAACTATTTTCTTTCTCCCAAAAAGTTGATCCAACAGCTTGGAGCAAGTATTTATGACTCCAAAATTTTGGATTCTGGAGTCATTCTGAATCCGGTTCACTCTGTGGGAGTTGGAATCCAACCAGACTTATCAAACGTGCTTTTACTCCAAAATGGCTCCCTGGGAGCCAGAATCCATAGAATCCAGAAGTAGAAGTTTTATCAAACAGGCCCTAAAAGTCTCGTTTCCATAGAAGTAAAAATCTACAAATTCTTACATGTATTAGCCAAACAGGGAACAATGACACTGTGGGACTTCTTTTTCATTGTGTTCTTTTTGGGCAGCTTACATCCCCTTCTTTCGAGAATGAATATTTTTTAGCATACTCACTTTCATCATTAAAATATTGAATAAATTTAAATGGCTAATTCCCTATTTTAGATTTCTTTATAAGATATTCATGGGATTAGCATTTGATCAAGTTCACTTTCCAAGCATCTAGTCTTTTTCCAATCTATTTGATGCAGGACGACATTGAATGGGCTTATTTTAATGGAAATAAGCCTTGGGTTGGGTTATATGTATGTTGGGCCTTTGATCAAATCAGCTTTCATTGTATATGCCACTTTAAGGGCCTAAATTATGGGTAGAAGGTAGGAGTATGGGATTAGGTGTTAGCAGTCTAAATCTAGTTAGAGAAGTTTTTATCTAGTTGGACAAAGCTTCAAATGTTTTGAGTTGTTTTAAACTGTTTTCCTTTATTTTAGGCTGAGTTTTATTAGAAATAAATTATCTCTACGGTAAGTTAGTGTTTGGAGGAGTTCTATAACTAGTTTGCTTCTTGTTGTAAAACTTCTATATAAATTAATTTGCTTCGTGTACTAAGACTTTTATATAAATTTGTAAGGGGCTACAAGCCTGAGCACGAATTTGAATTTGAACAATAGAAGAATATTGGTTGTTGCCAAAGTTTGGTTGTCTGGGGTGATTCAGAATGCCTCCAAGTTGTGGTAATTTGGTAAGAACCCCCTTGGTGGTAAATCCAAGGTAGGATTTCAGTTGTTGAATCCTGATTCTGTTCTTTCCAATATTCATATTCTGTCATAGAATTTCTTACAATCCTGGTTGTTCAAAGCTCACAATCTCCCCATTAATTATGGTTATAGAATTGCCCTATAAGACAATTCTATTAATTGGTATCAGAACCAATGGTTGAAACCCATCAGAGAACTTATCAATGGAAGAGAAGGTAGACAAACATCTTGAGATCATGACTTAACTCACAAATTGAGTTGGAAACTTAAAAATCACAATAGAGAGATATCCCACTCAATTACAAAACTCAAGAGGAGTTACCAGATCACTCAATCACCAGCAATGCTCCTCAACCAGGAAGAGGGCCTCGAAGGTTAGCCCTGCAAACCCTAGCACCTCAACCACAAGCCAATTTTGAAGATCACATGTGCTTACTTTGACGGAGGCATTCCACCACGACGTCCAGCTGATGAACATCATTAAATCAAGTTAGAATCAAAGGAGTTCAATGGTCACCATGATTTCCAAGGCAACTTGCCAGTTGAAACGTATAGAAGCCCTCCACCACCTACCTTTGAAGAACGCATCAAGTCTTTACATGATAGGGTCTTCCAAGCTAACGAGCACCAAAAGCAGCCACCAAAGGACTCCAACAAAGCAAAGGCACAAGCCGCAGAACTCGAAGTTGCACCACCAAAGGAAGCTCCGGTTCCTCTACCAATTTTAAAGAAATCAGTGACTAAATGCAAAGACCACATCCTTTGCAAAGAGGACGATGTTCATTCTCTAGAGCCACTATTGAAGATTGTGTTGAGGTGGTAAAGGCAATCACTGAAGTGGTCAAAGAAGACGAAGTTGAGATGGTGTTACCGGACAAGGTGGTGATCAAGGAAGATTTCACGAGCATTCCACATGATGCTATGACTGTAACCACGATATTCTGGGTGTTAATTGTGAAATTGAGCACATTGAGTTCGTGATCCCACTGCAATACTTTGAAGAACAAGCTCCACGCCTCCATAAATACATTCCTAACGTTTGTGAGCTACCAGAGTACTGTTACGGGCTGAAACTGGACGTGCATCATATGCATTTGATTCTTCGCTTGTGTAAAACTTGAGGTCGAGTTTTATCTGAGAAGAGGAGAGTTGATGCGAGTACGACATCGAATTGGGCTTATTTTAATAGAAATAAGCCTTGGATTGGGTAATATATATGCTGGGTCTTTGATCCCATAGGCTTTCATTATAATAGACTACTTTTAATGAGCCTAAATTAATGGGAGAAGGTAAGAGTACGGGATTAGTGTGTTAGCAGCCTAAGTCTAGTTAGATAAATCTTTATCTAGTTGGATAAGAATTTAATGCTTTAAGCCTTTTATTGATTTGAAGTGTTTTAAGTTGTTACCTTTTTATCAATCCAAATCACAGATCAGATCAGATCACAACACCACATTAATCCTTAGATTCCTTATTTTACATAACAAGGGATGGTACTTTGAACATAAATAGCGGCAGTTTCTGCCCACACTATAATCTTGCCTTGAAGACTCTCAAACCAGAACCAATGTACCGATCAGACTCGCTCTGATATGACGTTTTTTTTTTTTTTTTTTGGTGAAACTCTGATATGACGTGACAGTAACAGAACAACACAACCAATACCTGCCTAGGTGAGTCTGAATGACCTAATGACTGCCTAATATGTTTCTTTATCCTATATGAAATATATGAAATTACAAGGAACTGCCAACTTACAGATACTCATAAATCCCTTAAAGCAGGAATAACATTCCTAAAATACCCCTCCTGCAGTAATACTTAAATATTTAAGCACTTTAACCATAGTTGTCAAAGCGACAAGACGATCCAAGGCGTTTGGGGCCATCCTGGGCGCCTAGGGTTGCCTAGGCGACCAAGGCGTTCCCAGTGCATTTTTTTTATTTCTAAAATAAATGTTATATATATGCAACATTCACAAAATAACAACATTAAGACAAACTTAATAATATGTGGGTGGACCCAAGTTACTAATGTACACTAAGACGGATTGTGCTAGAGTTAAGTAAACAATATTATGACTAAATTGCGACTTTTAACGAATTTGATCGGAGCGTAACTCCTTTAATAGTTCGGATCAAGCAACCGACGTGCAAAGCAGCAAACAGCTTCCAACAAACCGAGATGCTGAATCCAAATTATAATGAAGGAGTTACACTCGGCAAACCTTGTCGAATACGGGAACGTTTAAAGCGCGAAGAAATTATTTTTGGGTATCAAAGCAAAAGATATTTTGGCGCACTCTTGGTTTTTAGTGATGATTTATTATAATAAGATTTATAGAATTTTATATTTAGAAAAAACCAACATTTAAAAGTTGAAAATGCCCTCGCACCCAAAAATATGGTTTGTTCTTGAACAGGGGGTTGACTTTTTTCCTTCGGAATTGAATTTTAGACTATTTTTATTGGATTCAAATAGGGGTATTGCTATTTATGAAAACAAGTAAATGAAACATACTAATGATATTAGTCATAAATAATTCGCCGATAAATGTTGTTCGCCCGGCGGCGACCAAGCGCCCGGCGCGCCGTAAAACCGCCCGGAGCCTGGCGCGCCTAGGAGCCTTGACAACTATGACTTTAACACATAATTTCAGATGTAATTTTCCTGCGAATACAAATATGTGGGTTTTATTGCGTCGACATACACCATACACTGTTTCCCGTAAAATTCAACCAAGATGCAGTTTATTTTTATCACTTTACCAGTAATTTTTACCAGTACACAGTTGTACATTACCACAAACTTGCTTTAAGTTTTATGTAAAATCTCTATAAATTTGTTCAGTCATTCTTGAGACAAAATTAGAGGCCGGGCCTTGGCACAACAATAAGATTGCTCTGTTGTGACCTGATGGTCATGGATATCAGAACAGTCTCTTTGCTAAGCAGGGGTAAGGCTGCTTACATTTGTTCCTCCCCAAACCCTGCAATGGCGAAAGCCTCGTGCACTGGGGACGCCCTTTTTTATTCCCAAGACAAAATTGACACTTACAACTATAATCTGCTTGGTATGCATAATACCCTTAAACTACTCTAATAAATAAACAAAGAGCAGTAGCATGGAGAAAGATAACAATTTCACAATTCAATTCCAACAACAGCTTTTAAGGAAACAAATCCTTCAAACTGCAGAAAGATTCATTAAACTATTCCAGAAGTGAACTCTTAGAACAAGGATTATGTACTAGTGCATTAGCAGTCATCTCTCTCTCTCATGTGCAAGTGCAGAATGCTCTTGGAATAATTACATGGATCAATCAATTTTAATCCTACACAATTGAATCCTCAAACCTTAAGAGGATGAAGAAGCGGCTACTTCAGACTTGCTCCCTGAATTAGCAGGAAGAGGTCCAGCTGATGGTGGAACATAGATGCGTGCTTTCTTAAGAATCTCAGCAACAACCCAATGTTTGTGTTTGCTCAACGGCCTGGAAGGATCCAACCTAACCTGCAAATTGCAATTTCCACAATCAAACCTCAGCTTTATCCTTTTCATTTTAGATGAATAACATACTATATTAGGATTCAGTAGATAATATAGAGTAGAATATGGGAAGTCAAATGCCCACTAAAATCATTTACATCAAATTAAGGAAGTGACATTGGATCTATAACCATGGAACCTTGTGTAATTTATACTTGACTAGCCTGAACAAGAAGCTGAAGGTGGAAGAAAGGGAACTGTCCCTAATCAAATCAAAAGTTCCAGGACTAACTGAATCTGAGTTCAAGCCACTGAAGAACTAGCTGATTTGAAATCCACCTCCAACCAATGAAGGTGCATGGATCTAGCATGTCACAGAACCAAACTGATGAGTTGACTCAGTTCCTTAAATTCTCAGAAAAGTTTATCAAAGTGTCTTGGTTTAATGAGAAACTAAGGCTTTGTTTGGTTGCAAGGAGAATTGAAGGGAAGGGAAGTGAAATTTTTATACTTTAAATGGAAACTTTTGTAATGATTACAGCACATACTATCACATTACTATCTAACTAATTCCAAATTATTCCACATTTAGACATTAACTTATACTTCACTTTGCATCCAAATCCCGCCCATTTGAAAAGGAAAATAAATTTTACATTTTATAAGTATCATTACTAAATATGTTAAGAAAAGTAAAATAAATTTTATATCTTATACAATCATAGTGTTACCACTACAAAAGTTTCCATTTAAAGTATAAAAATTTTACTTCCCTTCCCTTCAATTCCCCATGCAACCAAACAAAGCCTAAACTAAACTTAAGAGAACAAACATGTTAATAATAATTCAGGAAGGGGCAAATAAAAAACAAATCATGGAAAGCTTACTAGAGAGGACTAGACGACAGATAAGTCACTTGCCACTTCCTGACTGGCAGGCTCATTGGCAGTCTCAATTGGAATGAGGTGTTCATGGAACCGCAGAAGCAAGTCTGTCAAAGACGAAAGAATCTCCATAGCAAACCTTCTGCTGCAGCAATCAACCTGCTGTTCCAGAAGAATCCCTTCACAATGATATGATTACAAGCCTAGGGAGAACCACTTGAGATGAGAAGAACTACCTGATCATGAAAAGCTCCCAAAGTTTCAGAATCAGATGTACCCTACTTGCAGAGAAAGCTGTGAGGGGAATGAAGCCCGGTCCGAGAAACCGTTTGAAATAAAACATCATCTCGAGCCAGACGACATTCCCCACACTGTCGCCATGCTCGCTGGAAATTTCTAACCTGTGTTTTTCCAACTAATTAACTGATGCTAATACGAAAATCATGTTGCACAGATTCGTCATGTTCCTCCGGGAGATGTCACTGGCCCTTGCAGTCGTGTAGTAGTGGTCGTGAACTTACTGAAAACCCAAGAAAGAGAGAGGCGGTTGTGACAGGCAGGTAGATTGGGGAAGGCTGCCTGAAAAGGATAATTTAGAGATTTTGCAATATAGGAGGATAAAAAGAGATGGAAGTTTGCTTTTTTGGGAATAAGAAAAGAAGCTCACCGGCCCATCATTTTGTGTCTTAAAGGGTCTTCTGATACGCCAATTATTGGAAGCGTGCAGCCGTAGATTCAATGTTGGGTCCCTGATGTAGGACCTGCTGATTTAGGCCCTCATCATTGATTGAATATGGAAGTTGGGCTCCAAATTCTCAACTTCACTCCAAAGCAAAGGAACTTACCCCAGTGTGATTTATATGACCCCCGTACATGTATGAGAATTAGTACATCAAGTACCATCAGTGTGTCTTACCCAAAAAAAAAAGTACCATCAGTGTGGGTTATCCAATCAGATGATGACTCAGGTTAGGAAGTACCGTACCACTGTTGGAATGGGGCTTAAGGGTATTGTTTGGCTTGTCTGGTCAAATAAATGATGCTGTAACACCATTTCATATGCCAAAGTTGAGTTATTTTTGTGGATAAATGGATCTTGAAAATTGTATTCCAAGCAATATAAAAGGTGAATCTAATGAAGAGAGAGAGAGAGAGAGAGAGAGAGAGAAAGGAAGAAAGATCAAATGGCGATTTCTTCTCTTTCTTTCTTTTAGTAAATAAATTACCTTGATTCATGGTTTTAGTAGTTGGTGTTGGATTGACTAGATTAACTGATTCGTATTGATTTTGACCATGATGGATCTTCCAATATTATTTCATATTTTTTTATTGGTATCAGCTATATCGTGCAACCATTGGCTCTGTACCCGATCAGGATCAATATCGGATCAGTTTCAGCCACTATTGATAGTGTGTCTGTTACCTGGAGCTAAAACCTTGCTAAGATCTCTCTAATTCAAAAAGCAAAATATCCCTAGCTACAGAAAGAGAAGCAAATTTCACCTCTATAGAGTTAGCCTCACTAGATTAAGGAGAGAGTTTCCTTTACCCAGGATGATAGAAATTTCGGGAGAAGTTCTTAAATGACTGTCATATTCTCCGTTTGTTGAATGCCAATGATACAACCCACTATTCCTAGATCCTAATCTCAATACAACAATATGTATCTAAAGCCTCTTTAACCCAAAGTGAAGATGTTCCTTCATTTTCACCATGGGTGAAGGGAACCTGGATCCTTAGATTAATTTTGGGATATGACCCTCCCTCATCAGCCTGTATATTGGATGCCGATGATACACCCCACTATCCCTGGATCTTAATCTAAACCCTCTAAATTAAGCTTGGATGAAGATGTAATTTTTTTTTTAGGTAAACTTGGATCAAGGTATTCCTTTTCACCATATGTGTTTAAAACAGCTGGATCCTAAGATATATATAACCAAAAAAAAAAAAAGGTTAACATATATAAGATAACTACTTATGAAACCCCTAGATATATGGAAGAAACATGTGTAATGCATAAAAATCAGCTATAAATTTTGTGTTCTATGAGGAAAGAAAGGGTACACATTCAGCAAAAGGAGGCATTAAGACCACGATAAAGACAATCAATCAGAAGCGGACATGTGTACTCACATTAGGGGCACATATGTTAAAATCCTAGCCTGATACACCCCACGATGTCAAGATAACTGTGAATAACCGAGCTCATCTGGTTATGTCAGACATGTAACCCATTACACCACCACCAAGCATAGATTGCGGAACTGTTATAGAAAAGTGGACAGTTAGATCGTGATCGAATAGTCAGAAGACACCATGCTTACACAACTCTCATATTCAGGGATAATTGTCGGGTGCATTATCCACCCCATCATGATGTTAATTACCCCGAAGAACTCGGGATATGCCTCGATAACCGCATATCTGTAGAGGTAATCTTCAAAATCCATGCCACTCTATGTCACCCTATATATGCCCCCTTAAAATGAAGGTAAAGGGATCCTATATTCTAACTATTATGACTCTCCTTATTGTCAAATTAGTCAAACCTCACTCTACCAGAACTCAGTTCATTGTTGTTCTAGAATTCCATCTGCTTGTTGCCATTGCTGATTAAGGCATCTGAGTAGCCATAAGGTTATCCAACCCACCTCTCTACTGTCTGTTTGTTTCTTATTGACATGTGTCATTATCAGGAGCGCCAGACCAAAACCAACGGCAACAGGAGGTGCATCGTGTTGATTATTTTTCTCTTCAAAGTCTTTGTTAAATAATTCTTCAGTAGGGAGAGATTTAGTAATTATTTTTTCTTAATCAAGAAAATTACTTCGACTTTTCATTATGGCTCATTTGTTTTGACGTATAATTTTACTTGTTAAATTTTATATGTAATTTTTTTTTTCAATTGTTGTTTCCAAGAAGTAAAATATACTAATTTCTAAACTGGAGGGAAAATGATTTTTTTTTTTTAATCTATTGGAAATAAATTTTGAAAGAAAAATTACATATAAACTATTACATGTAAAAATTTAAATCAAAATAAATGGAGATGCCATTAGAAAAAGAATTGCATGAATCTCCCTACTTGAAAAACAAATGATGGCTTCTGAAAAGAAGCAAAATCACCAACAACAGCTTTCCCATGATTATATTGAGGAATGGTGAATTTTTATGTTCATTTAGTTATGATTTGCCTTCAGCATTGCGCTTTCCCTCTCAATGTACAAGCTATCATAATTTTAGCAATCTAGACAGATTTCCAATATTCTTTCCATTGCCAAAATGCTTAATGAAAAGCTCATGACATATATTAGAAAGAATGGGTCTAATATTGTTCAAATACTGATCATAGAAGTTAGTAATCGAATCATAAAAAATGGTACAGGACAGATGACATAAGGATTTCAATTAATTATATCAAATAAACATTAACATGAGGATTATAAACAAGATTATGTAAAGGCATAGAATATTAATTAGAGAGTTTCAAACAAAGTTTGAAGTATCAGTATCAAGTATCATATGATAAAAGTAGTTTTAATAGACGTATCGTATATATTACAGAGATGCAAGATACACTAAAGATACACGTGGAAATGGTTAAGAAACAAATAGAAATGCTTAGAAAAAATAATGATGTATTAATACCACTTTGAAGCATAAAATACATTCTTATATAGAAAGGATAATGATGCATTAAAAAAATAATAAAAGGAAAAAATGGCATTTACAACTTTTTCATCTTTTTCGTCCATGTATTTCGATCCGTTATTTGAGCAATGTAAATCCTCAAAAAAGTGTTCGAATGGTGAAGATTATGGTCATTTTTTATGTTAGACGACTTCTCTAAACTTATATCAAAGAAAAACAAGTTTCCAAGGCCTTCTGTTGCGTTTTGTTTCATATCTCACTCATGGGTTTTTGTTTCACAGGTTTAATGCAAGCGTATCAAGTGTATATTACAAGTATCGGATCGTATTAAACTGTACCATTCCTGAATCGGGCATTTTCGACTCACATCAGTCTCGTATCGGACGATACAAGGAAGATAGATACATTTGTTTTTTGTTTTGTTTTGCTTTTATAAGTATCGTATCAATACTCAATACCCTTCGATATTTATACGTACCATACTGAGAATACTTAGAACCTTGTCCTCAAGGGATTAAAACAAATGGGCCATATATAAGTATTATGTGAAATTACCTAACTGTCCCTTTCTTTGTGGATATAAAGAAATATCAAGTAGGTAAACCTCCCTTACCCTGCCTTCCCTTTCTAGGGTTTGGCATGCTTACCCTTAACTTCTTATGAGATAATGGCTAACCATTGCTAACTAAAGGTAAAAAATAAAAAATTTGCAGCCTTAGCTGTGTGGCATGTGGGTCAAGTTAGGCCAGATATAGTGCCAATTGGGTAATTATGTCTGAGTGAATAAGGATTAACTTGACCATGTCGCGGAGGTGAGAGCACCAACCCACTCAATAAGCTGGAAGCACCAGCACAAGCCTTCACGACAAAGACAGCACCCGAAGTCATTTGAAGCTAAGCGCCAAAGTCAACACCACAATGAGAATTTGGGGAAGAGGTTCCACTCCATAAGATATCTAGCCAAGGGAGAATGAAGGAATTGTTAGGGACTTCATCTCATATATACTTCCACAAATCAAGACTGCATTAGCTGAGATCATATCAAACAAGATTGACATGCTTCATCATTAAGTTCAATATAATCACCAATTCAGCCTTTATTAAGTAAAACATCATCCATCGGACCAAGAAAATACCCCAAGCACCAGACCACAACTAGTCTCTGAACACGCACCTATCCCTGATGGACCCTGATACTCCATATGAATCTGGTCAATCACATTTTAGACTCCATCTATTTTTTAAAATGTCTGGCATCCTGTGAACTCCTATCTAGTCCATACAGACGCTATATGAGATAAGAAAATACCAAAAAACAGCAACGTCTTAAGAGGGAAGTGTAAAACCTGACCCAGATACTCCAGCACAGAACTCAAGCAACGAGTATAACAGTGGTTATGAGATACGCATTTAATGTCATCCTAAATGAATGCCTCAAAATAATAAATTCTGATACTTAATGGATGACTCTAGACAAGGAAGATACTTTTTTCTCAGATATTCTAAGAGTTCAACTAATGGTGAAACATAAGGATCTTGATGCAGGATCGTCTTCAGCTACATCTTCTCTTGAGAAGTTAAGAGGAAGAATGACACATGACTTTGCGAAGCTTAGTAAGCTTTTGGTTTTGGTCATTGGCAAGCTGTAAAAAGGCCAATTGTTTCTTTTTTCCCCAGATGTATCTCCAAAATGCTGCTTGTACTAATTTACATATACCTTTCCTTCTTGGATCCTTAAATGGGGCCTCCCAGTTTGTTATTAGCACCAAAAAAACCCACGGGAGTAGTCTAGCTATCCCCATTGAAGAGAACAAAGCCTTCCCCACTGCCAGTACCTTCCACACTATCTCACTCAGAACTGTGGTCACCAAAATGCACAAAAATGAAAACTTTGTGTGTGTGTGTGTGTGTGTGTGTGTGTGTGTGTGGGGAGGGGGGGGATCATTGTATAAACAAATCCTAAGGAAAGACAGGACCAGATAGCCAAAAGATGCCACCCGGCGAAGAAACCAAAAGGATCTACGCAGAGATCAAACATGAAATCCTATCCACAATAAAACTAGATAGGTAAATCCCAAGAATTTACAATGAACCCATTTCTAGGTGTACCAAACAAGAATCCGAAATGGGTAAAAGAGCACCCCAGATATCTGTTAGCATACAGTAAAGATTGTAGCCTGCTTTGACTGTCAAAGCAGCTGGAGTAGGTTTAGGAATCCCATCCTCAATTAGTTTCCTTTTCTGTTTTAATGTCTTTTACTTTCTTTAGTTATTGTGTAACTAGGACTCTAAATTGGAATGTCCTAGATCTACCGAATTATTGTTTTCTATTTCTATAAATAATAGGTGATAGGGGAAGAGGTCTACTACAGAATTTACGATCTCCCTCTTTCCCCTTTTTCCTGAAATCACTCTCTTGGGTTCTAGTTCTATCAGTTTACTTGTAACAATATAAAAAAAAATGGCCTCCCAAATAACGAACAGGAATACTCACTTAGGCACAGCAGGTCATCCATCTGTTTCATCTCATTCCAAATTAGTGTTGGCAAAAACATTGAGAACATAAGCTAGGGGGCAGGGTGTTACAGAAAGGACAAAAGCACACACACACACAAAAAAAAAAAAAAAAAAAAAAAAAAAAAAAGAAGTGTACTAAACCGTGTGCACCCTTAGGAGGAATAATGTGTTTTGTGACACACGTGCCTCACATGAGATGCATTCTCTATTCATGCTTGATTTGAGGTTGGTAAAATGTCACACAGGTTCAATGGCTAGATAAGTTTGTGTGGGCAAGTCCTAGAACCACTAGGATTACTAAACAGCATTACAGGAACTCAGGTTTCAGCAGTTCAACTCAACAAAACAGAACAGAATTGCAGAGAACTGATATTAAAGAAATAGAATATATGAGTTGAAGCAAAATAGAGCAAACTTCAAGTAATTATCTCTAATAGAAGAAAAACACAATTTATGTAGAAACAGAACACCAGAGAAAGATAGTTTGCATCTCAAAACAAAATACTCTGAATGGCTCAAAATTCAGGTCGAGTGGACTCTATTCTAGTGGAAGAACAGACCTGTAGAATTTGAATAATTGAATAAATTCTTACGACAGAATATGGAGTTTCAGTGAAGTCTTAGTGCCACTAGAAAAACTAGTAGCAGACTAAGACAGCAATTCTCAACCAGAAATCTTAAGAAACAGAACCAGATTTCAGAGAACAGATTATCATAAACTTATATCACAGATTTGAATCAAATCAGACAAATAATAATAGAGATATTTAAAGAAAAACACAATCAGAAAATTGACTGAAAATAGGGTGACCCAGTGAGTGAAAACCAGAAGATTACTGATCTGTTGTTGAATAAAATAAAATAGATGAATGTAAAAGATATAAGACCAGGGATCCACTTGTGGTTTTGGAATCCACTTGTGGTTTTGGAATCCACCCAAAAAAATTAAGAATCCACTCAAAAGAACAGAATTGAATCCGCTAGACTTGCAGAAAACTTCAATAATAAAACTCATAAATTTGTGCGTGAAGCCATAGGCCACTGCATAGAATTAATAACAGACTTTCTAACACTCCTAAACTGATTTGTATTTCAAACTACTACTTGGATAGCCAAGACAGACTAGTAATTGACAATGGCTCCTTCCCTTATTATGCCCCCCTCTATGTTCATATGGTTCTCAAAGCAAATGAGGAATGGTGTGTGATAGGTACCACAAGCTCACTATCCGACACATCTATCAAGAATTAAATCTCTCTCTCTCTCTCTCTCTCTCAGAGCTCAATGTGTAATACAAATCCCATCCTTCAAAGCAAGTGATTAATAAATTTCCTCTCTACACCATCATATGCTTTCTCCAAGTAAAGTTTGCAAATAAGACCCATTCTTCCACTACTAAGCCAACAGTTGATATGTTAATTCACCAACACTGAATCATCCATATCTTGCTCATCATCACACAGGCATTCAGATTCCCAGAAAAAGAAATAATGAGATCCAACGCCTCCCTCACTCTTGTTAAACAGTGTTGAAGATTGACCTATGTACCATGGAAATACATAGTTTTATGAGTTAGTGCTATTTAGTATGGTGATGTTTAGTGAATAAGTGTGTTATTTACTTTAGTTTCCCTTATATTTAAGGTCAGCTATAGCTTTCCTTTATTTCTTTAGTTAAGTGAGGGGTGTTTATGTAATTTACATTATTATTGATTAGTATAAAGCAACGTAGTGGGAAGGAGAGAATACACAATTGATCTCTCCTCTTTCCACTTTGGTCTCTTTCTCTTCTTCTTCTTCTTCTTTTTCTCTTTCACTTTACTTCTCTTTTATAATTTACTAGTCTCAACGAGAGAACCTTTGCCAAACTTTATAAAATCTGACTAGATTTCTTTTAGTTTTGAATCAGTGTGATCAATTTTCTTGAAATTCTTGATTTTCCGCCTATTGCTTCTCATGTTCCTGATTGATTCTTGATTTATTCCAAGAAACCTGTCAATTCCAATATGATCTGGTTCTTTATTTTATATATATATATATCCCTTAGAAAATCTACACATACAACTAGACAAGGTCAGAGAAACACCACATAGCTAGCCATATGGTGTAACATGGCCATCAAACCCTATATGAAGTTTGGATGGGTTTGAATTTATTTTGATCGAATGTCCTTGAGTTTCTCCTATCGACCCTATTCTTCCCCTCAACAATATTATTGATTAAACCCATATCATTTCTATCACTTAATTCCACTACGAGTCTCTCTTCAACAAAGATCTTTATTTATTTCCCCTAAAATAAATCACTTCCTCCAGTAGTATTGTCAACCATATATCCTCAACAGGTTTATATCCTAGGCTCATAACCTGCAGGGTTATTAAATTATTGGACTCACTAGCATCAGGTAACCTTAACTGGTCCAATGAATCCCGTTGAGTAGAAGAGCTCTCTAAGGCTAAGGCATTAGGACTTTATATCCCTTGTGCATGTTGAGACACAAATGGCCATCCTTTCGTAAGGGAAGTAAACAAGCAAACAGTTCAGCATTGCATTTTCACACAATGTGTCTCCTGAGATTAAGATTGTCTCTTTTGACAGTCAAACGGCCTTTATTTTCAACAAGAAGTAATTGCCGAGACCACGATTAAATACTTAATAATACTTAAAAGAATGGTCTGACATTTTTTTTCATGAATGAAGCTTCTCTCTATCATGGGATCTTTGCATAGTCAGTCCACAGAAAGTAAATCAAAATGATATTCATACGGCGACAAGTTTTGCAGGTTCGAAAAGTATAAAAAACCAACATTGATTCATTAAATGTAACATGTTCTAGTTGCAGGTGTACTCTATCGTGAGGATGAATCAGTAGGAGAAGAGAAGGAGAAGCAAAGAAAAAAGAGAGGAGAAGAAGGAAGCTTCAGCTTCAAGCAGATTGCAAAGGCATTGATCTCTTCTGGAGTGGTAGACCGATCAAGTTGACTCATCTCATGTTTTGCAGACGATGTCATGATCTTCACAAAAGCCAATCGTTTGTCTATTGGTACAATTTCTTGCACCCTAAATTCCTTTGCTAATATATCGGGCCTCAGGGTCAACCTCCAGAGTCTTCCATTTTCCTTTCGGGAGTCGATGATCCCCACCAAGATCTTTTGAGAAATATTGCTGGCTTCTCTATTGCCTACCTCCCAATCACATACTTGGGGCTGCCCCTGATCTCATCAAGACTTGTTGCTCACCGTTGTTGTCAGCTTCTAGACCAGCTCCGGAAGAGAATTCAGTTATGGAAGGCAAGATGCCTATCCTTTGCAGGTCGTCTTGAGTTGATCAGATAAATCATGCAAGAGTTCCTATATCTACTGGACAGGGGTATTTTTTTGCCTTTCTTCTTCAATCTTGCGAAAAATTGGGTCCCTCATGAGCACATTCCTATGGATCAAACAACAAAAAATTCCTCCATACTATCAGTTGAGCTGCGGTCTGCTTTGGGCCCAAGGCCTAGTCTAGCCATCTAGGTGTTGCCTTGTTTGTCAAGGCCTTGCCTGCCTAGGCATCCTCTTGGTCACCTTGCCCAAGTTTTACTCAGAAAAAATCATGTATGGTTATATACTTTTGCAATGCACCTTATTGCAGCTCATCATTTCTTTGAAGGGGAAAAAAATATAGCTAAGTCCTAAAATCATGGTAAGTAGAAAACCAAACACTTTCTTCATCATTTATTGCATGTTTTAATGAATGTTGACTGATATTGATTGATTGGTGAATTCTTCACGTCTCCTCTTCAGTTTGTATTTTATATTACCACTATGTAGACTAAATAATAACATAACTGGGTCAGAATTTGAGTAAACAATAAGTACTAATATACCCTTAAAGGTCATAAACTAAACCTGTTTTATCCATGATCCATAAGACAAAGCTTTAGGCCCATAGGCCCCTGGCCAGCGCCTCGGTTCCTTGAACACTAGGGTAACAATCAAGTGGAGGTGTTTCAAATAACGATGGAATTATAAATTCTTGTCAGACAGAGGGTTGGGTCAGTTCAGGGCAAAGATATTTCAAAAGCTGGAAAGAAGCCTACAAGAGTAGCAAGAACAGTAGAAATAGAGCAATCTAACTGTAAAAAATAGCAAGGAGAAGAGATATTCCTAAAGATCCACCAATTTATTTTCAATTACACTTTATTGACCTTTGAATGCTTCTTTTTGTAGACCTTATCGTAAATCCTACTCTTACTATTAACAGCACCAAAATTTTGAAGCCATCTACTTAATTTCTAATGTAAGACCATAACGTGACAGTGATATACAATAATAACTACTTTAATCAATGTGACTTTACATGTAGACATTGAATCAAACTCCTTATCAAATCAAAAGTGCTAAAATAGAAATTGTATCAGACTGACACTCAAATTGGCCATAACCAGCTCGAAATAGTAAGATTTTTGTTCTATTGGAAAGGAAACTGAGTGAACTTTCAAATGACACCAATAATTTTTTACCTTTCAAAAATAACCATAAAGATAAGTGACGAAAAATTACTTGTATGGTGACTCAAAAATTCAAGAGAAGATTGCCAATGCTGAAAGCCTAGGAGGCCTGGTTATAATGTATTTAATTCTTAAAGGTTTTGAGTTTCAGTTTGAGTTTGGAAGAAACTCCATTTCAGAAACTCAGAGAAATCCAGAATGTTTTGTCTGCTCGTCGAATTTTATCCTTCTTCAGTATACTCCTTGTAATCTTGTCTTATTTTCTTTTCTCGTTAATCTAGATTCTGGTATTCTATTCCTTATTCTTCTTTGAATTCTCTCTTAAATATTTGAACCTAAATCTCTTATTTTCTCCGTTATATATTATTCAAATTCTGTTCTCTTCAAACCTTAAGAGTCCCAAATCCCACACCATAACCCTCAACAATTATCGAAAAAGAAACAATTATAATCTGAACAGTACTAACTCCGACACAAGGAGGGGGTCGGAGTGAGAAATGCCCATCAAAGTCACAGAAATGTTATGCTAATACATGGAAGTGCAATAAGACTTAAATAAGAACCACAAGCAACTACACACAGACACACACCAGGTGGGAAGGGAGAGGGAGAGATATTTACTCGGTCGCCAATGTTGCATTCATTTTTCTCATCATGAGCCATGAACTTGCTGGTTCTTTTGACATAACGATTGAATACCTTGTGATGGAACAGACGATCAACCGCCACTACCACCGATTTCTGCATCTTGTTTGAGACAACCGCCCCTACAACCGGTTTCATTGTCTTCCAACCTCTTTTTCAACTTTCAAACCAAACTCCAGATTCCCACCAAAACACTATCAAGAGAAGCAGATATAATGAAGCTCAGAACAAGACTACAAGAGTAATATGTTCATTTGACTATCACCAAAATAGAGCAAGAGAGGTATTTCCAGGCCGAGGTTTTGAGTGGCGCTGCCGGCAGGTTGGGTCGTGTTTTTTAAAACCCTAACCCGACCCTACCTGCCCTGATTAGACCTGTAACAGGGTTGGTTTGAACCTGGTTTTTCAAAATCCTAATCTCAATCCTGACTATTTAAATTTAACCCTAATCCAATCTAACCTAATCAGGATTAAAAAATATACAACCTTAATCCTGAGCTTATCAGAGTTGGACCTAACCCTAACCTGCCCTGATTGACCTGACAAGAACGAATTGGATCTAATTAACCCTGATTCTACTACATTTCTTTCCTAGTCACCAATATCTGCAATCGCGATGGGTATTCCGAGGTTTTACTTGCAAATGATCATAATGCTTGTACAGTCTTCATTCCAAGTTTTCCAGCATGTACACTCAAAACATTAGAGGTTATCTTGGAATCTGGTTCAGGAAACTGGTAGCACAAATATGTTAAAATGTATGTATTAGAAAAATAAGAAACATCAGATCTGCTTATCTGAAAGTCATAACTCCAAAATGAAAACACTATTTTCTGAGCCCAAGGAGAATAACAAGGGAAAACAGATCGATTGGGCACTGTCATGCATTCTTTATTTAATATTTCAAACATTTGATCTTGTCTTGGTCTGTAGGGAGCTCTGTGGACCTTCAATGACAAACCAACTCCAAAACCTTGGTTTTAGTTTTATTTTTTATTTAACATAACTACATAACACTAGTTAGAAGTGTCCAAAAGGCAAAAGGCCAAAAACCCTGAAAGGATTTTTTTTTTTTTTTTTTTTTTTTTGATAAAAACGACATCTATTGATCACAAGAGCAGGAACAACCGCAGGTTCATACAACCAGGGAGTGGACACATGCCAATTAACCATCCTTGCATTGGTTAGGGCCCAAAAACCCTGAAAGGAACAACATCAATAAAAATCATCACTATCAAATCTAAAAGCATACTCAATAGTCAACAAGACAAAGGGATAATAGAGACAACATTCTGGACAATAGAGACCACATTTCTATAAACGGATTCACATCGTCTCCTCCCAGTGGTTCTGGGAGGACATGGCAACCTCATCCGGATGGTCGACACATGGCTTTTGGGTGAATCCGAGACCCACGTTCGAGCCAACACCCTTTGTCGGTTTAGTTTGTCGGCTGGGTGTCCGCTTGAACGTGGGTCTCAGATTCTCCAGGAGCCACGTGTCGGCCATCCAGATGAGGTTGCCACTGTCCTCCCAGAACCACTGGGAGGAGAGGATGCAAGTCCTCTATAAGCAAAAAGAAAAAATAAAAGAGAGAAAGATGATCCAATAGAGGGAAAAGATACCATTAAAATTTTAGAGTTTCCACTTCCCAAGATAGAGAGAAAATAAAGGACGATTATGAACCGTAAAAGTTTAGAACCCTAAAATATAACTGGAAAAAAAAATACCTGCAAGAGAGAGCCCCGCGATGAGACACCGTCGGTCCGTCTGAGAGTCAGAGAGATTAGGGAGGGCCTGGACGCCACGGACTCTGAAAGGCGTTGCCGCTGTTGCTGACTATGGAGTCTGGACTCTGGTGGCAATGCCAATTCTCGGAGGCGATGAGAACTTGAGAGACAGACACCGTGTGAGAGAATGAGAGTCGACTGTCGAAAGACAAAGAAATTAGGTGAGTGAGATTCGGTGACTCGAGAGGGAAAACATAAGGAGAATAGCGTTTAGCAGTTTTGGTAAGGAAGTAAATGGATAGCCAAAAATTTGGATCCGATTCGAATCCGTAACCGTTTCAAAGCATCTGAATCCGAACAATCGGATTTGAAGGCTGATTCGGATACCTTGAACCGGAATCCGATGCGAATTCAGATACCTTTTAAACGGATCGGATTACCGTTTATGATTGTATAAAGGACAAACATGCCATTAACGATAAAACCCCAATATATAAACACTTTGTAAATCAGGAAATGCCTACTACGTTTCCCACTTTCTTCCCCAATACTCATTACTGAATATCCAAGATTAGCGTTTGTAGACGACTCCTCAGTTCTCTAACTCTGAATCAGTTTTCTTCATCAATACTCAACACAACACCCAAGAAGGCAAGAGTAGAGCCTCGGAGGTGTCGACGCCTTTTTAGTTCTCCACCTTCTCAGTTTTCCAACTTCTCAGTTCTCACCTCAGAATTAGAAGTCTTTTAAGTCAATAAGCCGTTGTCTTGTGATTCTTCCTCTCAGTTCTCAACGGTAGTAGCTGATGATTCAACCCTACCTTGTGATTCTTGTTCTCAGTTCTCAGATACATTAGCCGATTCAGCCCTAGCTTCTCTCTCAAGACTCAACACTCAACATTATCAACCCTTTGTTCTCTCGGTTTGTGTTAAGGTTTTTGAGCCGACCACCGATTGCAGTTGCTTCTCCATCTCTTTGCTACTTCCGGTGACTCAGGTAAGGTCTCTTTGCTTTGTTGCTGTTTATTTGTCGATTTCTGTGTTTATGGAATAACAATGATCAAGAAGGGGAATGGAAGGGAGAGGGGTTCTGAAATCTAAATCACTGGTTTGTTGTATTCAAATGAGCAGGTAGAAAATTCGGATTCGAATCGGTTTTTAACTGGATATCTGGTTAAAATTGGGATTCAAATTCGGATTTGTTAAAAAAAAAACAAATCTGGCGGAGCCGAATTCAGATGGAGGGAATAGATATCGGATTCGGATAGTAGGCTATCCATTCCGAATTCGATCCATTTACTTCTCTAGGTTTAAGCCTCTAGGGTTGTTTTGTATATATATATGTTGTTATTGTAACAAGGGTTTGTTATGTTTGGAAACATAACAAAAATATAAAAATACTAATAAAATATAGGAATTGAATAATGAAAGTTGAAATAGATAGGAAAAGTGGGCATTTTCAGTTTGTTTAATAAAAACTTTTTATTAGATTATAAATTGTAATTTAAAGGGTATTTAAGTCTTTACATTTAATCTAGTGCTCATTGGATGCGAGCCATGTGGCGCTGCTTTAATCCTACGGATGATATATATCAGAAAAGTATTTAATTGATTCCCTCTTGTAATATTTTCCTTTTCATAATTTAATTGATTCCCTATATCCTTTGCTAAGATTTCTTTGATTATTTGTGGAAGTATATCCTGTTTTTCCTAAATTTGTTTGAATGAGTTAAATTTCTATCAAATTTCGTAACTTTGGCATGTCTTACATTATTCTTTCAAGGGTTAAGTAGCGTTATTGTTTCTACAATGTAAATAGTCTCTATAAATAGATAGTCGATATAAACCAAAATTGACAAATCATAGTATCGTTGGAATGTCCTCATTGATTACAGTATCACATTTATTAACAATATAAATCAAGGATCACAAATTGAATCACAATTATATTAGTTGATCCAATTTTCACAAGTTTGACTACATGTTGACCATAGGGGATAACCAACCACATGTTTGTTTAGGATTACCATTTTTATTTTTTTGGGCTATAATCAACATAGCGTTACTACAAAGTATCAATGGTATGTTCCAATGGACAATGGGATAAGCCCCTGGTTGCATGGCCATGCGGCCGTGGCCCATGGTTGCAGGGCCTTGCGGCTGTGACTGCATGGCCATGTTGCATAGGATCAGACACACGTTGGTTTCCCATTGGATTTGTACACCAATTCCATCCAGATGAATCGATTTTGAAAGTGGCCGATATCATGTTTGATACATGGATTTAACACCATGTTCATAAGTATGATAGACATGTGGTGTATCTTCTATTAATCCCTTATTACAAATTAATGTAAAATCGTTTTTGTTGATGAGAGATGGTTTCAACTGTCATGGATTTGATACCTTAAATAAATAATCTTTTTATAACATCAATTCCACAAGAAAAATTAGTAAAAAAAAAAAAAAAAATTATACATGCAACCATGGCGGCAAAAGCCTAGCAGTTACAGGGCAAGTTGATCAATCTTAAAAAAAAAATGGTAATCCTTAAAAAAACAATATTTATTGAACTATATCCCTTATAATGGTCAAACTATCAAAGTAGAGATATCCTTGTAGATAGATAAATCGATAGAGACTTTGTTCTAAATTACTGTTGTTCCACCTGATTTGTCAATTTTAGGTTATGTCATTAAAAGATGTGGTACTATGATCAATTGAGACATTCCGATGATAAAGTAGAAGATATTTTAATCGGTTTTTGTGAAAAGTTAACTTGGTTGGAGTTACAATGAAGCAAAAATGACTTTCAAAAATACTTGTCCATACATTATATATTTTTTTGGTTCTCTTCATTCTCAATTGCATTGTTTGGCATAGTATACATTTTTTTTTTTTTTATTCTCTTCGTTCGCTGCTCTGTACATATGGGATCCTTTGGCATTGAGAACCCTATAAAGTAGGGGTGGAAAATTCAAACTATTTTCAACTATTTATTTATATCTTTCCCCGGTTCTTCTTCCCCCTAATGGATACGATTCGGTCTTCTGTATCCATAGGTGCTATTTTAGATTTGGATCTTCTCCAATTGATCATTTAATTGAAGGAATTTCAGTGATCGATTCGATAAGTGACACCTGATGCTCTTCCAATCTAATGGTCCATAACAACTATTATATTTTCATTTTGTGCTCATGTAACACATAATCCACATGGTGCCATACAGGATACAGCTATTACAATTGATACTCAGACTGCCAATGTAAACTAAATAGCAGTTGTGTCACTTTGACCGATGCCTTTCAGATTAGATTCTTAGTTTTACATGCAACCAAAATTTTTAACCTTCGGATCTACCCAAAATAAAAATAAAAAAAATTTAACCTTTGGCGTTTACCTGAACTCCACCTCCAGAAACTATCACAGATAACATACTCTTACAACTCACATATGCAAAATCAACCCGTTCCTATTTGCAAAAATTTTTTCTAAAAAAATAAAATTATTCAGAATACATTGTAAACATGATCAAACAATGGGTTTTACTTAGAAGAATTCTATAGCCCCATTAATGGACTTCCCTTTGTCTTTGTGAGAGGTTTTTTTTCCGGACCTTCTTGCAGCCAGTTTCTGTACATAATCGTACTCGACATTATTCCCTGCTCTTACCGTCTGAGATGAAACTCTATTTTCAGTGTTTTTTTTTTTTTTTTTTTGATACTTTATTTTCAGTGAATGTTATTCTACTTTAACTAGTAAATATATTGTGTGGAATGTGTGGATGGTGAATGCACAGGTTCGGAGACTGGCTTTCCCCAATAGTAGAATTCAAATCCTCTCCTCCCAGTGGTTCTGGGAGGACGGGGATGCCCCCGTCAGATGGCCTACACATGGGTCTCGAGTGAATCCGAACGCCACGTCCGAGCCGACAAGCTAAGCCAATAGGGGTGTCAGCTTGGACGTGGGGGATCGGGGCCCCGTGTCGGCCACCGAGGGCGTCTCCGTCCTCCCAGTGTGGGAGGAGAGGATGTGGATCCTCAGCTTGGACGTGGGGCTCGGATTCATCCGAGACCCACGTGTCGGCCATCCGATGGAGACGTCTCCGTCCTCCCAGTGTGGGAGGAGAGGATGTGGATCCCCAATAGTACCGTTCTAGAAACCCCCTCCACAGCAAGCATGTGTATATATCATGGTATAATCAATTTATTAACCTTTTCCTCTATCTTGTTCATCGCTACATATGCTTTTGTTTATTTTGAATTTGGTGGGCATATGCTTGTCGTCTTGAATGTTTCAGTACATAATAATGTCTGACTATCTGGTGTGGTCATGTGGCTGATGCCTCCAACCCCCTCCCTCCAACCTCTTCACCCAAATCATCTTTTTCCACCACCATTTACTGAGGCATCTCATTTCTCGTCCACCACCCGTTTGTTATTGAGAAGTGGCAATGGGCCATGTTTCATTGCCCTGTTCTGGTGGGTCTACAGTACATATCCCTTCACTCCATTAGTCCTCTGTTTCCTCTTCTGGTGGATGTAGACTTACAACAGCACTATAGATATCGACTAACCATTGTGTGCGTCGAAAATCTTGGTTTTACTGACACTGTTAGTTCTCACAATGTTGTGCTTTGTGCATCCATGAAATGGTTATTGTTTAATTTTATTTCTTTCTTATGTTATCTGTGACCTGTTCTGGCCTTAATTAGAGGATAAAAAACAGTATTTGTTTAACAAAACCCATTTAGTTGGGACAAACTTTGGTTGAGTTGAGTTTCTGGGGTGATATTTGTGGCCCTTTTATCTTATTTTGTATTCAAGTACTGGATACTCAATTCAGAGCTTCCTCATATTCTAAATTCGGCATGCTATAGGTATGCATTGATGGATGGCCCTGTGCATGTAGGTTTGGATCTTTCACTCGGTTTGATTCAGTTTCTAAATTAGGCATGCTATGTTCCAGCCATCCAACACAATTACCTGAATTAAGTGGTCTGGTTTTTTGTTTGTTTCATCATTTATTTGCTGGGCAGCAGTAATAGACTGTCTTGCCTGGTCATTGTGGTTGTTGTGCAGTCTAAGTGCTGTTGTGATCAATGCCATAGATAGATTACTTTGTCATTCATTTGTGATGTCCAAAAAGTGTGCCATGTGGTCCACTTAAGGGAGTCTGAGGGCCCGTTTGATAAAACTTCTGCTTCTGGATTCTGGATTCTGGTTCAAATTTGGATTCTACTCCAAGCTACTCTAGGATTATTTTGGAGTAGAAACTTGTTTGATAACGCAATTCTGAAATGGATTTTAGAGAATTGTTGGATTAGAAATATGTTTGATAACACACTATCCCTCCAATCGAAGTCTAGAAAAACAGTCGTAGTAGTGGTGGTGGGTGGTGGTGTTGGTGGTGGTGGTGGAGGCGGCGGCGGTGGTGGTGTTGGTGGTGGTGGTAAAGGTGGCGGCGACGGTGGTGGCGGTGGTGGCGGTGGTGGTGGTGGGTGGTGGGCGGTGGTGTTGGTGGTGGTGGTGGAGGCGGCGGTGGTGGTGGTGTTGGTGGTGGTGGTAGAGGTGGCGGCGGCGGTGGTGGTGGTGGTTGTGGTGGTGGTGGTTGTGGTGGTGGTGGTGGTGGTGGGTGGTGGGCGGTGGTGTTGGTGGTGGTGGTGGAGGCGACGGTGGTGGTGGTGTTGGTGGTGGTGGTAGAGGTGGCGGCGGCGACGGTGGTGGTGGTGGCGGTGGTGGTGGCGGTGGTGGTGGTGGTGGGTGGTGGCCGGTGGCGTTGGTGGTGGTGGTGGAGGCGGCGGTGGTGGTGGTGGTGGTGGTAGAGGTGGCGGCGGCGATGGTGGTGGTGGTGGCGGTGGTGGTGGTTGTGGTGGTGGTGGTGGTGGTGGTGGTGGTTGTAGTGGTGGTGGTGGTGGTCAAGTGATAGTCATGTGAGTGTCGATTCTTTTTTTTCTCTTAAAAAGTTGATCCAACAGCTTGGAGTAAGTATTTATGACTCCAAAATTTTGGATTCTGGAGTCATTCTGAATCCGGTTCACTCTGTGGGAGTTAGAATCTAACTGGACTTATCAAACGCGCTTTTACTCCAAAATGGCTCCCTGGGAGCCAGAATCCATAGAATCCAGAAACAGAAGTTTTATCAAACGGGCCCTGCATACCCAAGGATTGCAATCTCGTACGTAGGCTTGTGCTAAATGTTTGATTACTATAATCATCACTAGGTTTATGGGGATCTGTTAGAGCTCTTGCAATGGGGTATGAGTACCTGATGACACTTGTTCTCTACGTGGGGTTGTAATATTTGGAGATGGAGAGGATGATTTCTTTACAAGTGACTGTTGTATTTTGTCACCTTACAAAGAGGATTGAAGGCATTTTTTGTCACTTTACAAAGGGATTTTTTTGTCACATTACACAAGGGGTTTTTAATTGTATATTGAACATTTTCATACTAGGATATAAAGAAGATTGAAGGGGTTTCTTGTCACCTTACAAAGGGGTTTTTTCATTGTATATTGAACGTTCTCATGCTAGGATGTAAAGAGGATTGAAGGGATTTTTTAGTTATATATTGTACACAATATTCAAAGTATTCGTTCCCTTGCTTTTTTCTGTCTCTTATATATCATCACATCCCTCTTAATACCAAGCAAAAGAATAGGATGTACAAGATTAAAGTCCGGGCAAACCCTGTTGCACTTTTGAGTTATTGATCTTCACCAAAACAGGGTTACCTAATCACATAATAAATATAAAAGAGCAACGTGAAAATAGGTTGAACCCCATAACTAGTTACCCTCTTTGTTTTTGGATATGGCTGTACATTATTGTCACACATCATGTTTTTGGAGTCTTTCCATCTACTAATTCGAACTTTAGGGATAGAAACAAATTGAAGAAAGGATTCTGGATTGTTAAGTACGGATTCTGGATTGTAAGGCTTTTCCAATGATTTCATGTCCAATTCCAGAAAGGAAACCATGCAGCAACCGAGTCAGCAAGGATTACAAGGGGTATCTTTAATTGCAAAATCATGTGATTTTTTATCGAATCCTTGATGGTGTTGTTTATATTACAAAGAAAGTATCCTATCCTTCTTTTATGCAACTGCTGCTGTTCTAAAAAAAAAAAATACTGTTGTAAATTTCTATCTACTCCTTGTTGATCTTGATTTTTTACACATATGGCACAAGCGAACCAAGTCACCCAAAATATTCCACAAAAGGCCATAAACCCTTGGAGTAATCCAATGGCAATGACCAAAAAAACTAAAAAAAAAAAAAAAAAAAAAACTTTCAAAACCCAAATTAGACTTTTCATTCTCTTTGTATAGAAGCCACATACTCCTCAAAAACCTTTTAATGTGCAACTGCTGCTGCCAAAGAAGCCACATATTCCTCAAGAGATTTTCTTTGATTCCAAAGCTTGCACTTGAAGAAAACTACATAAAATAGGGTGGACCAATGTACTGTTAATAAATGAAATCGATGACAAAATAAAAAAAAATACAAATTCTTGACTGCAGCAAGAACAAATTAACTACATAAATGCCTAATCGAATCATATATCTTAATGGGATTGGTGCTTAAGGGACAACATCCTCAAACAATTAAAGATAATTTCTATAAAAACAAATGATAGATATGGAACTCCACATGACAACACATGAGGGTGTTCTAACTACATATTGTCATATTAAGACCAGAAATAAAGAGACAAAAGAATAATAGATAAGCTAGACCAGCTTCGTTGATCATCATTCTGAACACCTGTGTTGAAATACAAGTGAGATATTTATAGTTTTTTTCTGTCACAGTAACTGAGGTCTACCTGTTACTGCTATTCATACAAGTCTTAGCTTCATTGCTTGGACATCTATTTTTTTTAATTTGAAAGGAATGTGTTATATGTGCTTTTAAGTAAATAGTAATCCATGGATTAAAAAATGCTTGTTCAGGAAGGGATATTTCACTTTCCTGCAAGTTGAAATTGCTCTCTGTTCAGGTAATTGTGTCAAGTATTTTTTTACTGCAATCTAGAATTTTGTTTCCTTAGATTGTTTTTAAACTAGTAATGGCTGTTGGTTTCAGTATACACCTGCAATTGATATTTGGAGCATAGGCTGCATCTTTGCTGAGGTATTGACTGGAAAACCACTGTTTCCTGGTAAAAATGTGGTTCATCAGTTGGATTTGATGAACCTCAGGCCCCTAGGCCCTAAAAATCCAACTGATAAACGTCTGTTTGTTATGATTCCTGGGCGATGTTTGTTCAGCCACCTTCTTTTTCTTCTACCCCTAATCTCAGGCCCTTAGACCCTAACAGATAAAAGATAGACCTAGAGAGAGAGAGAGAGAGAGAGAGAGAGAGAGAGAGAGAGAGAGAGAGAGATTAAATAATACCAAACCCTTCTCTCATAGCTCCAACTAGTTGACAACCTGAACAAACATCATTCAGGCTGTTATCACAATCTACAAAGGGAATTCAAATGGAATTCATTTGACAGGAGTTCAAATGGAATTGGCTGACTCTGTATCCGACAGGAGAGATTTGGTATAAACAACAGTACATTGCATGAAAGCAAAAGTTACATAGCCAATAACATAGAGAATGAGAATCTTTAACACACTTCTGAATTTTCTATTTTAAACTAATGATGCAGCCTGTTTAGAATATGAAGAAAAAAGAGCATCAAGATTATCAAACGTGGAATTTGAAAAAACTCACTTGCTACCAGTAAGATGAAACTTTCTACAGTACAGCCCCCAAAAATGGATCCTTGAAACAGTTATAAGATAGGTATTGATAAATGAAACAATAACATTCGAGAAAGCATAATCTCTTTGTTTTCTGCCTCACACGAACTTAACACACATAACATAACCCTCTATAAAGCAATTACGAACCTCAAGAGTTCTGCCACAATTCAGTCCAAGAAGCACACGGCTGACTTCCTGCAAGATAATTCACCAAAGATGATCAACATACTATGATTGAAATTCCAAACAGAATCCAGGGATATTTTCTACAATTCTCGAATGTAATCAACATGAACGACCGCAATTATACTACTAATACATTAAAGGTCGTCCTTTGAAAAATAACAAAGCTTAAGCATCCACCCCGGGCAAAAAAAGATGAAAACGGGGGAACTCCGTATTCCATGAACTAAGTAAAATATAAAACGTGTTTACTTTTGCAGATCCTTCAATGAAATTAAAAACCAGACTGGATATGTTTCTCCCATTGCTATTGATCCTAAGTTGAAGCTACATAACGTTCCAATGAACACTGAAACGAACTAAGAAAATTTCAAAAACAAAAAAATACATTAATAAGCCCTATCGTCCAGTTTTTCCGACCATTGAATACATTCTTCAGTGTTGCACAGTTGCCGGAAAGAATAGAAACGAAAACCCATTTCTCCCAGTGTTGCAAGTGTTGAAAGTTGTCGAGATGCTCCGGCAAGCGAGATCAGTGAGAAGCAGAGGAAAATGGTGATGAACGAGGGTTTCTCCTTGCACGGCCTCAATGATTGAACGAGAGGAAGAGAGGATGGGTAATGCACCACTACAATTAATTCTTGCTTGATGTAATTCTTCTGAAATTTTAATTTATAATCTATTTACAATTTATTTCCGACAATATGTGTTTTCACAAAATTATTCTTATATATTTAATTGTGATTGTATCTTCACATGTAGTTTAAGAAGGTAATTGGTGTCTTGTTATATTTGAAAAAATAACAAATTCTTGTTTTATATATATATATATATATATATATATATATATATATATGTTATCAAAATTTATGACGTAATATAAAACACCTTAAAAGATACCAATAAAAAAATTCAGTTCGCATGAAAGACGATAAATTTGGAGCAAGAAGCATTCCATCAATAAATGCTTTAAAGGGAGTAATTCAAAACAATCCAACTACCCCATTCATTACTTAAGTCACTTCATTTTTTTTATTACAATAACCAGATTTAAATGGAATCAAATTCTCTCATGTTCTTCATGCCAGAATGAGGATATCCAATGACTGTCATGTACTATGTGCGTATACTAATACATTGATATATGCGCACAGTAAACTTAAGTCACTGAATTTTCTCATACCGGCATGAGATGCATGAGAAAATTAAAAACCAACATGAATAGTGCCAATTTCTTTGTTGTAAAAGAAAATCGAAATACTATAAAGTAAAAACAGAGAGATAAAATGGTAGATAAGATTCTCAATGTAACACACCGATTCTCAATGTAACAAACCAATTCTCAAATAATACCATTCCATGAGGTATTGGTCTTTTAATTTTTTTTTTTTTTAAGAATCCTCACTTTATCAAAGGTCAGCAAGTCTGATATCTTTTGAATGTGTACCTACTATTAAAGCTTTGGTCAAGAGTTGTCACCTCATGGCCAAAAGACACAACTCCAGCCTTGGTCAAACGTCTAACCTTGTTGAAGCGTAAGGAAATCCAGACGTTGAAACGACACAAAAAAGTTGTATCCAAATACTCTTCTCCCATAGGTCGGGGGAGAGGCGGCGGCCCCGTTAGACGGTCGATGACTGGGGCTTGGGTGAATTCGAGCCGTTATCTCTTATCAGCTCAGCTTGTCGGCTCGGATGGAGAGCTTAGATTCACCTCAAGCTCCAGGTGTCGGTCATCTAACGAGACCGCCACCTCTCCTCCCAAAGCTCTGGGAGGAGAGGATATGAATCCAAAAATGTCACAGTCCTTGACAAATGGCATGCAACATCAATATAAAGAAACCGTTGGCATCAATATTAAAGATCAACACATTTGTAAGAGAACATGTGTAAACAAGATATTACCGACTGGGGGGGGGGAGATCTCCCCACAAGGGAACACAACAAGCCTCAAAAAAGGCCCACCCACACAGATTACAAATCCAGATTTAAAGACCTAACACCATCAAAACAAGCAACACAAGCACAGAGCAGCCTTAACCCAAACTCCACTTAATTAACATAAAAAACATAGTTTGCCAAATTTTGATTAAATGCTTGGTGATGACCCGCAGCTCTTTGTCTTATCCTCATCATCTGTTGGGCCTCTTTAATAATCACATGAAACACCATATTAGCAGATCTTGCCTTAGACACAAACTTCCTTCTGTTCCTCTCTCTCTCCAAATATTATAGATGGCAGAGCAAAACAACAGCTTCCCAAAGGTCTTCAGGTTTGCCCCAACCCAATCAGCAGTAGAGACCAGATTGGGGGTGGAATAATAATGATTCGGTAAGTTGGTCTTCCGAATGCAAGCTCTCCAGATAGCCTTAGAGAAATCACATTGAAAAAATAAGTGATTAACATACTCAACTCCTGAATGACAGAGGTAAAATCCAATCGGCACCATGATCTTCCTCTTTCTAATTTGGTCAATAGTAGGCAGATATTACCAACTGGGATTTGTAAGCACAAGCACATCTCAAAATTCATTAGTCTTCATCACCTATGTCACACCCCAATTTTGGTCTAACCAGAATGGTGTGATGAACCGCTAATAAATCAACGGTTCAACCAGGATCTCAAATAGGCTATCCCCGCGTTAACTGAACCTCCATACATCCATGTCATAATCAGAGTAAATACACAATAGCGGAAGTCTTATAATAAAATGAACTGAGAAACTAAATGATATTAATAATTTAATAGCAAATTATTCTGTATTCAACTGAGACATAAATATTAAATATCAAATACATGTCTGAATAAAATCCAATTAAAGAAACATATAAAATATCTAATCAAATACCCACGAGAAGCACTCGCAAGAGGAGTCGTGTGTATCCACTTCAGCTTCAACTTCCATAGCTGCCACGTTCCCGTACGCAGATGCATTCATGTAGTCTTCGACGGTATAACCTGCATCATCAACTAAAAATATTCGACGTCGAGGGGTGAGCACACAACACGGCTCAGTGAGTAGCCAAAACAATGCAACAATACATATGCATGCAAAAAATCAATTTATATCTTTGGTCCGGTTTAAAGTTTGCAGTATGCTATAGAAAGGTTGAGGTAGCCAAAGGTCGCGTTTATTGACTCCGCCTCTATACACGAGTGTGTGACATTACTCGAAGATCACGTTTATCGTCAACTCACATGCACCCAATCATGAACATTATATAACAAAGGTTACGTTTATTGCCATATAGTGCCATACCAACACGTAAGCCCCTGCTGGCGAGGGCTTGCAAACTGGGCTCGTAACTAACCAATCCTAATGCCAAACAGTGTATCCAAGGCCTCACCCCAGCATCCCTCAGAATGTCAATAGAGATAGAGCTAAGGCCCCCCCGATAGAGTCAGAGACTACAAGGACCGAGACCACCTCCCCTGATACTCTACGACATAATAGTTCTGCTAAAGTAATGGCGATACGACGATGCTAATGCACAAGACTTGAGTTAGAGATAGAGCTAAAGTGCTGAGACCCCCCAAAGATTAACGTTTATTGACGTTCTCATCACACCTCCCCTGATACTCGCTCGCATCAAGCACATCAACCACACACATACAAGCACATGTCTATTTCTATCATCATCATCATCATCATCATCATGTTATAAACAATACAATAAATATGCATGAACAAGTAATAGAAATATTGGATGGCATGCTGTATGCACATTACAAACATATTCACATAGAATCAAACATAGCATAGGACTCAAGAAATAGAAAACAGTTTATTATTAACCAATTTAGTTTGGGGTTAAGGTTCCTCACCTTAGCTTGCTATAAGATACTTTTCCCAGCTTTAAATTCACCTTTACAATGTTATTATATTGCTAGAAGACCTAACAAAATCGATAGAATTTAATTAGAATTTATTCGGAATTAAAAACCATTCTGTCAACCGAGGGTCGATGCTAGGGTCGATGGGTCTATTGACCCTCCCTTCTTTCTGGACTTCCCGAATGCTGAGGGTCGATGGTCAGAAACACCTAGGGTCGGATGGTCATCGACCCTGGGTGCGACCCTCGGTGCACTCTGATCCAATTTTTACTTTTTAATCCATTCTTCGTGTTTGGGGTCCTATGGTTTGCTTCTACATTCCATTAAACATTCATTCCATGGTCTGAAACCATGAATCATCCTCCTAGATGGCTTCCATGCATTCTCTTAGGGTTTTCCATGAAAACCTAACCATGGATGGATGGTTTGGGTTTCTTCGAGATCGCTCTCTCTCCAATAATTATCGTAAGGTCTGTAGAAACTCATGGAATTAGTACCTGAGAAGATGAATCTTTCTCTGTAACTCTTCTTCTTTTTGCTAGGTTCTCTTCCTTGCCTCTCTTCTTCCTCTTTTCCTTCTCCTCTCTTTCTCTCAATTCAATTAGGGTTGTGAAAGGAGTGAAAGTGGCTTAGGGACGTCCTTTAAATAGAGTAGGCACATCCTAAATAAGTCCCTCTGAGATTTGGAAAGAATCCCAATCCCAATCGAAAAATATAGAAATTTCCTAATTTCTGTATTCGGCAGAATCCGAGGGTCGATGATCCCGTCGACCCTAGGGTCTTAAGCTGTCCGACCCTCCCTCCAAAACCGAGGGTCTGACTTTCTGTTTTGGGAGGTCCGACCCTGCTTAGTTGGGTATGCGACCCTTCCCCTATTTTAAGTGTTTTTGGGTCGATTTGATACCTGGGATCTCGATCTCCTTCACACCCTTGGTCCATTTGACTCGACCATGATGGGTAAACCTGGTTCAAGGTGGTAAGACCGGATTAGATTGACACGGGTCTTACAACTCCCCCCAACTTATAAAAATTTCGTTCTCGAAATTATACGTACATCCTGAATCAAATAAGTGAGGGTATTGCTTTCTCATAGCATTTTCTTCTTCCCATGTAATTTCTTCCATGTCTCTAATTTTTCCATGTGATCTTAACATAATAGATATCTCGGTTGTGTAGACGTTGAACCTTTCGACTAGTGATTTCTGTTGGTGTTACTTCAAATGTCAATTCATCGATCCAATTTCGGCAAATCTCGTCAAGACATGCGTTGGGTCTTTGACATACTTCTTCAATAGGGAAATGTGAAATACGTCATGCACACTTGACATAGATGGTGGTAGTGCTAACTGATAAGCCACTTTTCCACGCTTAGCTAGAATTTTATATGGTCCGACATATCTTGGACTTAGTTTTCCTTTCTGTCCGAACTTCTTCAATCCTCGCATAGGCGATACCTTCAGAAATGCTTTATTACCTACGGTGAACTCTAGATCTCTTCGTCGAGTATCTGCATATTGCTTCTGACGGTTCCGAGCTGTTCTTACTCTTTCCTTGATGATGTCGACCACTCGACAAGTCTCTTCAATAAATTCCGGTCCAACAATACTACGTTCTCCAACTTCATTCCAAAACAAGGGAGTTTGACACTTCCCGCCATACGTTGATTCATAAGGTGACATCCGTATAGTAGCCCGATAGCCGTTATTGTAGCGAACCTCGATCAATAGTAACCTTTCATCCCATGATCCCTTGAAATCAATTACACATGCTCGTAGCATATCTTCTAGAATCCGAATTGTACGCTCATTGTCCGTCTGCGTGGGTGGAATGCGATCGAACTTCAACGTTGTACCCATAGCCTTTTGCAATCCTTCCCAAAATTTGAAAGTAAATCGGGGATCTCTATCGGACACAATACTTTTCGGTACACCGTGTAACCGAACAATATTATCCACATACGACTTCGCTAACCTTTCCAAAGGTATACCGAGGTCGTATAGGTATGAAGCGAGCTGTTTTAGTCGACGGTCCACAATCACCCAAACTGCGTCGACTACTCGAGGAGTCAATGGTAGTCCTGTGACGAAGTCCATAGTGATGCAGTCCCATTTCCATGCTGGTTCCGTAATGGCTGCAACAATCCTGCGGGTCTTTGTCGTTCGACCTTTACTTGCCGACAATTTAGGCATTGAGACACGAACTTAGCTACATCCGCTTTCATTCCCCTCCACCAATATAATTTCTTTAGATCATGATACATTTTTGTACTTCCGGGATGTATCGAATAGATGGTGGTATGGGCTTCTTTCATCGGTCGATGTCTAATGTCCATACTCTCTGTTTCGGTACACATATTCTTCCTTTGTATTTCAGTACTTTCTCGTCGTCCAAGGTGAACTCGGGGTTAGTCCTACCTTTCTCAATATCTTCTTGTACTATTCTCGGATAAGGATCTGCTTTGATAATTTGTCTTCACTTCATCCACTATATCCGTATAATCTTCAATGCCGCGAACATATTTGAAAACCGATGAATAAACCCTTGGTTAGCTGATTCATCCGTTGTATCTATCACATCTTGCTCGTTGCCGTGATTGAATACTATAATGTACTACTGTCGCTAACTCCAAATCATGAGTGGGATAATTTTTCTCATGTACCTTTAACTGTCTTGAAGCATAAGCAATCACTTGCTTTCCTTGCATAAGCACACATCCTAATCCCAATCCTGATGCATCAGTGTATAAAGTAAATGTCTATCCTAGAACGGGAATGGTCAAAATCGGGCGGATATCAATCGGCCTTCAATGTCCTGGAAGCTCTTCTCACATTTATTCGTCCACACAAACTTTTCACCTTTCTTGGTCAAACTGGTGAGAGGTACGGCAATCCGAGAATAGTCTTCTACGAATCTCCGATAATAACCAGCTAGACCTAGAAAACTTCTAATTTCTGAAATGCTCTTTGGTGTTTCCCACTTCACAATAGCCTCGATTTTACTGGGGTCCACTTTGATTCCTTCGGCGGATACTACATGGCCTAGGAATGCGACTTCACTTAGCCAAAACTCGCACTTTGAAAATTTGGCATATAGCTTCTCTTTCCTTAACCGTTGTAGGGCTGCGTTTAGGTTCTTGATATGGGTTTCCTTATCCTTGGAGTATACCAATATGTCATCAATAAATACTATAACCGACGTATCCAGCATATCGTGGAAAACTCGGTTCATAAGTTCCATGAACGTTGCTGGAGCATTAGTTAATCCGAAAGACATCACCAAAAAATTCATAATGTCCATATCTGGTCCTCGAATGCTGTCTTGAATATCCCCTTCCTTAATCTTCACTGGTGGTAGCCCGATCGAAGATCGATTTTAGAAAATACTCTTGCTCCTTGTAACTGATCGAACAAGTCATCGATCCGAGGTAGTAGATATCGATTCTTGATTGTTAGTTTGTTCAACTCCCGATGATACATAATCGAACGCTACCATCCTTCTTCTTTACGAACAACACCGGTGCCCCCCATGGAGATATACTGGGTCGAATATAACCCTTGTCCAGCAGTTCTTGTAATTGCACTTTTAATTCCTTCAGTTCGGTAGGAGCCATTCTATAAGGTGCCTTTGATACCCGGTGCGGCTCCCAGTATCGGGTCTATTACAAACTCTGTGGCACGGTCGGGTGGTAATCCGGGTAGTTCCTCTGGAAATACGTCAGGGTAATCCCGCACGACGTCAATGTCTTCCATTCATGGTGCTTCCTTGGTTAGGTCGACCACTGATACTAGGTACCCGACTGCTCCCTTCTCAAGGCACTTCTTAGCCTTTACTGCTGAAAGTATGAGCTTGCGTCTCGGGAAGTTTGGTTCCCGAGAAACTGAATTCTGCCCCTTCTTTGTCTTTGAATGTTAGCTTCTTCTCGGCGCATAACAGATTTGCAGAATGCCAAGCTAACCAATCCATTCCTAAGATGACATCGAAGTTTGCCATCTCAAGTCGTATCAATGTTGTATCTAAAATCTGTTCCCCAATGAGAACTGGACATGGTCCATAACCTTTTTCTAATTCCACTTTTAACCCCATCGGTGACCGTACAAGTAATTTGTAGTCTAATGTTTTGATGGGTAATTTTGTCTTCTTTCCAAATGACACAGATATAAATGAATGAGTAGCTCCGGAATCGAAGAGTACTCTGGAGGGTACGTCATTTATAGGTACAATACCTGTGATTCATCTTTACTTAGTCTACATGCTCATTCAATGTATTTATAACTTTAAGAGTTTCAGTCATACCGTGACCACATCGGGTGATGCGGCCGCATCCTCGGGCGTAACAAGCATATACACAGAATTTGGCTTTGGCTGAGGTTGAGCTGCGGGGGTAGTCTTGGTTGCAGCATTAAAATTCTGAGGACGGAAGGGCTTATACGTCCTGTTATTGCCTCAATTGTAGGAGTTTCCGGCTGGCCTTTTGATGCCCTTGTTCTGAGTAAAATAACTTTCCTTCTGGATCGATTCAATCACTCGAGCGATCTGGACAGCTTCATTATAAATTTTCTTCTCTAAACCCAGAACATGTTCTCTTATGCTTCCTCTCAGTCCCGTGACAAACCTACGGGTTTTGGTTTCTTCCTCTTGCATACTCCGTGGTGCGAAGAAAAATAGTTCTTCATATCGCTGTTGATACGCATCCACTGACATCTGTCCCTGATAAAGATTCAGGAACTCCTTCTCCATTGAATCTCTGAAGCTTCGTGGAAAATATTTCTCAAAGAAGGCTTCTTTATATATAGCCCAAGTCAGTAGGGCGTGCTTAGTCAATAGATAGGCCCTGGTCGATTTCCACCAATGACGTGCGTCGCCTTTGAGCATGAAGGTGGCACACAATACTTTCTCCTCCTCTGTAATGGTCATCATCAGAAAATTTCTTTCCATCTCGTCTATCCAGTGTGCTGGCCATAATGGATCAGACGGTTTGCCGTTGAATTCTCTGGTTTTCATCTACAAAAACCTCTCGACTAGTCGGGAGTGGTCCAGCTGATTCTGGGGGTTTGCCCCGAACATATAGGGTGGATACTGGTGATTCCCTTGAGCCGCTTCCGAGCCCGCACCTGGAATCTGTGCAGCCGGTTGCTGAGGTGTTTGAGGAGCTAGGTGGTTACCCACCGGTGCTGCACCGGCTTGTCCCGTGTGCATGGGTGCAGCCCGAGTGGCTTGAAACATTATTCCCATGGCAACCTGCATCCGAGCTGCGCGTGTTGCATGTCTTTTCTATGTAGAGTCGATGGTGAGGGTCGATGGTATGTCCGACCCTTGGTATCTGACCCTTGGAATGACCTGTTCTTCCCGAGAGCTGAGGGTCGATGCGAGGGTCGATGGGTATCCGACCCTCAGTCCGACCCTCGATTTTCTGTCAGATTCCCGAGAGCTGAGGGTCAATGGGAGGGTCGATCCGAGGGTCGATGGTGTCGATCGAATTGTCCAACCCTCGGACCAAAAATCAGATTTTTAAGATCCGATTTCGGGTCATTTCTCACTATTCCTCCTCCGTTTCGACTCGTCTCTACTCTACGAGTTGCTACAAGTGCCACTCTACTATTTTTGGTCGGTTTAACTCCGGGTTTCAACGTCCACGTCATCCCTACAGGTATGTCTTCCCGTTTTTACCTGTTTTTAGGTTTTCTTTTCTAGGTTTTCGCCTCGTTTAACTCATATTTTTCAAATTAAACTTTTTCCAACCGTAAAAATTCGATTTTTATTGGGGGCTTTTGTTATTGGTGTCTCGAGGAACGAAAGCCCTCAAAATTTTTTGAATTTCATCGGTTGGTTATCGAGAAACTTGAAATTTTCTCTTTTTGCCCTAATTTGTCGACATTTTTGATTTTTCTTGAATTTCTTCAAATTGGACATCGTCGATTAAAATTTCCCTATCGCATGTGGGTTGTAGGATATGTTTTAGCCTACGTAAGTTCCCATACCCACCTGTATGGTGAGAATTTGAGGTTTTCTGGTAAACTTACGTCAGCATTAAATAAATTTTGGATTTTATCCTACTAACTCCTTGTTTCTTTTCTCTTTCTTATTTTACAGATACTATGGCCCGTACCAAAGTACCCAGAGTGCGTGATCCGCTTCGCTTCCGTTCGAATGAAGCCGAGGCACGATATGCCGACTATGCTCGTAAGAAGGTTGAAGGGGGTCGCATGGTGAACTTGGCTGAGCTAGCCTTGTTCCATGTAGATGGAGCGTTTGGTGATATGTGGTGGCTCCCTGTCATCACATACGATGCGTGCACATGTCCGGGTCTTGGTGCGCCGTTTTATTGTAATCTCCGGTGGTGGGGAATTACAATGATGTTGAGCACGGTCGGGAGTTGCGCATCACTAGTTACGTCAAGGGGGTACACATTTCCTTTGATTATCGACGGCTGGCGATCTGTTGGGCATTCCCTATGATGGTCCCATGGTGTATCGTGCGTCGGGAGAGCCACGCTTTGTTGAGATGGAGATGAGGGCGAGATCGACAACCGGTTGCTCCGTCCCCGATCGATGGCGGATGAGAGCTTGTTACTTGCGTCCAGCTCCACGGGTCTTCCGTAAGATTATCCAAAGATAATCCGATCCCGCAGAGTGGGCACTATGAGAGGGTTTCTCGACTGACACGGTTCTTGATCTACAGTATATGCACTCGGTACCGGTCTCGCCTACCTTACATCATCATGCGGACGATGATTAGTGCTACATTGTCCGGTCATAGGGGTAATCTATCCTATGGACGCATGATTACGGTCCTCTTGACCCGTTTGGGGGTGGATCCGGTAGATGAGAAGATCCAGGAGAAGACCTTCGTCGCCTCTAGATTGGGAGGCTATCTCGCAAGATGGGGCTGCGAGATGCCGAGGTTAGTGATGAGGAGAGGAACGTGATGGTGCGCCCTCACACTCGGGTCGAGATGGATGATGCCGAGGCTGCTGGCTGCCGCCGCTAGAGCTCGTGGGGATCCGGTCGACGATGACGATCGTATGTATATGGACGTCGACTCGATACCACAGCCATCACCCATACATGCAAGTGGAGTTGGTACATCTTCGCGGCGGCTCCCGCACCCGAGGCTGGTCCTTCCCATTTGGCTGATCCTTCACTTCCACCTTCACCATGATGGAGATCTTTGCGGGAGAACAGGGGATGCTCAGCGCAGATCTGATCTCGAGGATGGATGAGCTGTTGGCTTCAAAGACGCATCGGGCGCACGGATGGGGGAGCTCCTAGAGGTGTAGCGTGCGACTGATCGGAGGATAGCCGGTCTCACAGGCTAGTCTCCAAACGACCCGGACCCGGGTGGCCCGGTTGACTAGGGTCTATGCCGAGGACTATGACGGAGATCGTGAGGCCCCCGCCTCCTCCTTCGCCTCCGGCTTCTTGATTGTACTTTTATTTTTCTTGTACTACCGAGTAACCGCGTTAAATATATATGTTTTGTTTCGCTCTCATTGTTATGTAAACTTGTTTCCCTTTTTAATAGATGTATTATTCTCTTTTAGATTTTGTCCCAAACATCACTGGTGCTTACAATGTGTTAATACTACTGTTTTTATTTTTATCCTATCTCAGTTCACAATTGTGTTGAATGTATGCTAGTTCAACGGACAAGGCCTGAGATGCTCTGATACCAAGTTATCATACCCCAATTTTGGTCAAACCAGAATGGTGTGATGAACCGCTAATAAACCAACGGTTCAATCAGGATCTCAAATAGGCTATCCCCGCGTTAACTGAACCTCCATACATCCATGTCATAATCAGAGTAAATACACAATAGCGGAAGTCTTATAATAAAATGAACTGAGAAACTAAATGATATTAATAATTTAATAGCAAATTATTCCAGTATTCAATCGAGACATAAATATTAAATATCAAATACATGTCCGAAAGACGCATTCATGTAGTCTTCGATGGTATAACCTGCATCATCAACTAAAAATATTCGATGTCGAGGGGTGAGCACACAACACGGCTCAGTGAGTAGCCAAAACAATGCAACAATACATATGCATGCAAAAAGTCAATTTATATCTTTGGTCCGGTTTAAAGTTTGCAGTATGCTATAGAAAGGTTGAGGTAGCCAAAGGTCGCGTTTATTGACTCCGCCTCTATACACGAGTGTGTGACGTTACCCGAAGATCACGTTTATCGTCAACTCACATGCACCCAATCATGAACATTATATAACAAAGGTTACGTTTATTGCCATATAGTGCCAGTTATTGCCATATAGTGCCATACCAACACGTAAGCCCCTGCTGGTGAGGGCTTGCAAACTGGTCTCGTAACTAACCAATCCTAATGCCAAACAGTGTATCCAAGGCCTCACCCCAGCATGCCTCAGAATGTCAATAGAGATAGAGCTAAGGCCCCCCGGTAGAGTCAGAGACTACAAGGACCGAGACCACCTCCCCTGATACTCTACGACATAATAGTTCTGCTAAAGTAATGGCGATACGACGATGCTAATGCACAAGACTTGAGTTAGAGATAGAGCTAAAGTGCTGAGACCCGCCAAAGATTAACGTTTATTGACGTTCTCATCACACCTCCCCTGATACTCGCTCGCATCAAGCACATCAACCACACACATACAAGCACATGCCTATTTCTATCATCATCATCATCATCATGTTATAAACAATACAATAAATATGCATGAACAAGTAATAGAAATATTGGATGGCATGCTGTATGCACATTACAAACATATTCGCATAGAATCAAACATAGCATAGGACTCAAGAAATAGAAAACAGTTTATTATTAACCAATTTAGTTTAGGGTTAAGGTTCCTCACCTTAGCTTGCTATAAGATACTTTTTCCAAGCTTTAAATTCACCTTTACAATGTTATTATATTGCTAGAAGACCTAACAAAATTGATAGAATTTAATTAGAATTTATTCGGAATTAAAAACCATTCTATCAACCGAGGGTCGATGCTAGGGTCGATGGGTCTATCGACCCTCCCTTCTTTCTGGACTTCCCGAATGCTGAGGGTCGATGGTCAGAAACACCTAGGGTCGGATGGTCATCGACCCTGGGTGCGACCCTCGGTGCACTCTGGTCCAATTTCTACTTTTTAATCCATTCTTCGTGTTTGGTGTCCTATGGTTTGCTTCTACATTCCTTTAAACATTCATTCCATGGTCTGAAACCATGAATCATCCTCCTAGATGGCTTCCATGCATTCTCTTAGGGTTTTCCATGAAAACCTAACCATGGATGGATGGTTTGGGTTTCTCCGAGATCGCTCTCTCTCCAATAATTATCGTAAGGTCTGTAGAAACTCATGGAATTAGTATCCATACCTGAGAAGATGAATCTTTCTCTGTAACTCTTCTCCTTTTTGCTAGGTTCTCTTCCTTGCCTCTCTTCTTCCTATTTTCCTTCTCCTCTCTTTCTCTCAATTCAATTAGGGTTGTGAAAGGAGTGAAAGTGGCTTAGGGACGTCCTTTAAATAGAGTAGGCACATCCTAAATAAGTCCCTCTGAGATTTGGAAAGAATCCCAATCGAAAAATATAGAAATTTCCTAATTTCTATATTCGGCAGAATCCGAGGGTTGATGGGAGGGTCGATGATCCCGTCGACCCTAGGGTCTTAAGCTGTCCGACCCTCCCTCCAAAACCGAGGGTCTGACTTTGCTTTTTTGGGAGGTCCGACCGCCTTAGCTGGGTATGCGACCCTTCCCCTATTTTAAGTGTTTTTGGGTCGATTTGATACCTGGGATCTCGATCTCCTTCACGCCCTTGGTCCATTTGACTCGACCATGATGGGTAAACCTGGTTCAAGGTTGTAAGACTGGGTTAGATTGACACGGGTCTTACAACCTAAGACCAATTAAGCAATGATCATAAAGTTGTTGGGTTGGTGTCTTGTATTTTGTGGGGTCCACGTAATTATAAGGATAATATTTGTATTAGGGTATGAGTCTATTACATGTACGGGGGTAAACTTATAATTATGTGGGATTAGGGTTTCTAGGTTTCCTTATAAATTGTCTCTTTATGGGAAAACCTAGGTAAGGTCTGAGCAAAGGAGAACACTTTGTCAAGTGGAGAAAATTGTAGAGAGTTTTCTTGGCAATAAAAAATCTCTGTTTCTTTGTGGTGATGGTAGGCATTCCGGTTTGGGTGCTGAACTACAGCAAATCATGTGCTGGTGTGTTTGATCTTCGTTCTTTCTTGTGGTTGTACGTTCATCCCTAACAAGTGGTATCAGAGCCAGGTTCGATAGATCAATCATAGATCTGGAAGAGATGGGAGGGCATAAAGTTGTATCGAGAAGAAAGAAGTTTTTCTCTAATGAATTGAAATAGGAAGAGTTCGGCCGGATCAATTAGAGAGAGAAACAGTAAAACCATAAGAAAGTACTTGTTACGGTTGGAAATCACCCGTCGGTCCGCACTCTGAGTTACCTGCAACAACAGAGAAGAGACAAAGGAGTTGGGCGCTTGGGCCCGAGGTACGCTCCGATGCCTAAGTCAGATTCCCAATGTAAACAGTCAAGAGATAGCAGAAAGCTATCTCCAGTTTAGAGAGTGGGACGATGAGAGAGTTTGATCGTGTGAGAGGGATGAATAATAACAGCTTGTAACTTGTGCGTGCGTAAGTGCCTTAGGGTTTACCATGAGGGATGACCTCTACTTATAGATTGTGAAGAAGCATGGAGGTACCAGGACTCAGGGGAGTAGAGTGCCAATAGGATTGCCACGTGTCGCTTTGTGGGACACCCATGTATTAGACTCCGAGTAGGAGTGGGAGACCGTAGCCAAGGAAGCTAGGTCGGTCAGCTCTGGGAGTGACACATGTCAGTATATGAGTGGTCACAGACTGTAATAGTCGACGTCGTATCATACTGGGAGAAGGACTCCTCGGACGTAGCATAATGGTATTAGGACGTTGACCTCCGCCCAGGAGACGTATCCGGATAGAATCATGACTCCGACCAGACAAGGCCGAGCGCGCTTTATCATGACTCCGACCAGACAAGGCCGAGCGCGCTTTATCATGACTCCGACCAGACAAGGCCGAGTGCTTTATTATGGCTCCGACCAGACAAGGCCGAGTGCGCTTTATTATGGCTCCGACCAGACAAGGCCGAGTGCGCTCTATCATGGCTCCGACCAGACAAGGCCGAGTGCGCTTTATCATGGCTCCGACCAGACAAGGCCGAGTGCGCTTTATCATGACTCCGACTAGACAAGGCAGAGTGCGCTTTATTATGACTCCGATCAGACAAGGCCGAGTGCACTTTATCATGACTCCGACCAGACAAAGGCCGAGTGCTACCATAGATGATGATAACTGGACGGCATAGGACGAGTGCGACATGCCGGACGCATGAGAGGTCGGGCGTAAGATACCGAATGCCTCATAAGCCGAGCACAAGATACTCCGAGCGGTCGGCTCCGAAGGTGAAGCTTGACACGTGTAAGATTTTCATTGGGTGATATTTTTCTCCCCTAACAGTACTGTACGGATCTTATTTTTTATTTTACTTTTTTGTCATCATTACTCTCAAAAGGTGCACAGTTTGAGTTGAAATTTTTTTTTTGAAAAAGTAAAAGAGAAAAGAGGAAAAGAGTACGGCCAATAGTCTTTTCTTGAGGTTTTTTCAATTCTTCATCTAAACCGAGAAAGGATAGAGAAAGGTGAAAGAGAAAAAGAGGTTTGAATTGCTTTGTACGGTATGATGGAGAAAAAAAAAAAAAAAACTCTATTGTACGATTCGGTGTTCATACATTATATCACTCAAAGAGAAGGAGGAATACATAGAGGTTATTGTCCCAAGGATTTTTGGGTGCTATGGATTCATTGGAAAATATGGATTGAATAGATTCGATGTTTTTGGTATCGATCGGGTAGTCTTGTGCAAGATCAACTGTGATTGAAGCTCTTAGAAGTTGATGGCAGGCATAGAAGGTAAAGATCGAGTTAATCGGATGATGGCGAAGGGTTCAAACTTCTCCATAAAACCTTTCAATGGATATAATGATTTCACCATGTGACAATAACGGGTGAAAAATATCCCTACGTGGGAGGGGACTGTTAAGCATCTCAAGAAGAAATCTGACAAATTGAAAAAGTTGAAGGATAATGAGTGACTAGAGTTGAGGGATCTAGCAAATAGTACGATCCAGTTGTTTCTGACAGATAACACTCTTTGTGAAGTCATTGGTTTGGAGGATCCAGAAGAAGTTTGGACGAAGTTGGAGAGTAGGTACAAGTCCAAGTCACTGACAAATCAATTATTTTTGAAAAAATAATTATATGGCTTTCACTTGTCAGATGGAGTGAAATTTGAAATACATATTGACAAGTTCAATAGGATTCTGATGAATTTGTCTGCTCTTGATGTGAAGATCGAAGAGGAGGACAAGACACTTATCCTGTTGGCCTCATTGCCTCATTTATTTGATCACATTGTGATTACATTATTGTTTGGTAATGATACTCTTAAACTTGATGATGTTATTGCTGTTTTGCTGATAAATGAGACATGGCAAAAAAATGGTAGTGAGGAGACGTTAGATGAGGGTAATATCTTGGTTACAGTTGGTGGTCAGGGTAGATGAAGATCAAATGGGAGACAGGAATATGGCAGGAATAAAGGTCGCTCGAAGTCACAAGGTCGTAAAATAATTTGTTATTATTACGATGAGGAAGTTCATATAAGAAGGGATTGTCCAAAGCGTAAGGAGGATAAAAATAAAAAGGAAGACAAGGAGAGTGGAGAAAAATCATCTACTACTAGTGTCATGGAAGAGTGGAGTGATGGAGATCTCCTTCTCACTACTTCATCAGGTATGGATACTTCAAATTGGATTTTAGATTCAGATTGTTCGTTTCATATGTGTTCAGTTAGAGAACAGCTTGCTACATATCATGAATGTGATAAGGGTACAGTCAGAATAGTAAATGATGCTGAAAGCAAGGTTGTCGGGATTGGGACTGGACGAATTTGCGTGTTTTATGGGATTGTATGAACTGTAACTGGGGTTAGACATGTGCTGAACTTAAGGAAGAATCTAATTTTATTGCGAACACTGGATACAAGATGTTACAGGTGTTCATCTGAAGGTGAAGTTCTTAAGGTCTCCAAAGGAGCCATGGTTGTAATGCAGGAACAGATGGTTGTCGATCTATACAGACTTGCAGGGAGTGTTGAAACAGATGGTGCTTCTGTTAGAACTCGAAAAGGGTATAGATGGATGACAGAGACTGCAGGAAGTTCAAGTTGTAAACAAGTGCAGATCTAGGAAGAAGCGAGTTTCTTTTGCTTCGAATTTTGTGAGTAGAAGTGATCTCTCTATGATGCTGTAGCAGTGGGAGAGGTGGAGTCATATCACATCGTACGATAGTGAGTTGTACGTGACACCGAGATGGGGTGTGGGCTATGCTGGTTTGGGTATAGCGGTTTGGCAAAAACAGGTTTTTAGAATCAACATCAACAGATTTTCTTCAAGGTGGTTTGTAGAATCCAAGCTAGGTGGAGATTGTTGGGTTAATGTTGTCACACCCCAAATTCTGCACCATTCAGAACGGTGTGATGAACCGCTATAAACCAACGGTTCAACTAGGATCTCTAGTAGGTGGTATCCATTAGAAATAAAACCACGCACATCCACAACCATAATCAGAATAAATACACAATAGCGAAAGTCTTATAGTAAATGAACTGAGCATTCTAAATGTAATAACCATAATTAAAATATCAAATTATTGTTGTATCAACTGAGACATAACTAAATAAAATATCAATTACATCTTTTTATAAAATCTAAATAAAATCCTAATGGAACACGCATGAGTTGCACTCGCATGAAGGGTCATGCGTATCCTCTAAGTCTTCAGCCTCCATTGCAGCAATGCACGTATACACCGAATCATTTATATAATCTGCAACTGTGGTACCTGCATCGTCAACTAAAAATATTCGACGTCGAGAGGGTGAACACACATCATGGCTCAGTGAGCAAACAAAATAATGCAACAAACATATGCATGCATTCAATTCATATCTTTGGTCTAGTAAATAAGTTTGCAATGTTCTATAGAAAGGATAGGTGGCCAAAGATTACGTTTATTGACGTCACACCTCTATACACGAGTGTGTGAAGCTGCCCAAAGGTAACGTTTATTGTCGACTCACATGCACCCAATTCATGGACAATGTACACACAAATGTTACGTTTATTGCTGTACCCGTTGCCCATACCAACATGTAAGCCCCTGCTGGCGAGGGCTTGCAAACTGGGCTCGCAACTAACCAATCTTAATGCTAAACAGTGTATCCAAGGCCTCACCCCAGCATCCCTCAATACGTCCATAGAGATAGAGCTAGGGTCTGGTGACCAGGATGAACCACAGTGTCACGTCCCCCCTTGATACCCTACGACGTATTAGTTCCGCTAAGGAAATGGCGATACGATGATGTTTAGTGGACAAGACTTGAGTTAGAGATAGAGCTAGAGTCTGGTGACCAGGATGAACCACAGTGTCACGTCCTCCCCCTGATACTCACTCGCATCAAGCACACCAACCATACACATACATCCACATGCCTATTCCTATCATCGTCATCATCATCATCATGTTATAAACAATAATTAAATATGCATGAACAGTAATAATGGAAATATTGGATGACATGTTGAATGCACATAACAAACATACATGCATAGAATCAATCATGACATTGGACTCAAAATAAAACAGTTTATTATTAACCAATTAGTTTAGGTCCTGTTCCCTCACCTTTACTTGATCGTAGGTCATCTTTCAAGCTTTAAGAATCAACTATATATCGATATTATATCACTAGAAAACCTAACCAAGTCGATAGAATTTAATTAGAATTAATTCATACTTTAAAAAGCATGCTGCTAACTAGGGGTCGATGCTAGGGTCGGAGGTTTGATCGACCCTGGGTGCGACCACCCCTATTCTGGACTTCCCGAACACTGGGGGTTGATGATCAGGGTCTGGTATGGTCGATTGGCCATCGACCCCCCATGCGACCCCCTGTGGGTTTTATCAATTTTTCTTCCTTCAGTCCATTCTTCGTGTTTGGGGTCCTATGTCTTGCTCCTACAGTCCATTCCACACATGTTCTATGGTCTAGAACCGTAGTTCATTCACCTATATGGCTTTCATGATTTTCCCCATGATTTTCCATGAAAACCTAACCATGGGTGGATGATTTGGGTTCCTCCTAGATCATTCCCTCTTCTCTATCTATTCTAAGGTCTGTAGAATTACATGGAGTTGGTATCCATACCTGAGAATTAGGCTTGTTTCTCTGAAGCCTTCTCCTTGATTTTCTTCTCCGCTTTCCTTTTCTTCTCTTCTCTTCTCCTTCTCTTTCTCTCAATCTAATTAGGGTTCTAAAAGGAGTGAAAGAGGCTTAGGGACGTCCTATTTATAAAGTAGAAACTCCTAAAATAAGTCCCATTGAGATTAGGAAGGAATCCCATTGAAATTAGGAAAGTTTTCTAATTTTTGGTTCGAGCTGTTTTTACCGACTATCGGGGGTCGATAGGGGGGTCGGAGATCCCGTCGATCCCTGGTCCTTAAGATGTCCGACCCCCAATATAAAACTGGGGGTCTGACTTTTATACTGGGGGGTCCGACCCTCCCTTCTTTGGGTATGCGACCCTCCCTTATTTTGAGTATTTTTTGGTCAGTTTAATACCTGGGATCGTGATCTCCTTCACGCACTTGATCCGTTTGGTTCGACCATGATGGGTAGACCTGGTTCAAGGTGGTAAGACCGGGTTAGTTTGATACAGGTCTTGTAAGATCCGTATCAAACTAACCCGGTCTTACCACCTTGAACCAGGTTTACCCATCATGGACGAGACGAATGGACCAAGGGCGTGAAGAAGATCGTGATCTCAGGTATCAAATCGACCCAAAAACACTTAATTTAAAGGGAGGGTCGCATACCCAGCAAGGGAGGGTCGGACCCCCCAAGACAGAAAGTTAGACCCCCTGTTTTATAGAGGGGGTCGGACACTTTAGGAAACCAGGGGTCGACGGGATCATCGACCCCCAGTTGCCGTCAGAAACTGAAATTAGGAAAGTTTCCAAATTTCGATTGGATTCCTTCCAAATCTCAATGGGACTTAGTTTAGGAGTTTCCACCCTATAAATAGGATGTCCCTAAGCCTCTTTTACTCCTTTTACAACCCTAATTGAATTGAGAGAAAGAGAAGAGAAGGAAGAGAAGAAGAAGAGAAGCAAGGGAGAGAAGAAAAAGCAAAAAGGAGAAGAGTTGCAGAGAAGGAGTATTCTTCTCAGGTATGGATACTAATTCCATGAATTTCTACACCTTAGGTTAGATAAGGATGAGAGTGTGATCTCGGAGAAACCCAAACCATCAACCCATGGTTAGGTTTCCATGGAAAACCATGAGAGAATACATAAAATCTATATAGGTGGATGATTCATGGTTCTAGACCATGGAATGTATGTTGAATGGACTGTAGGAGCAAGCCATAGGACCCCAAACACGAAGAATGGACTAAAATGAGGAAAATTGACCAAAACCCACAGGGGGTGCACAGGGGTCGATGACCATCCGACCCTATGTGACCCGAGTATCGACCCCGGGGGGTCGAAGTCCAGATTAGGGGGTCGCACCAGGGGTCGGTCATAACTCAGACCCTACCTCCGATCCCCAGTTAACAGAATGATTTTAAAAATTAGAATAAATTCTAAATAAATTTTATCGACTTTGTTAGGTCTTCTAGCAATATAATAGCAATATAAAGGTGATTATAAAGCTTGGAAGAGTATCTATTAGCAAGCTAAGGTGAGGGAACAAGACCTAAACTAATTGGTTAATAATAAACTACTTTTATTTACTTGAGTCCAATGCCATGCTTGATTCTATGCGAATATGCTTGTAATGTGCATTCAACATGTCATCCAATATTTCTGTTATTATTGCTCATGTATATTTAATTTTGTTTATTTATAACATGGTGATGGTGATTGATGCTAGGAATAGGCATGTGGGTGTTTGTGTGTGGTTAGTGTGCTTGATGCGAGTAGGGCATCAGGGAAGGTGTTATGCGGTGTTTGATCCGGACACTTTAGCTCTATCTCTATCTCAAATCTTGTGCATTAGCATCGTCGTATCGCCGTTACCTTAGCAGAACTATTGCGACGTAGGGCATCAAGGAGGGTCTCGGTCCTTAAGTCCTATACTCTACCGAGGGGCCTTAGCTCTATCTCTACGAGTGCTCTGAGGGATGCTGGGGTGAGGCCTTGGATACATTGTTTGACATTAGGATTGGTTAGTAGCGAGCCCCGTTTGTAGCCCTAGCTATCAGGGGTTAATTTGTTGGTATAAAGTTGTGCATCGATAAACGTGACCTTCGTTGTACAATGTTCATTATGGGTGCTGTGGACGACGGTGGGAGTCATCGGGCGTTTCCACACTCTCGTGCATAGAGATGCGGTGGCCACCTATCCTTTCTATAGCACAGTGCAAATGTAAAACCAGACCAAAGATATGAATTGATTGCATGCATATGTATTGTTGCATTGTTTTGTTTGCTCACTGAGCCGTGATGTGTGCTCATTCTTCTACGTTGAATATTTTTAGTTGATGATGCAGGTACAACCGTTGAAGATTATATAAATGCTCCAGAATACGGGAACGTTGCAACGATGGTAGCTGAAGATGAAGTGGATACACATGACATCTCTTGCGAGTGCAACTCATGTGTATTCGATTAGATTTTTAGTCTTATCTATTTGGATTTATTAAAGACATGTATTTGATATTTATTTATTTATGTCTTAGTTGATACAGAATAATTTGTTATTTAAATATTGATATCACAATAGATTCTCAGTTCATTTTATTATAAGACTTCCGCTATTGTGTATTTACTCTGATTATGATTATGGATGTATGAGGTTTAGATAAAATGGATATAGCCTACTAGAGATCCTGGTTGAACCGTTGGTTTGTTAGCGGTTCATCACACCGTTCTGAATAATGCGAAATTGGGGTGTGACAGGTCTTGTATTTTGTAGGGTTCACACAATTGTAAGGGTAGTATTTGTGTTAGAGTATAGGTCTATTACATATACGAGGGTAAACTTATAATTGTGTGGGATTAGGGTTTCTGAGTTTCCTTATAAATTGTCTCTTTATGGGAAAACCTAGGTAAGGTCTAAGTAAAGGAGAACACTTTGTCAGGTGGAGAGAATTGTAGATAGTTTTCTTAGTAATAAAGAATCTCTGTTTCTCTGTGGTGGAGGTAGGCATTCCGATTTGAGTGCTGAACCACAACAAATCCTGTGTTGGTGTGTTTTCTTGATCTTCGTTCTTTCTTGTGGTTGTACGTTCATCCCTAACAAAAGTGCCATTTGAAAAATTATATAACCCTCCTCAACAGAACTAATATTCATCAAGATGGGAATGGGAAACGACTTTGGTAGACCCACATCATATAAAAATCTGTTATTAATGATCACCTGCAATCCAAAGATAGGATAGGGGTTGAAAACCTAGCACATTAGTACCCACACAGATCATATTGAATATTACTCTATTCACAGTTTCTATGTTTTGAGATTTACAAGAGAGACACCCTCCCCAAAAGCGACTAACAAATTTCTCACCAAACTTGAACAATATAAATCTCTACTTAGCAAGCAATATGCTATCAATGATGTCTTTAAGTATGGTTGGAGATATGAATTTAAACAAAGCATTCATAAATATAGTAAAATTCTTGAGTTGTCTTATATAATTTTTTTTTTAAGAATTACTGAATTTAGACTGATGTAAATATGAAATATATAAAAAATAGAACTTTAAATGAGAGCCACTTCTTTGTTTAACGTTTCCTATAATTTGTTAAAGAAATTAAACAATAGAGAGAGAGTCACTCAAGATGATGACGTTACAAGTTGGATCATATCATAATTGGCATTGTCCTAAAATCAATATTTGCCCCCATAGATGTAACTGAGTTATGATGTAAATCTGACTCCAAGATAAAGCGACATTGGCTTCCGAAAGAAAACATACACTTGTATGATGCGCCTTTTAGAGTTATGTCAGAGCTGTGCTTAGGTCAAATGCAATAAGGTCATGCAATTTTGGCAAAGACGGTGTTTGGAAAAATAAAAGGAAATACACATGGTATGTGCTTATAGAGAGAGAGAGAGAGAGAGAGAGAGAGAGAGAGAGAGAGAGAGAGAGAGAATATTGCTTCCCCCCATTCCTTTATATATAGAAGAGAACATATCTTTTCAAGGCATCCCAAGGGAAGGATGTACGTGTCTCTCCAAACCAATATGTTTGTACAAGACACCCAAGGAAAGGATATCTGTAAGATCCGTGTCAAACTAATCCGGTCTTACCACCTTGAACCAGGTTTACCCATCATGGTCGAGTCAAGTGGACCAAAGGCGTGATGGAGATCGAGATCTCAGGTATAAAATCGACCCAAAAACACTTAATTTTAGGGGAGGGTCGCATACCCAGCCAAGTAGGGTCGGACCTCCCAAAGCAGAGTGTCAGACCCTCAGATTTTAAGGGAGGGTCGGACAGCTTAAGACCCTAGGGTCGACGGGATCATCGACCCTCCCATCGACCCTCGGTTTCTGACGAATATAGAAATTAGGAAATTTCTATATTTTTCGATTGGGATTCTTTCCAAATCTCAATGGGACTTATTTAGGATGTTCCTAGTCAATTTAAAGGACGTTCCTAAGCCACTTTCACTCCTTTCACAACCTTAATTGAATTGAGAGAAAGAGAGGAGAAGGAAAAGAGGAAGAAGAGAGGCAAAGAAGAGAACCTAGCAAAAAGGAGAAGAGTTACAGAGAAAGATTAATCTTCTCAGGTATGGATACTAATTCTATAAGTTTCTACAAACCTCAGGGTAGTTATTGATGAGAATGTGATCTCGGAGAAACCCAAACCATCCATCCATGGTTATGTTTTCATGGAAAACCATAGGAGGATGCACGAAAACTATTTAGATGGATTATACATGGTTCTAGACCATGGAATGACTGTTGAATGAATGTAGGAAGCAAGCCATAGGACCCCAAATACGAAGAATGGATTTAAAAGTGGAAATTGGACCAGAGTGCATCGAGGCTCGCATCGAGGGTCGATAGACCATCCGACCCTAGGTGTTTCTGACCATCGACCCTCAGCATTCGGGAAGTCCAGGAAGAGGGGAGGGTCGATAGACCCATCGACCCTAGCATCGAACCTAGCATCGACCCTCAGTTGACAGAATGGTTTTTAATTTTAAAATTAATTCTAATTAAATTTCATCGGCTTTGTTAGGTCTGCTAGCAATCTAATAACATTGTAACGGTGATTTTAAAGCTTGGGAAATATCTATTAACAAGCTAAGGTGAGGAACCTTAACCCCAAACTAATCGGTTAATAATAAACTGTTTTCTATTTCTTGAGTCCTATGCTATGTTTGATTCTATGCGAATATGTTTGTAATGTGCATACAACATGCCATCCAATATTTCTATTATTTGTTCATGCATATTTATTTTATTGTTTATAACATGATGATGATGATGATGATAGGAATAGGCATGTGCTTGTATGTGTGTGGTTGATGTATTTGATGCGAGCAAGTATCAGGGGAGGTGTGATGTGAATGTCAATAAACGTTAACCTTTGGCGGGTCTCAGCACCTTAGCTCTATCTCTAACTCAAGTCTTGTGCATTGGCATCGTCGTATCGCCATTACCTTAGCAGAACTATTATGAGGGGCTTACGTGTTGGTATAGCATTATATATCAATAAACGTTAACCTTTGTTGTATAATGTTATGGTAGGGTGGATGGGGACGACGATAAACGTTAACCTTCGGGCGGGCTTCCACACCCTGTGTATAGAGACGGTGTCAATAAACGTTAACCTTTGATCACCCAACCTTTCTATTCGCATTGCAAACTATAAACCAGACCAAAGATATAAATTGATTTTTGCATGCATATGTATTGTTGCATTGTTTTGGCTACTCACTGAGCCGTGTTGTGTGCTCACCCCTCGACGTCGAATATTTTAGTTGATGATGCAGGTTACACAGTCGAAGATTATATGAACACGTCTGCGTACGGGAATATAGTCGCAATGGAAGCTGGAGCTGAAGAGTATATACATGACACTTCTTGCGAGTGTGACTCATGTGTATTTGATTAGTTATTTTATAGGTCTCTTTGAACTTATAAAGACATGTATTTGATAATTACATAAGTATGTCTCAGTTGGAAACAGAATAATTTACTATTTTATTAATGATATCATCTTAGTTCTCAGTTCATTTATTTATAAATTTTCCGCTATTGTGTATTACTCTGATTATGATTATGGATGTGTGGAAATTTTGGGTAAAACGGGGATAGCCTATTCGAGATCCTGGTTGAACCGTTGGTTACTTAGCGGTTCATCACACCATTCTGGTTGGTGCGGAATTGGGGTGTGACAACTTGGTATCAGAGCTTCTCAGGCCTTGCCCGCCAAAACTAACATACATACAAGACCATTGTGAACTGAGATAGGATAAATTAAAAGCTTTAATACAAACAAACCATAAGCACCTGTGTTGATTGAGACCAAATTAACAAGAGAATAATACATCTATTAAAGAGGAAACAAGTTACATACAATGAGAGAGAAAAACAAATGCATAGACATAAAAAGCAGTCGGGTCCACAACCGGACAGTTACTCTATAGTACAAGACAAGAAAAATAAAAAGTACAATCGGGAAGTTTGGGGGGGGAAGGAGGAGGCGGTGCCTCACGGTCTCTGTCATAGTCCTTGGCATAGACCCTAGTCAACCATGCCACCCGGTGCGAGTCGCTGCGGACTAGGCTGTGAGATCAGCCATCCTCATCGACGTCCGGCTGGGCATCTAGGAGCTCCCCTACCCTCAGATCCGATGCGCGCTGAGCCTCTCTAATCTCGTGAAACATACTCCGCACGTCATCAGCTGGTGGGCGTGAAGGACCAGCCCCATGAGAAGGACCGGTCTCCGGTACCGAAGCCGCCGCAGCAGAAGTACCAGCCCTATCCGCCTGTGTGGGTGATGGCGGGGGTATCGCGTCGACATCCATATACATACGATCATCATCGTCGACTGGATCTCCCCGAGCCCTAGCAGCAGCCTCAGCATCAGCCATCTCAACCCGAGTGTGAGGGCGCACCATCGCGTTCCTCTCCTCATCGCTAACCTCCGCATCTCGCAGCCCCATCTTGCAGATAGCCTCCCAATCTAGAGGCGACGAGAAGGTCTTCTCCTGGATCTTCTCATCTACCAGATCCACCCCTAGACGGGTCAGTAGCACTGTAATCATGCGTCCATAGGGTAGATTACCCCTATGACCGGACAATGTGGCACTAATCATCGTCCGCATGATGATGTAAGGAAGGACGGAGCAGGCGGTTGTCGATCTCGCCCTCATCTCCATCTCAACAAAGCGTGGCTCTCCCGGCGCACAGTACACCATGGGGCCATCAAGGGAATGCCCAACAGATCGGTCAGCTGCCGATAATCAAAGGAGATGTGCACCCCTTTGACGTAACTAGTGATGCGCAACTCCTGACCGCGCTCGACATCATTGTAATTCCCCACCACCTGGAGATTACAATAGAACTGGCGTACCAAGTCGGGACATGTGCACGCGTCGTATGTGATGACAGGGAGCCACCCCATATCACCGAATGCTCCCTCTACATTGAACAAGGCTAGCTCAGCCAAGTTCACCATGCGACCCCCTTCAACCTTCTTACGAGCATAGTCCGCATACTGTGCCTCGGCTTCATTCGAACGGAAGCGAAGTGGATCGCGCACTCTAGGTACTTTGGTACGGGCCATAGTATCTGCAAAAAAATAAGAAAAAGAAAGGAAGCAAGGAGTTAATAGGATAAAAATCCGAAAAATTAAAAATGAAGCCCCATTTCTCACCATATAAGTGGGCATGAGAACTTACGTAGGTTAGAATGTCCTACGACCCACATACAGTAGGAAATTTTAATTGACGAAGCTCAATTTGAAGAAATTCAAGAAAAATAAAAAATTTCGATAAATTAGGGCAAAAAGAGAAAATTTTAAGATTCTCGATAACCAACCGATGAAACTTAAAATTTTTTGAGGGCTTTCGTTCCTCAAGACCCCAATAACAAAAGCCCCCAATAAAAATCGAATTTTTACAGTTTGAAAAAGTTTAAGTTGGAAAATACAAGTTAAATGGGCAAAAACCTAGAAAAGAAAACCTAAAAACAGGTAAAGGTGAGAGGATATACCTGTAGGGATGACGTGGGCGTCGAAACCCGGAGTTAAACCGACCAAGAACAGTGGAGTAGCACTGTAGCAACTCAGAGAGTGGAGACGAGTCGAAACGGAGGAGGAATAGTGAGAAATAACCCATAATCGGATCTTAAAAATCTGATTTTTGATCCGAGGGTCGGACAATTCGACTGGTACCATCGACCCTCGAATCGACCCTCGCATCGACCCTCAACTCTTGGGAAGAACATGTCATTCCCAGGGTCGAATACCCAGGGTCGGACATACCAGCGACCCTCACCATCGACCCTGCATAGAAAAGACAGTATTGTTTTTTATAAAATGAGTTAGAATTGGAATTTCTTATCGGTTAGTGTGCCTACATGAGATATAAATGAATTCTAACCTACCTTGACAATTTTTCAGGCACCACCAATCATCGAAAAGAAATATGTCTGGACGTAGAGTTACCCGACAGACCCGAAATACAGTCCCACCACCACCACCAGTGGAGGAGACTAGTCAAGAGAATAACCATGCACCGAAAAACCCAGAACCGGTAAATCCCACAAATTTGCCACCTCCACCACCGGAGCTAGCAACTGTGGTAATGAATCTGGCACAACAGCTACAGCAAATGCAACACGCACAAACTCAAATGCAGGTTGCAATGGGAGTTATGTTTCAAGCCACTCAGGCTGCAACCATGCACACTGGGCAAGCTAGTACAGCACCAGTGGGTAATCACCAAGCTCAACAGACACCTCAACAACTGGCTGCACCAATTCCAGTGCAAGTCCCAGAAGCAGCCCAAGGGAACTATCAGTATCCACCCCCTATGTTTGGGACATACCAAAATCAACTGGATCACTCTCGGCTAGTGGAGAGATTTTTGAAAATGAAACCGAGAGAATTCAACGGCAAGCCGTCTGATCCACTGTGGCCAGCACACTGGATAGACGAAATGGAAAGGAACTTCCTTATGATGACTATCACCGAGGAAGAGAAAGTACTATGCGCCACCTTCATGCTCAAAGGCGACGCACACCATTGGTGGAAATCTACAAAGACGTACTTATTGACCAAGCACGCCCTACTGACATGGGCTATATATAAAGAAGCGTTCTTCGAAAAGTATTTTCCAAGAAACTTCAGAGATTCAATGGAGAAAGAGTTCTTGAGTCTGTACCAGGGGCAGATGACCGTAGACGCATATCAACAGCGCTACGAAGAACTGTTTTTCTTCGCACCGGCTAGCATGCAAGAAGAAGATACAAAAACCCGTAGGTTCGTCGCGGGACTAAGAGGAAGCATAAGAGAAAACGTTCTGGGCTTAGAGAAGAAGATTTACAACGAAGCTGTCCAAATTGCTCGAGTAATTGAATCGAGCCAGAAGGAGAGTTATTTCTCCCAGAACAGAGGCATCAAGAGACCAACCGGAAACTCCTACAACGGGGGCAATAATAGGACGTATAAACCTTTTCGTCCTTAGAATTTTGCTACTGCACCAAAGTCGCAGCTCAACCACAGCCAAAGCCAAATTCTGAAGCCCCGAAGTGTTATAATCGCAACCAACCGGGGCATATGGCAAGAGAGTGCCCAAAACCCAAGAAGCAGTTACATCAAGGACGGGTATATGCTGTTACATCAGAGGATGCAGCCGCATCGCCCGATGTGGTCACAGGTATGACCAAAACTTTTAAGATTATAATTTCATTGATTGAGCATGTAGACTAAGTAAAAACGGATCACAGGTATTGTACCTATCAATGGCGTACCAGCCAGAGTACTCTTTGATTCAGGAGCTACTCGTTCATTTATATCTGTGTCGTTTGGAAAGAAGACCAATTTACCCATCAAAACATTAGACTACAAATTACTCGTACGGTCACCGATGGGATTAGAAGTGGAATTAGAGAAAGGTTATGGACCATGTCCAGTTCTCATTGGAGAGCAGACCTTGGATGCAACCTTGATACAACTTGAGATGGCAGACTTTGACGTCATCTTGGGAATGGACTGGTTAGCTCGGCATTCTGCAAATCTGTTATGCGCCGAGAAGAAGCTAACGTTCAAAGACAAAGAAGGAGTAGAATTCAGTTTCTCGGGAACCAAACTTCCCCGGAGACGCAAGCTCATACTTTCCGCATTAAAGGCTAAGAAGTGCCTTGAAAAGGGAGCCATCGAAAACCTAGTGTCAGTGGTCGACCTAACCAAGGAAGCACCACGAATGGAAGACATTGACGTCGTGCGGGATTACCCAGATGTATTTCCGGAGGAACTACCTGGATTACCGCCCGACCGTGTCACGGAGTCTGTAATAGACCTGATACCTGGAGCCGCACCGGTATCAAAAGCACCTTATAGAATGGCTCCTACTGAACTGAAGGAATTAAAAGTGCAATTACAAGAACTGCTGGATAAGGGTTATATTAGACCCAGTATATCTCCATGGGGAGCACCGGTGTTGTTCGTAAAGAAGAAGGATGGTAGCGTTCGATTATGCATCGACTATCGAGAGTTGAATAAACTGACCATCAAGAATCGATATCCACTACCCAGGATCGATGACTTGTTCGATCAGTTACAAGGAGCGAAGGTATTTTCAAAGATCGATCTTCGATCAGGCTATCATCAACTGAAGATTAAAGAAGGTGACATTCCGAAGATAGCTTTCAGGACAAGATACGGACATTATGAATTCTTAGTGATGTCATTCGGATTAACTAATGCACCGGCAACGTTCATGGAACTTATGAACCGAGTTTTCCACGATATGTTGGACACGTTGGTGATAGTATTTATTGATGACATATTGGTATATTCAAGGACAAGGAAACCCATGTCAAGAACCTAAACGCAGCCCTACAGCGTTTAAGGAAAGAGAAGTTATACGCCAAATTTTCGAAGTGTGAGTTTTGACTAAGTGAAGTCGCCTTTCTAGGCCATGTAGTATCCACTGAAGGAATCAAAGTGGACCCCAGTAAGATCGAGGCTATTGTGAAGTGGGAAGCACCAAAGAGTGTTTCAGAAATTAGAAGTTTTCTGGGTCTAGTTGGATATTATCGGAGATTCGTAGAAGACTATTCTCGGATTGCCGTACCTCTCACCAGTTTGACCAAGAAAGGAGAAAAATTTGTATGGACGGATAAGTGTGAAAAGAGTTTTCAAACACTGAAGACCAGATTGATATCCGCCCTAATTTTGACCATTTCCGTTCCAGGACAGACATTTACCTTATACACTGATGCATCGGGACTGGGACTAGGATGTGTGCTTATGCAAGGAGAGCAAGTAATTGCGTATGCCTCGAGACAGTTGAAGGTACATGAGAAAAATTACCCCACTCATGATTTGGAGTTAGCGGCAGTAGTACATGTTGTCAAGATATGGAGACACTACCTATACGGAGAGAAATTTCAGATTAAGTCGGACCATAAAAGTCTTACTTATTTATTTAATCAGAAGGAGTTGAATATGAGACAAAGAAGATGGCTGGAACTATTGAAAGATTATGCTTGTGATATCCAGTATCATTCGGGAAAAGCGAACGTAGTAGCATATGCATTGAGCAGAAAGGTAATGATAAAATCTCAAGGAGAAGCTAGCACAACTGCAGCAATGTGTACTACCGGAATGGTATTCAATCACGACAACGAGCAGTATGTGATAGATACAACGGATGGATCAGCCAACCAAGGGTTTATTCATTGGTTTTCGAATATGTTCGTGGCATTGAAGATTATACCGGATATAGTGGATGAAGTGAAGACAGCTATCAAAGCAGATCCTTATCTGAGAACGGTACAAGAAGATATTGAGAAAGGTAGGACTAACCCTGAGTTCACCTTGGACGAAGAAAAAGTATTGAAATACAAAGGGAGAATATGTGTACCAGAAACAGAAAATGTAGACATTAGACACCGACTGATGAAGGAAGCCCACACCACCATTTACTCGATACATCCTGGAAGCACAAAGATGTATCATGATCTAAAGAAACTGTATTGGTGGAGGGGAATGAAAGCAGATGTAGCTAAGTTCGTGTCTCAATGCCTAAATTGTCAGAAAGTAAAGGCGGAACGACAAAGACCCGCAGGACTGTTACAGCCATTACCGGAACCAACATGGAAGTGGGACTGCATCACTATGGACTTCGTCACAGGACTACCATTGACTCCTCGAGTAGTTGACGCAGTTTGGGTGATTGTGGACCGTTTGACTAAGACAGCTCGCTTCATACCGATTCGACCCCAGTATACACTGGAAAGGTTAGCAAAGTTGTATGTGGATAATATTGTTCGGTTACATGGTGTTCCAGAAAGCATTGTGTCCGATAGAGATCCACGATTTACTTCCAAATTTTGGGAAGGACTGCAAAAGGCTATGGGTACAACATTAAAGTTCGATCTTGCATTCCACCCGCAGACAGACGGACGGTCGGGCGTACAATCCAGATCCTAGAAGATATGCTACGAGCATGTGTGATTGATTTCAAAGGATCATGGGACGAAAAGTTACCATTGATCGAGTTTGCCTATAACAACAGCTATCAGGCTACTATACAGATGTCACCTTATGAGGCACTGTATGGTAGAAAGTGTCGAACTCCCTTGTTTTGGAATGAAGTGGGAGAACGCAGTATTGTTGGGCCCAAATTTGTGGAAGAGACTTGTCGAGTGGTCGACATCATCAAGGAGAGAGTGAAAACAGCTCAGAACCGTCAGAAGCAATATGCAGATACTCGACGAAGAGATCTAGAGTTTGCCGTAGGTGATAAAGTATTTTTGAAAGTATCGCCTATGAGAGGATTGAAGAGGTTCGGACAGAAAGGAAAATTAAGTCCAAGATATGTCGGGCCATACGAAATTCTAGCTAAGCGTGGAAAAGTAGCTTATCAGTTGGCATTACCACCATCTATGTCAAGTGTGCACGACGTATTTCACATTTCTCTATTGATGAAGTATGTCAAGGATTCGACGCACGTGTTGTGATAGATTTGCGAGAATTGACCGATGATTTGACATTCGAAGTAACACCAACGAAATCACCGGTCGAAAGGTTCAACGTCTACGCACATGGGAGATATCTACTATGTTAAGGTCACATGGAAAAGTAGAGACATGGAAGAAATTACATGGGAAGAAGAGAATGCTATGCGAAAGCAAATTCCCTCACTTGTTTGATTTAGAAGGTACGTACAATTTCGAGGACGAAATTTTTATAAGTTGGGGGGAGTTGTAAGACCCGTGTCAAACTAACCCGGTCTTACCACCTTGAACCAAGTTTACCCATCATGGTCGAGTCAAGTGGACCAAGGGCGTGATGGAGATCGAGATCCCAGGTATAAAATCGACCCAAAAACACTTAATTTTAGGGGAGGGTCGCATACCCAGCCAAGTAGGGTCGGACCTCCCAAAGCAGAGTGTCAGACCCTCAGATTTTAAGGGAGGGTCGGACAGCTTAAGACCCTAGGGTCGACGGGATCATCGACCCTCCCATCGACCCTCGGTTTCTGACGAATATAGAAATTAGGAAATTTCTATATTTTTCGATTGAGATTCTTTCCAAATCTCAATGGGACTTATTTTGGATGTTCCTAGTCTATTTAAAGGACGTTCCTAAGCCACTTTCACTCATTTCACAACCCTAATTGAATTGAGAGAAAGAGAGGAGAAGGAAAAGAGGAAGAAGAGAGGCAAGGAAGAGAACCTAGCAAAAAGGAGAAGAGTTACAGAGAAAGATTAATCTTCTCAGGTATGGATACTAATTCTATGAGTTTCTACAAACCTCAGGGTAGTTATTGATGAGAATGTGATCTCGGAGAAACCCAAACCATCCATCCATGGTTAGGTTTTCATGGAAAACCATAGGAGGATGCACGAAAACTATTTAGATGGATTATACATGGTTCTAGACTATGGAATGATTGTTGAATGAATGTAGGAAGCAAGCCATAGGACCCCAAACACGAAGAATGGATTTAAAAGTGGAAATTGGACCAGAGTGCATCGAGGGTCGCACCGAGGGTCGATAGACCATCCGACCCTAGGTGTTTCTGACCATCGACCCTCAGCATTCGGGAAGTCCAGGAAGAGGGGAGGGTCGATAGACCCATCGACCCTAGCATCGACCCTAGCATCGACCCTCAGTTGATAGAATGGTTTTTAATTTCGGAATTAATTCTAATTAAATTTCATCGGCTTTGTTAGGTCTGCTAGCAATCTAATAACATTGTAACGGTGATTTTAAAGCTTGGGAAATATCTATTAACAAGCTAAGGTGAGGAACCTTAACCCCAAACTAATCGATTATTAATAAACTGTTTTCTATTTCTTGAGTCCTATGCTATGTTTGATTCTATGCGAATATGTTTGTAATGTGCATACAACATGCCATCCAATATTTCTATTATTTGTTCATGCATATTTATTTTATTGTTTATAACATGATGATGATGATGATGATAGGAATAGGCATGTGCTTGTATGTGTGTGGTTGATGTATTTGATGCGAGCAAGTATCAGGGGAGGTGTGATGAGAACGTCAATAAACGTTAACCTTTGGCGGGTCTCAGCACCTTAGCTCTATCTCTAACTCAAGTCTTGTGCATTGGCATCGTCGTATCGCCATTACCTTAGCAGAACTATTATGTCGTAGAGTATCGGGAGGTGGTCTCGGTCCTTGTAGTCTCGACTCTACCGGGGGCCATAGCTCTATCTCTATGGGCATTCCGAGGGATCTTTGGGGTGAGGCCTTGGATACACTGTTTGGCATTAGGATTGGTTAGTAGCGAGCCCAGTTTGCAAGCCCTCGCTAACAGGGGCTTACGTGTTGGTATAGCATTATATAGCAATAAACGTTAACCTTTGTTGTATAATGTTATGGTAGGGTGGATGGGGACGACGATAAACGTTAACCTTCGGACGGGCTTCCACACCCTGTGTATAGAGGCGGTGTCAATAAACGTTAACCTTTGACCACCCAACCTTTCTATTCACATTGCAAACTATAAACCAGACCAAAGATATAAATTGATTTTTGCATGCATATGTATTGTTGCATTGTTTTGGCTACTCACTGAGCCGTGTTGTGTGCTCACCCCTCGACGTCGAATATTTTAGTTGATGATGCAGGTTACACAGTCGAAGATTATATGAACGCGTCTGCGTACGGGAATATAGCCGCAATGGAAGCTGGAGCTGAAGAGTATATACATGACACCTCTTGCGAGTGTGACTCATGTGTATTTGATTAGTTATTTTATAGGTCTCTTTGAACTTATAAAGACATGTATTTGATAATTACATAAGTATGTCTCAGTTGGAAACAGAATAATTTACTATTTTATTAATGATATCATCTTAGTTCTTAGTTCATTTATTTATAAATTTTCCGCTATTGTGTATTACTCTGATTATGATTATGGATGTGTGGAAATTTTGGGTAAAACGGGGATAGCCTATTCGAGATCCTGGTTGAACCGTTGGTTACTTAGCGGTTCATCACACCATTCTGGTTGGTGCGGAATTAGGGTGTGACAATATCCCTTTCCAAACCAACATGCCTTTACAAATAAAGGATGTGTCTCTTGTAAAGAAACTTCACTAATAAATTCATGTCAAACGGGTTAAACCGTTACCGACTCAATAGAAGCCAAATTAAACCCAGCCCGACCAAAGTGTATTGGGTTCTAACCTCAGTAACCTCACCTCACTAACCTTATACCGAGAAAATCAAAACAAAATATATGATTTTTTTATTTTGAAATTTTAGTTAATAAAAAATGACTAAATACAACACATTTACAATTCAAAAATACTTTCCGTTATAATTCTAATCCATACAATACAACAACAATATAGAAATACTAAAACACAATAGAATTCAATATAAAATCCAACACTTATTCACAGAGGCAAATAATAAATACTAAACTAGGTATTATTATATTATTCATTCATATCCTATCACCGATGATAAAAGAAGAACCATTAAGGGGGTGTTTGGTAACACTCTAGAAGTTGGATTCTGACTTCTGGAGTATAAATGGAGTAGAAGCTTATTTGGTAACCCGGTTCAGACTTCTGGAGAATCCATGAGTGAACCGGCTCCAAATGAGCTCTAGAATCCAATTTTTTGGAGCATCAAATAGATGCTTTTCGATTTTAGAGCACAATTTTGGAGTAAAAATCACCCCACACTACTACTACCACCAACTACTACCACCAACACCACAACCCACCAGCCACCAGCCACCACCGCCACCACCCTCCACCACCCACTGTCGCCACCACCACCACCACCACCACACCGCCACCACCCACCGCCACCACTACCCACCACCACCACCACCACCATCCTCAATCACCACCCACCGCCACCTACCATCGCCACCACCACCAACCACCGGCCACCAACCACCGCCACCACCACCCACCGCCACCTACCATTGCCACCACCACCAGCCACCAACCACCACCGCCACCACCTACCACCACCACCAACTATCTCCCACCACCACCGCCACCGCCACCACCACCACCCCTCGTCGCCACCACCACCAACCACCCACCACCGCCACCACCATCCACTACCACCCACCACCACCGCCACCACCACCGTCACCAACCATCACCACTCACCACTAGTGCCACCATCCGCCACCCCCCACCACTACTCTGGAGTCCATGACTAAATTAGGTTAACAAACATGTTTCTACTCCCTCATACTTTTGAATCCTTTTGAAGTTGGAGTAGAAATTTAAATCAGAAATAAGAATCCCAGAATTGAAATTTTATCAAACAGCCCCTAAAATGCCTCTTAATCATTTGTCAAGCATTACCCTCGAGGCTGGGGTATTACATGCTAGTTGACGTTAAAGTGTAAAACTTTTAGTCTTTCTGCAACTCATACTTAGGGGGATGGTTATTTTGGGATTATAGGATCACTTCGTCCCAACTCTCCTCGATTCTTAGATCTCTAAAGCCCTCAGAGTGGCACCAATCTGTTGCGTCTGAATTTCATGATACGGTCTTCCCTGTTGAGTAGATTTATAAACGACAAATGGGGATAAAGGAGATCCAGATTATAGCCCTAGGATCAATCTAGAGAATAGATAAATGATATCGATTATCCTACCATATATTTTAGTTAAATGGGTAAGATAGAGATTTCTGATCCGAGATCTCAAAGCTAAAAATGAAAAACAGATAAAAACAATAAATCTAACTTGAGAGAAACCTTGTATTTTATATCTATTTATAGTGAATAATATTTAATAGGTCCCATGTACCTCTTGAATGCAATATAATTTTGTGGGAGATTTGTTTCTACCCCTCACTTAAATTAGAAATGACAAAAATATCCCTTTATAGATATGACTATTTTATCCCTTGATTTCATAGGTATTGTTGACGATATTCAAATAACGCCATTTTATTGGTTGCCTGATAATTGTGTCCATCAATAAAAAAAGAAAAATTAGAAAAAAAAAGAAAAAAAAAAAAACTCAACAACGAGGAACAAGACAAAACGTCACCGAAGGAATCCAATTATCACCGACGGATGGGAAGTTGATAGGGGCAGAAGGATGATGAGTAAAAATGCTAAATAATTTCAATTACATTTTTTTTTTGAGTAAGAATTTCAATTGCATTAGAGCTTGAATTCCAACGAATTCCGTGGTCAATTTTGTGTTCTTTTAGTATATTAAAATAAAGGATAGTCTTAGGCCGCAGTGGAAGATAGAATATTGGCAATAAAAAAAAAGTCAATATTTATGTCCTAATCGATTTGAGTTATTTATTCATGGGAGACGCTTCTGGGAGGCAGTTACTCAGAGAAGAGAATAATATAAGCATATACTTGTATCTTCTCTGGAAATTCATCATCTGTCATAATTAATGAATCCTATACTCTAAAGATATGGGTCCTACATTACATTACGTTGACAGTAAAAGAATTCCATAAAAAATACATACACATGTAAGCGATCCAAAATCAGAGAGAATGTAACCTACGCCACTAACTGATACTTTAGCACCAGTTCATTATATTTGTTCCTTTTTAACGTTGGAATGGGATCCAGCTCCTAAATAAGGTGGACATGCCCAATTTGGCTAGCAGCTCAATGGCATAAAAGAAGGAAGCTTGGGAATGACTGCCACATTGAATCAATATCCCCACTACAAATGGAGAAGCTGGGCCCACAATTAAATTTTCCAACTACGCAACAAGTAATCTAGAAATCCAAAGACCAACACATCTCATTCATTCTCTCTCTCTCTCTCTCTATATATATATATGTAACAATAGGATGTGATTTTCTAAAAACAAATGCTAATCATTCAATTTTAAGATTTTTTTAATCAAAACCGTCTCTACTTAGCTCACAGTTTTGGTACACACATACGTGGATTGCTTACCAACCCAAAAACATTATTTAATTGAATAAAAAAATCTGAAATATAACATGTGGTTAAAAAAAAATGGCATCATTTTTTTAGGTTAAAATGAGAAGAACAAAAACCGAACTTATCGCCAAAATATTCAAACTGATTATATATATAACAATAGAATTTGATATTAAAGTCTTCAGAAACCATAAAACAAATCCTAATCAATCGTTTGTATCATTTTTTTAATCTAAAGTGTTTTTTTTCCTATTTATAGTATTGATACACATGAGTAGGTATACGTGGCATTGTGTACTAACCTAAAAAGATAATTTAAATAAATTAAACTCTATAATTTAACATGTGACTATTTTAGACTATGTTTTCTTTTTCTATAGTTAAAATGAACAAATAATTATCCCACTTGACAAAAATAAATGTCTCACCATAAAAAAATAATAATTTACCTTTTTTATCTTTTATCATATACATGCTTAAGTATATGTGGGATTGTGTACTAACCCAAGAAAATTATTTAAATGAATTCAACTCTATAATTTAACATGTGACTACCTTAGACTATGTTCTCTTTTTCTATAGTTAAAATGAAGAAAATATTATCTCACTTGACAAAAAATAGATGTCTCATCATAAAAAAAATAATAATTTGCCTTTTTTTTTTATCTTATACATGTGTAGGTGTATGTGGGATTTGTACTAACTCAAAAAGATTATTTAAATGAATTAAATTCTATAATTTAACATGTGATTATTCTCGACTATGTTCTCTTTTTCTATACTTAAAATGAACAAATTATAATCTCACTTGACAAAAATAGTATATATATATATATATATATATATATATATATATATATATATATATATATATATATATATATATATATATATATATATATATATGTTTTCTAGGTAAAATTTCGGCAACTCTAACCGCTAGTAGTGTTCACATGCTACATAACATCCAATCTTGCAACAATTACTCTTTTTTTTTTCTTTTTTTTTGGCTAAAGATTAAATTATATTAGATATGAAAAAGAAATTACAGGAAAAACTCCTTATAAGGATGAGATACCCTCACCTTTGATATTGCCATCTGCAGAGGCCATCCAGGGAGAAATTAATAGAATCTATACCATAGTCTGTGAGAAACATCCCAAACCATGTCCTTTGCTACAAAATCTGGACACAACAACCATGACTGAGAAACTCGATCATAAGTTACTTTTTTCGCCTATTTATCTGCCACATTATTAATTTCCCAAAAACAATGGGTAAAATGAACCTGGCAATTAGCAAGATCAGCAGAAATAACTCTCCATTCTTGCAAGAAATTCCATGGCAAATCATCCGACAGTAAAGCTGATATCATAGCAGAAGAATTGGACTCTAACCAGATTTTTGAGAACCCCAAATTTTAAGCTTCTTTCAAACCTTTCAATGTGCTTTGTATCTTAGCAACATAACAGGTGGCCACTCCAACATATTTGGCAAAAGCAGATATAACCAACCCACTATCTGATCGAATTACTCCTCCAACTTCTGCTTCACTTGAGTTTCTCAGGCTGCATCCGTCCGAATTAATTTTGCACCAGTCATGAGGAGGTTGCCAATACAATTCAATAATTCTAGTATGCTTTACATGAGTTGTCGTCAACTTCAAAAGACAAGTGATTCTCAAATCCTCCATCGTCTTAATGACACATGGATCTCTTATCGAGAATTATACGACAATTACTCAACACCCTTGCATTATTTACAAGACTTTTCCCACAGGCGCTGGTTGTTTGCCGGGGTTTTGCTTGGGTGGAAAACTAGTGGTTTTAAAACCTTGTAAGTTTTTCTTGTATTAAAGAAAAATGGCATGTTTGGTTGATTGAGCTGGTAATTCTTATTAATAGATGAAATTGATGTGTGTTGGATCAATGTTTTTCAGATCAGATTATTTTCGGGTAAATGTATTTTTCAAGGGATTTTAGGTATAGAATCCATATTTTCAATATGAGACCCAGAGGATATAAATAGTGATAAAATTTCTTGAAGAGTAAACCTCTGTGGAGGTGAACTATTCTCATATTTTTCCCTCCCCACTTTTGAAAAAATCGGATTAAAATTTTGTGACTAATATCATCCATGGGAATTTGCAGGTACCTTTCCACTATTTAATGATTTCTTCACAAAATTTGCAAGGCTTTTCAATTAGTCACACGAACGGCGTATAGTCGTATTCTTCTCTCTCTTCTTTTTTTTAGAATCTCACTTTCTTCCGATTGATTGGCCATTGGTCTTTCCTACATTGTATTAATGGATGATATACCTTGCTAGCTTATAGATCCCACTCCCCAAAAAGTCCTTTTTCTTTTTTTTTTTTTTGGTCGACCATTGATCTCAAGTCCCAACTCAACAACTATCAGATCTAAATCCTCTCCTCCTAGGGGTTCTAGAGGAGAGTTGGCTCTCATCAGTTGATGCCTGAGATGTGGTTGTCGATTGAATCCGAACCCTCCATACTAATAGATAAAGTGAGTCGATAGGGAGTGTCAGTTTATATACTGACTAGGATGGAAGGCTTGGATTCAATTGACATTCACTTGTCAAACATCACCTGATGAGAACCGACTCTCCTCCTAAATCCTGGGTGAAATGATTTGAATCCGCAACGATCCCACCCTCTCCCCTAAACAAACAAGTCGTCTCAGAGAGAAATATCGGTTTGGGCTTTTTGCGCTATTTAATGCTTCCGTCAACAGAGCAATGAATGTGATCTTCATCAAGGGTTAACTCTTATTCAACGAAAAACAAAAGTCAAATTCCTATTCTGCTCTATCGATATCGTACGCGTTTCAACGTTCAATGGAACGACGTTACCGCAGCACGTTCACATCCACATCAAACTCTCTGCTCATCTCTAGCTATTACAACTCTTATAACCCAAGCCTTCAACAGGTAATGAATGAGAAAACCAGTGATCATGTCGACTCTCTACTTTCTCCCCCTCATCTCTCTCCTAATCTCTTCTATTTCACCATTAATAGCTCAACAACAGCAGCAAGAACATAAGCTTTCTTCCTTCTCCACCTCTGACTCGCCATGGTCACCAGCCATGAATCAGACACTTGTATCCACTAACTCAACCTTTGCCGCTGGATTCCGATCTCTACCCACCTCTCCACAGCTCTACATCTTCTCCGTTTGGTGTCTAGGAAGCCGAGATAAAACCATTATCTGGTCACTTAATGGCACTATTACTTCACCAGTAAACCAATCTTCCTCTCTTGTAATCACACCGGCCGGCATTCTCCAACTCAATGATTCAACTGGAAATAATCTGTGGCAGCCGACGGCTTTCGGAGATCCTAAACAGACTAAACTAGTCCTCGGCGAAGATGGTAACTTGGTGTTTGGTAATTGGAGCAGCTTCAACTATCCAACTGATACAGTTCTCTCGAACCAGGCCTTCGATGGCAGGATACTAGTTTCAAAGAATGGAAAGTACCTGTTTAGGAACAATCAGGACCTAGTTTTCAATTCGTCCAATGTTTACGAAACATATAGTCCTGGTCAGATTGGTAGGCTGAATTCTAATGGGACTTTCACGATCATAAATAGTGGCTCGGTACCTGTAATGGCCGACCTTGGATCTGTCCGGTTGCGCCGAATGACTCTCGACAACGATGGGAACCTGAGAGTTTACAGTCTCCGATCCCGTTCTGGGACATGGAGGATCGTTTGGCAAGTAATACAAGAACTCTGTACCATTAATGGTGTCTGTGGCCCAAATTATATATGCATGCCCAATGGCACGATTTCTACTTTCTGCGTTTGCCCATCTGGATTTGAAGAGCAAAACGGAATCTGCCAAAGGAGAATTCCACTGACGCCGGCGGACAGCAAATTTCTCCGGCTGGATTTCGTTACCTTCCATGCTGACCAATACCTGCAAGCTTCCAATTTCACTTCCTGCAAGGATGGATGTCTAGCCAACTCTAGTTGCCTTGCTTATGCAGTTCAATTCGATGGACAGAAGTTTTGTATGCACTATCAAAGCCTCCTGTATGGCTACTGGTCTCCAGGGCCAGAGGTGACAACCTTTCTTCGCGTCTCCAATTCAGAAACAGCGATATCCAATTTCACAGGGATGACATCAAAGGTGAACACAATCTGCACTACTGTCATTAGCCTTCCTGTCCCACCTGACCAGTCTCAAACCACCGCTAGAAATATTGCCATCCTCACCACAGTCTACTTTATAGAGTTCATTGTTGGTTTCTTTTGTTTTTGGGCATTCCTTAAGAAATACCTCAAATACCAAGACATGGCATGGACGCTAGGCTTGGAATTACAACCCACAGGAGGCCCAAAGAGGTTCAGCTATGCAGAGCTCAAAGCCGCCACAAATGACTTCTCCAACATCATTGGGCAAGGTGGATTTGGGACAGTGTATAAAGGTGAGCTACCAGATCACCGGACGATCGCGGTGAAATGCCTTAAAGATGTCACTGGTGGAGAGACTGAATTTTGGGGTGAGATCATAATCATTGCTCGAATGCATCACCTGAATCTAATCCGGGTCTGGGGTTTTTGTGTTGAGAAAAGCCATAGAATGTTGGTGTATGAGTATATCCCAAATGGGTCTCTTGCCAATTATCTCTTCCCTGCCTACTCTGTAGAAACAAGTCAAGAAAAATGCATCAGCAATAGCAGTAGTAGCAACAACAAGAACAGCATTAGTAGTACTAATTCAGATAAAACCCAATCGAGGTCATTACTGGATTGGAACATAAGATACAGGATTGCTCTTGGTGTTGCACGGGCGATTGCATATCTTCATGAGGAATGTCTCGAGTGGGTTCTCCATTGTGACATTAAACCAGAGAACATCCTCCTCGGAGATGATTTTTGTCCCAAGGTATCAGACTTTGGATTGTCAAAGCTGGGAAAGAAGGAAGATAAGGTTGCCATGTCACGAATCCATGGAACACGTGGATATTTGGCACCGGAGTGGGTGACAAATGAGCCAATTACTGCAAAAGCAGATGTGTACAGCTTTGGAATGGTGTTATTAGAGATTGTGAGTGGTATGAGGAACTTTAACTTCCGTGATTCATCGAATGGGAGTGAGGAATGGTATTTTCCAAGGTGGGCGTTTGAGAAAGTATATGAAGAGATGAAGGTGGAAAGTCTTTTAGATAGACGAATCAAGCATTGTTATGATAGTCAGGTTCACTTGGAGTTAGTGGATCGGATGGTGAAGACTGCGATGTGGTGCCTACAAGATCGGCCTGAATTGAGGCCATCAATGGGGAAAGTGACCAAGATGCTTGAAGGATCAGTGGAGATCATAGATCCTCCGAAGCCAACGATTTTCTACTTGAGAGATTACTGAGTTAATTATACATTACAAAAATAATATGTAGGAGAGGCAAAGGGAACGATGAAAGTAATGTTTAGTTTCTCTCAGCTTTTGTAAAGAAACTTCAAAATTTTAATGTAGCGTGGACTTGAACACAGTAATTGATAAGATTATATTACGTTTTCTGTGCGTCTATCATTGGACCTTGGCAAGCCAAGGGCACTTTTGCTATCTCACACATCCATTGAGCATTATCTAATTAACTACTGAGATATGGTGGAGAGAGCTCCTCTAGCGGTCAACCATACATCTTGTCGTATCATGACACTGTAAAGATTACTCTTAACCATAGTTAACTTCCTTTTTTCATTAAAAGTTCTTAATTTATTACATTAAATTAAGGCATTAACTTGATCCCCTACCTAATTAAAAGGATACTTCCATCACTCGCCTTCATACATGGCCAACAATTTTTTTTTGTCCCATTAATACAAAATTTCCCCTCACCCACCCTCATACGGTCATTCCTGGCCGACATAATGTGTTTAATCCTATTAATTAGAGGATTCCCCTCCCCACCATCATATGTGGCTTTTAGAACTTTTTTCTTTATTTTTTAAAGAGTGGATAGCTTCCCTCTCACTTGAAAGCTAGAAAGTCTTAAACAAGTAAAAACTCTCACAATCTTAGTTTAAAAAAAAAAAAAAAATCTCTCACAATTGTGTGGAAAAATGGAGTGATCTGAAGCTTCAAGCTTCTATTACAATCCTTCATCAAAAAGTGTAAATCGAAAATGGTCACTTGTTATGGAAATTTACCATATCTATATTTTTTATATTTTTGGTTTTTACCTTAGTAATCTTTGTCTTTATTTAAATTTCAAAGTATGATGAAAAATCTAAGTATGTTCTACTTTGAAATATTCAATGCTGGGTTAGCTCATAATCTTACTATCTTTTAAGGAAGGAAAAGTATAAATCATATAATGATAGTGCATCAACCACAAATGAAGAATCGAAAGTTTCTGCCCCACCTTGGAAACCCTTACATGACTACACAGGGTCATGACTTGAAGAGCTTTTACATAGCTTCCAAAGAGAGTCGGGTGGAGAGGATGGTGGATCAATGTGGGCCCTTGTTTTTAATATCGTAGAGAGGAGAGATCAAAAGAGAGAAAAAGAGGGACCTTGGAAACCCTTACATGACTACACAGGGTCATGACTTGAAGAGCTTTTACATAGCTTCCAAAGAGAGTCGGGTGGAGAGGATGGTGGATCAATGTGGGCCCTTGTTTTTAATATCAAAGAGAGGAGAGATCAAAAGAGAGAAAAAAGAGGGGATTGAGTTCCAACATTGCAAGGGCCATGGAGGACCTGGGATATGTCCGCCATCCAATCCAATAGGATTTATTTTTTGGTATACAAATTTGAAAGGGCTTTGCTCTTCTATCACCATATTGAAATTGCCTTCATTCACGCAATAGGGGCGATTTTTTTGTCCTATAAGAGGCAACAATGGTAATACAGAAAACAATAATGTCATCTTTCATAATTATCCTTCGTTATAAATGGTCACCGTAAGATGGTGATAGCTCAATGTAATTATCCATGGTTATGTAAAGAATATCTCAATTTAGAAGAATGAAGCATTGAAGCAATATAATTATGGCACAACATATTGCATAATGAACACTAGGTCAGAGTTTAGCTAGTTGTATGTTTATTAATAAATCTCTCCTACAAGATCTGATTACTAAAACCATATAGAAGATTGGAAATGCACGATAGCCTTGTTTTATAGTTTTACATTTAACTTACTATTTTATTTTATGGGAGAAAGATCCTCACAATACTAAAATGAGGATTCCTTCCCCACCCCCCTGCCACATTCTATCATTTTCTATCTCCATCTAAAACAAGTGGGCCCTCATTGGAGATACCATTTATGTTCTCCCATTGATGTGACGTAGGAGATTTAAATCTCTCACTTGTTGTGTGAAACCCTCAGCCTCATCTAATTTATTTTTTAAAACTTTTGTGCGAGACTCCAAGGACAATAAGGGAAAATGATGTTCAAGCCATTAGGGTATAATGGAATCATATGTGCTAATACATATTGACTGTGAAATGGAAAGAAAAGCATCATTATCTTTCAATCTATCTGCAGTTGTATCTCTGTCAACGCTACACCCTTTAAATCCCCCTATATCTCCCTTGTCACTCTCGGCTTGCGCTGCAAGTTATAGTGGCTTGATATGTTGTTGGTATGGGTATTCATTATTAGGAATCAAATACTTCTCATCTATGTATTAATCAAAAGATATCAAACCAAAAAATAAAATGAAAGAAACAAATAAATAATTCATAAAGTACAACCACAACACCAATATTTTTTACGTAGAAAATCCTTCAATGTGAAGGGGAAAAACCACGGGACCTAATCTAGTCAAAAATCTTCCACCACTATAATTATAATGGGATTACAATGATTAGTTTTCTCAAGCTTTGTACCCAAGCTTGAGAATTACAAGATAATGTAACACAAATGAATTACTTGGAGGAGTACAAGGTTATCTCTCAACCACTATTTTAATGGTACTTTCTCACCTCTTGAAGCTCTAAACAATTTTCTAATCGCTTGGTGAAAACCACCAGAAAGCATACGTTGCTTCTCCAATTTGTCGGCTAAATGAAAACGTAAGAGATAGCAAGAATACTTGAGGTAGAACCTTTGGTGTAAAATATGTACTTCTTCTTCTCCAAGAGAATTCCCAAAAAGAGTTCCAAAACTATGTAAAAAATGACTCCTTAAGAGAGAACTCACATTCCTTACCAATTCTACTAAATCTCAATCTTTCCTAGAAAGAATTTACTCCTTTTGATATTTTTTAAGTGAGTCTTTCCATTTTCTTACCAACTCACTTAAAAGCTAATTCAAAATTCAAAATTTAAATTATTCATCCACTTTTCAATGAAATAGATTCACTTCCATATGAACTCACAACTTCCATATGAGCTCAATTCCAAACTCTTCCATGGGATTGGATCCAATATGGTCTAATCCCAACAAACTCCCCCTCTAGACAATGAGGTGGGCTCCCCCATATTGAAAGCTCACATGCTGTCCATACCTCAAAAGCTTTACATAGCTGATGCTTCTCTTTTGACACTATCTTTGTCATTATGTCTGATGGATTCTTATTAGTTGAATTTTGTTGATCTTTATCAACCCATTTTATAGGAAATCTCAAATCCAATGGTACCACACCTCAATATGCTTGATCTTAGAGTGGAATGTATTATTCTTGTTCAAATCAACGGTGCTTTGATTGTCACACCTAACCACATACTCTTTCTGCTCTAAACCCAACTCTATAAGAAAATGCTTCAACTATAGCATCACCTTACAATCTTCTGTGGCACCAATATAATCTACATCAATAGTTAAAAGTGCAACATATTTTTACAGTTTTGATTGCCAAAAGATGGCTCCCCCTTCAAAAGTAAACAAATATCCCAAAGTAGACTTTTTTTTTTGTCTAAATCACCTATCATATCCGAATCTGTTTAGCCTTCGACCATTGATTGTAAATTTTCAAAGTTTAAGCACATTTTGGATGTGCCTCTTAGATACCTTAAAATCTATTTTATAGCTTCCCAATGTAGCTTACTTGGATTTACTAAGTATCTACTAACAACACCAGTGGTATATGCTATGTCGGATTTAGTGCGTACCATAGCATACATAAAACTCCCTACTAATGATGCATAAGGGATATTCTCCATTTTCTTCTTCTCTTTGTCAGTGGTTGGAGATAACTTGGCACTCAACTTGAAGTGGAATGCCAATGGTATACTCACAGGTTTAACATTCTTCATCTTGAATCGTTTAAGCACTTTTTCAATATATTTTTCTTGTAATAGTCATAACTTCTTGTTCTTCCTATCACTCTTGATTTTCATGCCAAAAAATTATTTTGCATGTCTAAGGTCCTTTATGTCAAAGACCTTGCTCAGTTTCATTTCCAACCTATTAATTAAGTTAGTATCTTGACCATCAATAAGCATGTCATCAACATATAACAAGAGAATAACAAAGGAAGAATCTGAATATTTTTTAAAATAAATACACGGTCTGTAGTAGTGCTAGTAAACTCATGACTCATCATGAATGAGTTAAACTTCTTATACCATTTCCTTGGTGCTTGCTTTAACCCATATAAGCTCTTTTTCAACTTGTATACCATGTGTTCCTTGCCTTTTACAACATAATCTTCTGACTATTCAATGTAAATTTTTATTCATTTAAATCATTATGCAAGAAAGTTGTATCCAACTGCTAAATCTTTAAGTCTTGACTAGTAGCTAAACCAAGGATAGTACAAATAGAAGACATCTTTACAATCGGAGAAAAGATTCCATAAAAGTTAATACCCTTTTTCTGCCCAAATTCATTAACAATTAGCTTTGCCTTGTACTTCATTTTCTTCTTGTCATCTTCATTTTTTTAACTTATACACCTACTTATTCTGTAAAGCTTTTTGATCAATTAGTAGCTTAACCAACTCATAAGTCTTGTTCTTATGCAATAATTCAAGCTCTTCTTACATAGCTTTTTTCCATTCTTTTTGCTCATGCACCATAGCTTCTTTAAACATTCTAGTTTACCACTTTTCAGTAAGTTTAACATACTTTGATGATGGATATCTTGTTAAATGTGCTTTATCTCTTTATGACCTTTTCAATAAATGTGGTTCTTCTTGAAGAGGTTCTTTATCCTGTTCAACATCACCATCTACCTCATTATTTATATATGGAAAATTTTCATAGACCTCCCCTGTAGTTTGTCAAAATATTACCACACTCCCTCCATTTGAAAAAAATGCAATAAACTTCCCCTACGGTACATTGAAATTTTATAAAACTACCCTCTGACAATTTTTTACCATTTTTATTTTTTTAAATCCCAACTTTACCCTTACATTAATGTGTACTACCCATTTTGCCTTTTAGATTGGGAAACCCAAATAGTTCTAACCCTAATAGTAAAATCAAGTTGGGACCCAATCGAGTTTTACCCTATTACTCTCCTGTGTGAGTTATCTACAAACTCACCTTCATCTCCCTCTAATTCGTCCGTCTCCCTCAATTTTGTCTCCGTCAACCTCATCTACCTTCATCTCCCTTAATTTCATCTCCATCAACCTCGTTTGCCTTCGTCTCCCTCAACTTCGTCATCGTCTACCTTCGTTTGCCTTCGTCTCTTTCAATTTGTCTCAATTTCTATCCTTTTGTAAACGACCCGATGAAGAAGACCCCTTTGTCTAACCCCCCCCTGTCTTCACCTTTGCGGTACTCCAAAACCCACCCCAAAACCCTAACAGTCTTGCCATTGTTCGCTGCTTCAAACCCTAGGGACCGGCCTTGTGCGCGATTTTGAGGTGGCTTTGGCGATTTCCATCTAAGAGAACTCCAGGCCAAGTATGATTTATTGAATATGCATTTTTAGGAATGTTATAGGGATCTATTAGGAATAGTTTACTGAATGGGTTGATTACAACCAATTGATTAATATTAGTCTTTGAATTTTTTTTTATTAATTGTGTGTTTTACGGATCTGTTAGGAGTACTTTACGAATGGGGTGATTAGAACCAATTGATTAATATTTGTTTCTGAATTTTTTTTAATTGTATGTTAGATCTCTCAGGAATCGTTTACCGAATGGGGTGATTAGAACCAATTGTTTAATATTTGTCTTTGAATTTTTTATTAATTGTATGTTAGATCTATTAGGAATAGTTTACCAAATGGGGTGATTAAAACCAATTGTTTAATATTTGTCTCTGAATTATGGTCTGTTAGAAATTATTTAATATTTATCTTTTAGTAATAGTTTATAGCACTTGCTTATTGAGAAAATTTTTAGGGATCAGTTAGGAATAGTGCTGATTAGAAATTGTTTTACATTTGTCTCTGAATTTTTTATTAATTATATATTAGGGGTGATTAGCAATTGTGTAAGGGTGATTAGAAATTGTTTAATATTGGCTAATATTAGTCTGCTATGAATTGTTTATATGTTGCAGTATGAGTGTTAGGGTAAAGGTAATATACCATTATTATGGTAGGTCTGCTGAAAAATGGGTAGACAGTCAAGTACGGGTACATGGATGTTGTATATGACATGTACAACAGTGTACTAGATCATGTAAAAGAGGGAAAAAATATTACCTTCTCAGTCTCATGTGTTCCCCCAAAAGGCAAACCTGACATACCAATTAAGTCAGATACAGATGTAGTCAATATGTTGGCTTCCAATCCAGAGAAAGATTCCTTCAGACTGATTGCATTTGATGTACGAGTTCGCAAGGAGTACAACAAAGACTACATCGTTAATGGATACCCTCCCTCTATAACTAATAGAGATGGAAAAAGTGGGATTCAAAGCTCAGAAATCCCAGAATGGATAACTCCACTTTTAAGTATGTTGTGCCAGCTAGCAGGGCACCCAAGGTGGCTATTAAAAGGGGTAGATTTCCATAGACAGGAGGGACAAGAGGGATTTCCAGAGACAGGATAGGGGGAATAGGGGGTTTTTCTAGAGACAGGATAGGGGGAATAGATGGTTTTTCCAGAGTTAGAACAAGGGGAATAGGGATGATTTCAAAAGACAGTACAGGGGGAATAGGGGAAATATCCAGAGACAGGATTGGGGATACAGGGAGGATTTCCAAAGGCAGGATAGGAGATACAGGGAGGATTTTTAGAGATAGGACAGGGAGATATCCAGAAGAAAAGATAGTTTACATTTTAGATGATGAGATAGAGGTATTTTCAGCACTTCAGACTGGTAGAGTTTCAGTAGATGAGACTATGGGGGTTTTAATAGAGGATGAAATAGGGGGTATTGATTCTGATAGTTCAGAACACACTGACTCTTCAGATGGAGAGTGGGAGAGCAAAAATCAGGTCGAGGAAAGCTAAGAAGAAGATTATGATGAAGAGGATTACATGGTTGATGAAGATAGTTCACAAGAAGAAGAATCTATAGATGAGACTCATGACAGTTGCATAACACCTGATATTATGGATGATGACACTATAAAACTATTTGTAGGGATGGTTTTTAAAGATGTCTACCATTTTAAATCTGTTTTACAAGAATTTATCATTTAATCAGGGGTTGAGATCTTGAGGGTTAAAAATGAAAAGTTAAGGATGACTGCCATCTGTGCACATGATAAATGCTAGTGGAGGATACATGCATTACCAACAGAGGATGGTAAGACTTATATGATCAAATTATACATGTCTCAACACACATGCCCTAGAGAACCCTATAACAAAAGTGTAACTGCATCATGGGTTGCCAAAAAATTGTGTACTGAGTCAAGGGCTGAGCTAGAAATGAAGATTCATATCATGAGTGCAGTCATTTAAGAAATATATGGTTTTTTAGTACATGACCAGAAGCTTTATAAGGCACATAGGATTGCCAAGGACTTTGTGATTCCCTGGTTGACACTGAGAGGGGGGTGAATCAGTGACCGCTAAAATTTTTCCCAACAATGTGAGGTCAGTCCAGACTGATTAAACAATGCTGCCTTGAGCTGTCTGTCTATGCTGTGTTTCCTTGAGCTGACTAGTTTACATATTTGTTCATTTACACATTTCATGTAACACGCCATGCCACACACCTACAGGTGTCAATACCAGAGGCTTGGCCTACCAAGTGTGTACACCCAGACCTGCAACCCATAAACTCCATGCACAACAGAAACAAACACATCCACATCCACATCCACATGACACACAGTGTAACGTGGTTCACCTATCACACACTGTGACGGCTACTCCACGGGGAAATACCCTAACCAGGGTTTCGTATTATACCCAATACGCTACTTTAATGCTATGGTTGCACCTACACCCCAGATGCTACAACATCGACCACATTCCCAGCTACAATTGAGTCCTAGGCAACAACCCTCATTTCTGTCAAGCCCCAAACTTGACAGGTTACAATGTATTTGTCAAATAGATATTACAAAACCTTCCCATATGGCATTGGTATAAATAAATAGGGTCTGTGTGCGTGATTACCTTTCCAGCGTGATAATGGTGTTCACCAAATGGTCTCTCCAGTTCTTCAGTATTGGTGGATGTTCATTTTCAATCTCACACAATAGTTGGTAGTCTTCCAACACTCTACCCACATTCCAAATCACTCACAACTCACCATGAGTACTCACACTACCTCTCCCATGCTTCATTTAGCCATTAGCATCAAAGAGAGGTAGGTGGAGATGAATTTACATACACAAAAGCTCAAAAACCTTTTTTTCTTCACAAACCCAGAGTCACTCTCACCAAAACTTGGTTTTCTTGTTGCAGGTGAACAATACTCGAAAAGATGAGTTCGGAGCAATTTGAATCACTCAAATCGAACATCGGATGGCTGAGATATGGCCATCCGAAGTCCAGCCAATCAAATTAAAAGAAACAACATCTTCAGACTTGATTTGGTGCACCACGACACACACTAGCACTGCCGCCTCTATCGTATAGTATGACGTTGTCGAGACGTGATTGGCGGATCAGAGAATTTTGAAGATCCACCGTTGGATCAGCCAGGTAAAAGCGGGAAAGCCTCTGGGCCTTCCGATCTTTGAAATCCCGTCAGCAGATCCCGGAGCAAATATTAGCCATCAGATTTGGATCCGCAACGCTGATGCACCATACGAGCGCTTCACCGAATCCTGGATTCAGCTCCATGCGACGCGGATCACCTTTTTAAGGTGTATCTGACCAATCCTCAATCATGTGCAAGAATCTTGACGGAGCACCTGTGAAACACCATAGCTCGCCTTGATCTCAGCCATTGGATGAGCATCTGAATGGCCTGGCTCAATCTGGCTCGACGATTTCGGATCTCTCTCTTTTCAGATGGACAAAAATGCCCCTGAGAATATGTGGTAATGCCCTGTAAGTCTTATTTTTTCCAGTAGGGTCTTTAGTCGGCCTTTCTTTGCGAAATTTTGTCGAACAGATGATGCGCATGTCGTTCAAGCCTTGCGGAGGCTTGCGGTCCGCACGTGATCCAATGGCCGCTCGCGCGCGAGCATCGAGCCATGAGAGTCTGCGAGTAGCTGGCTGCTGCTGCCTTGCTGACTTGCGGCATGGCACGCCGATGCTGTGCATGCGGCTGCCTACTGTGCTGTGCTGCTTGGCAGGGCATGGCAGTGTTGTGCTGCTGTGCGCGTGGCTGCCTGCTGTGTTGTGCTGCTGGGCAGGGCATGGCCTGCTGGGCTATGCTGCTGAGCAGAGCACCTGTTGGCTTGCTGTGCCGTGCACACGGCATGGCTAGCTGAGCTGCCAAGCTGGTGGGCTAACTGGCCTGAGTTGGGATGCCAAGGTGGCGAGCCACATTAGGTGGGACCCACCTGATCCCCACCATTCTCTCTCCTTTTCTCTCTCTTCTTTCTCTCTCTTCCTTCTCTCTCTTCTTTCTCTCTCTTCTGCTAGTCTCTCTCATCAACTGCTGTCAGTGCACCAACCTAGTCACCATGTCTGTCAGTGGGACTTCAGTGGGACCCATAGACACTCTCTCTCCTCTTTCTTTCTCTACTTTGTCTCTCTACTTTATATGTCTTCTTTCACTGAACTGTAAGCACTGTGAACTGGCTTCCAAATAAGCTTCTGACTGTCCAACCATGCCCGTTGACTGTCTACTCTGTCTGCTGACTGGATACACTGCCTGTTGATATTATCTCTCCGCCATATCACTTTACCAACTATCGAGAGGTCACCAAGGTTGCCAACAATGACAACACACACAAAGATGCTCTCAACTGCTCAACTTGGCCAAGGTTCCAACAGACTTCAATAAAGGTAAACATGAATAGTCCTATACTCTTCTACCATAATATAGTCATCTAGTGAGAGAGACAAATCCTGGGTCTATCTTCAAGCTGAATTTTGAAGAAAGAAATGAAAATGAGATGACTAATAATTCAATCTTTAAATGGTTGTTTGTATGCTATGAGGCATGGAGACAAAGTTTCTTAAAGGGATGCAGACCTTTCTTAGGACTGGATGGATGTCATCTAAAAGGAAAATTTAAGGGGGTGTTGTTGGCAACTGTATCTATTGATGGTAACAAGGGGTTGTTTCCAGTTGCATACGCTATAGTAGAGATTGAATGCAAAGACAACTGGTTATTTTTCTTGTATAGTTTATATGTTGCCCTTCATAACAGAAATGAAGATGCCCCCTTAGCATTCTTGTCCAATAAACAGAAGGTAACATTTATGCATAAAGTATTCTGAGTAATATTTATTTATGATATTGATGACATTTGTAGTTGTTATTGACTATTCTATTTTGTTTTTATTTGTAGGGTCTGAACATTTGTAGTTGTTATAGTCTATTCTATTTTTTTTTATTTGTAGGGTCTAAGTGAAGCCATTTTAGAGGTTTTTCTAGATGCAATCCATAAGAACTATAGTAGACATCTGTACAATAACTTCAAAGGTAGTTTTCCTGGATTGATGCTAAAGAAAGGGTTTTGAAATGCAGCCAAGTCAGCTGCTAGGTTTCATTTTCAGAAGGCAATGGATGCCGTGAGAGCCATAAATAGAGACGCCCATGACTAGTTATTGAGAACTCCGATCTCAGTATGGGCTAGACATGCATTTGATCATAGGACCAAGAGCATAACAAGCAACATTACTAAGTCTTTCAATCACTGGATAGCACCTTTAAGAGGTAAGCCCATTCTTACCTTAATTGACCAATTAAGGGTCAAAATCATGCAAAGAATTCAGAAAAGGTACGAAAAGGGGTGCACCTACAAGGGAAGATTAACACCCAGAGTGACAAAAAAGTTAGAACAAATTCAGAGAGACTCCAGGTACTGTGTAGTTATCTCAGCTGGATTACATGAATTTGAGGTGACTGAAGGCTTTTCTAGATATTGTGTCAATTTTCAACAATGGTCTTGTAGATGTAATGTATGGCAATCTACTGGTATGCCTTGCAAGTATTCAACAGTTGCAATTAGATATATGAGGCATACACTAGAAGACTACTACTCCCCTTATTTTACTATAGAGAAGTACTTGTTGGTACATTCAGAGGTGATCCATCCAATTCCTGATCTAGAAATGCTCACTACAAGAATTGAAGGTCCAATAGTGTAGCCTCCACCAATGAAGAGATTACCAGGCCAGCCTAGAAAGAATAGAAGAAGAGAACCTGGAGAAGCTAAGCCTAGTGATTTTAGGAGGAGAGCATCTAGTGTTAGGTGCCAAAATTATAAGGAGTTAGGCCATAATAGTAGGACTTGTTAAAGAGCAAAGGTGGCTAGCAAGAGAAGATCTACCACTTAAAACAGTGGTTTGAAGGTAAAAACTGTATCATACTTCCCTTAAATAAATGCAATCACAATGGGTAAAAATTCTAACATATTAATTCATGTCTATTTTTTTAAATGTGTAGAGGAAGGAAAGAAATGATGGGACAAGTACGCCCCAGGTTGAGACAAAATCACAAGCTTCCACTCCCACTAAATCAGTTGTTAGTGCACAGGCCAAGAGAAGGGCTAGAATGGCAAAGAGCTTGGAACAAAGAAAGGCAAGGTCAATGTCAAGGGATCAAAGTATTATGTGAAGACTATGGTTGGATGGGTTTTTGGAATTTTTTATAGATTCGGTTACTTAAACTATGGATGGTTGGACTTTTCGGATGGATGAATGTATGGACGAATTAGTGGTTTTAGGTGGTTTTATTTGGATTTTAGATCCCTTTAAACTATAGATGGATGGATGGATGTATGACTGTACTATGGTTTTAGGTGGTTTGTTTTTTGGATTTTAGTTTAAAATATGGATGGATTGATGGATGACTTTTGAGAGGATTTTGTTGGTTTTATTGATGGGTTAAATGTGGTAATTTACTGTTTCAAATTATAGATGAAATTACTAAATTTGGTTTTTCTGTTTGCATTATTTTTGGATGTGAATGTGTAAATGTATCAATTGAGAATACAGGTTAGCCTAGAATCAGTTTTAGCTAAGATGGATGTAAATGTGTGCAATCCTTATTGCTTTGTGTCCTATTGTTTTTGTTGAAAGTGTTCAATTTGATAGGGTTTCATTTGAAGAAAAATATCAATTTTTCTAGTTGTAGGGTTCAATGTGCTACCTTTTTAAGTTCAGAAAAGTTAGGTTCAATGGCTTCATTTGTTTTTTGGTTGCAGGTTTCAATGTGTCCAATCCAACTACAATGTTTAGTATAATGGCTTCATGAAAACACATGAAAAGAACTATCCCACTCATGACTTGAAATTAGCAGCAGTAGTACATGCTGTCAAGATATGAAGACATTATTTGTATGGAGAGAAATTTCAGATTAAATCAGATCATAAGAGTCTTACTTATCTTTTTAATCAAAAGGAGTTGAACATGAGACAACAAAGATGGCTGGAATTATTGAAGGATTATGATTGTGATATCCAGTATCATCCAGGAAAGGCTAATGTAGTTGCTGATGCGCTAAGCAGGAAAGCAATGATAAAATCCCAAGGAGATAACACGACTGCGGCAATGTGTGTTACAGGGAAGGCATTCCATCAGGGTAATAAGCAGTTCGTGATAGATGCACCGGGCGGATCAACCAACCAAGGGTTTATTCATTGATTTTCAAATATGTTTGCCACACTGAAGATTGTACTTGATATAATAGATGAAGTGAAAGCCGCTATTAAATCAGACCCTTATCTGAGAACGGTGCAAGAAGACATCGAAAAAGGTAGGACTATCCTTGAGTTCACCTTGGATGTTGAAAAGGTAATGAAGTACAAAGGAAGAGTATGTGTTCCTAAAACGGAAAACTTGGATATTAGACACAGACTAATGAAGGAAGCTCATACCACCGCTTATTCGGTACATCCTGAAAGTACAAAGATGTATCATGATTTGAAGAAATTATATTGGTGGAGAGGAATGAAAGCAAATGTAGCTAAATTTGTGTCTCAATGTTTAAATTGTCAGAGGGTAAAGGCTGAAAGGCAAAGACCTACAGGATTGTTGCTGCCACTGCGAGAACCAGCATGGAAATGGAACTGCATCACTATGGACTTCGTCACCGGGTTACCATTAACTCCCGAGTAGTTGATGTGATCTGGGTGATTGTAGATTGTCTAACTAAGACAGCTCGCTTCATAGCTATACGGCCTCAGTATACCCTAAAGAGGTTAGCCAAGCTATAAGTGGATAATATTGTTAGATTACATGGTGTACCTGAAAGCATTGTGTCTGATAGAGACCCATGCTTTACTTCAAAGTTTTAGGAAGGATTGTAGAAGGCTATGGGTACAACGTTAAAGTTTAGTACTGCATTCCATCCTCAGACAGACGGACAATCAGAGTGTACCATTTAGATTTTAGAAGACATGCTTTGAGCTTGTGTTATTGATTTCAAAAGGCTCATGGGACGAGAAACTACCATTGATCGAGTTTGCCTATAACAACAGCTATCAGGCTACTATACATATGTCACCCTATGAAGCACTGTATGGTAGGAAGTGTCGAACTCCTTTGTTTTGGAATGAAGTTGGTGAACGGAGTATCGTTGGACCAGAGTTTGTTGAAGAGACTTGTTGAGTAGTTGACATTATCAAGGAAAGAATTAGAACAGCTCAGAATCATCAGAAACAATAGGCAGATACTCGACATCGAGACCTTGAATTCGTTGTAGGTGATAAGGTATTCTTGAATGTATCACCTATGCGAGGTCTAAAATGATTCGGACAGAAAGGGAAGCTAAGTTCGAGATATGTCGGGCCATATGAGATTCTAGCTAAACATGGAAAAGTGGCATATCAGTTAGTACTACCCCCATCTATGTCAAGTGTGCATGATGTATTTCATATCTCATTACTGAAGAAGTACATCAGAGATCCAACACACGTTTTAACAACGGATCCACTGGGTCTAACTGATGATTTGACATTTGAAGTAGCACCAACTGAAATCACCTGCTGAAAGGTTCAACATCTATGCAACCGTGACATTTATTATGTTAAGGTCACTTGGAGGAGCCAAGATATAGAAGAGATCACTTGGGAAGAAGAGAATGCTATGCGAAAGCAATATCCTCACCTTTTTAACTCAGAAGTTATGTGCAAATTTCGAGGATAAAATTTCTAATAAGAGGGGAGAAGTTGTAAGACCTGTATCAAACTAACCGGTCTTACCACCTTGTATCAGGTCTACCTATCATGGTCGAGCTAAGTGGACCAAGTGCATGAAGAAATCACAAGACCATGTATGAAATCAACCCAAAAACAGTCAATTATGAGCGTGTGGTCGCATGCCTAAATAGGTGTGACCAACCACACCTCAAAATAGTCCAACCACATGAATTTTGGTCTGTGGTCGGACATTTCAAAAGGTGTGGTCGACAGATTCTGCGACCCCACCTCTGACCCCACGGAACCTAGACAGAAACTGAAATTAGGAAACCTTCCTAATCCAAAGGGGGTTTCTAAACTCATTAGGGTATATTATTGAGGGTTTTCCTCTATAAATAGGACGTCCCTTAGCCTCTTCCACCCTTTTAGAACTCTAATTGAAGGTGAGAGAAAGAGAAGAGAAGGAAAAGAAGGAGAATTGAAGAAGAAGACTAAGGAGGAGGAAAATTCAGAGAAAACTCTGAATCTTCAACAAGTTTAAGGTATGAACATATTCTCCATGTTAAATTAAGAGCTTAGAATAGTTCATGAAGAAGATAGGATCTAGGAGAAACCCAAATCATCCATCCGTGGACAAATTCCAAGAGAATCCATGGAGGAAATTATGTGGACAATGGATGGTGTATAAAATAATAGTTTTGAGCCATAGAATAATCATAGGAAGGACCACGATAATAAACCAAAGGATTCAAACATGAAGGAATGGAATTAAGAGTGAAAGGTCGACCATAACACGTGTAGTCGCACGTGTGGTCGCATGATGTTCGACCATACGAGACATACATGTCCGACCACATGCCCTCAGGAAGTTTCCAGGGAGGATGTGGTCGAACGTGTGGTCGGAGTATGTCCGACCACACCCTGCCACCCCTCGCCCTGTGGTCGCAGAAACTGAAACCACAGGTGCTGTCACACCTGCGACCCCTCAGTTTCTGTTAGTCTAAATACATGGGAATTAATTCTAATTAAAAATCTATAAACTTGTTAGGTTTTCAAATGATCTAAGAGTGAATTACAAAGCTTGAACGAGATCTACTATCAATCAAAGGTGAGGGAACTAGACCTAAACTAATTGGTTAATAATAAACTGTTTTTGTTTATTGAGTCCGATGCCATGAATGATTCTATGCTTGTATGCGTGTATTGTGCATTTCACATGTTATCCAATATTCCTGCTATTAATGTTCATGCATATTTAATTCCGTTTATTTATAACATGATGTTGATGATGATGCTAGGAATAGGCATGTAAATGTTTGTGTATGGTTAGTGTACTTGATGCGAGTGGGGCATCAGGGGGAGGACGTGACACTGTGGTTCATCCTGGTCACCAGACTCTAGCTCTATCTCTACTCAAGTCTTGTCCACTAACATCGTCGTATCGCCATTTCCTTAGCAGAACTATTACGTCGTACGGCATCAGGGGAGGTGGTCTCGGACCGTATAGTCTCTGACTCTACCGAGGGGCCTTAGCTCTAAATTTATGGACTTATTTAGGGATGCTGGGGTGAGGCCTTAGATATACTATTTGACATTAGGATTGTTAGTTGCGAGCCCAGTTTGCAAGCCCTCGCCAATAGGGGCTTATGTATTGGTATGGGTAGGGCATCAGGGGAAGTGTCATGCGGTGTTTGATCCGGGCACTTTAGCTCTATCTTTATTCCATGATGGGTGCATGTGGGATAGCAATGGTGTTTGATCCATTGGGCGGCTTCACACACTCGTGTATAGAGGTGCGGCGGCCACCTATCCTTTCTATTGCACATTGGAAACTTATGAACCAGACCAAAGATATGAATTGAATGTATGCATATGTTTATTGCATTATTTTATTTGCTCACTGAGCCGTGATGTGTGCTCACCCTTTTGACGTCAAATATTTTTAGTTGATGATGCAGGTACTACAATAGAAGATTATATTAATGCTCCAATGTACGGGCATGTTTCGGCGATGGATGTAGAAGCTATGATGGAGTCGTACGATTCGTCGTGCGAGTGCAACTCATGCGTCTTTGATTAGATTTATTAGTTGGATTATTCAGAAGATGTAATTGATTAATTTATTTTATTTTATGTCTTAGTCATTTGGAGATAATTGGATAATTTATTTATGTTATCACTGTTAGATTCTCAGTTCATTAATATTAAAGACTTCCGTTATTGTTTATTTATTCTGATTATGATTGTGGATGTGTATGGTTTAAGCAAAAGGACACAACCTATTCGAGATCCTAGTTGGGTGTGACACCAACCTCTGACACCTAAAGCATTCAATCTTGTCTTCTGCCAAAGGAGCAAATCTGTTTCTACTTGTGAACACTGGTTGTCTGACTTGTCTTCTACATTCTATAATTTTGTGTCCATACCCTTCATAGTCATAACAGTACCCTCTGAAGCTCTCTCTTTGCTTGGAATTTTTGCCTTGCTTCCTCTGCCTATACTGGTTGACTATACTGATGCCATCTCTGCCAGTCCTGTTCTCAGATTGTTTCTCAACATGTGACCTCATCTGTTTTGCTTTGACAAACACAATGGGGTTCTCAACAGACCCTTTACCTTTAGCTTTTTTTTGTCCTCTGCTTCTCATAACCAAGTCCAGACTTGATGTGAGATGACCTCTGGTAGCTTAGAATCTCATCCAGAATATTCTCCTCTTCCATTTGTGAGCAGTCATCCTCAACCTCTTGATCTGTTACTGTCTTCTTTTTTGATTTTAGGATAGTAACTGTTGGAGATGATGTTGTTGCTTCCATGTAACTTCTCTTCTCCCTCACAGAGCTTGCAAGCTCAGTTTCTAGTCTCAGAATCTCTTCCTCAAGCTTTGCACATTCATCTGATTTTGAGGACAACTTACTATTCAGATCATTTGCTATCTTCTTTGATTCTTTAGTGGTGACTTTCAGTTGACTGATCAGCTTAGTTGCTTCATTATATTGATCATTCAAATTTTTGTTCTTTTTCCTCTCTGTTCTGATTTCTGTAAGAGCTACAAATAACTCAGCCTTAAGATCAAGCTCTTCTTCAACTCCATCTTTCTTTTTAGATTTTTTCTTCTTCCCTTGAAGCTCATCAAGAAGGACCATGAAAAGGACCTCATCATCATCATCCTCTGTTGATTTATCTGAGGAATATTTGTTCTTCTTTGCAAGCAGACTTCTCTTCTTGGGCACAAAATTTTTCTTTTCTTTCTAGTCTTAACTCTCATTGAGATCTTCGTCATCTGAGTCATAAACTCTTCCTTTCTTTGGACACTTGGATGCAAAGTGTCCTATGCCTCCACAGTTGAAGCATGTCAATGTTGACTTGTTTTTATATTTTTCACTTTTCTTTTTAAGTCTTCTGGTAAGATAGGCAATCAACTCATCATCTGAGTCATCAGACTCACTAACCTCTTTTGCTTTTGACTTCTGACTGGGTTCTTGATTTTCAATTTTCTCATGGCTTTAAAAGCTGCTTTTTTCTCTACTGGCTCTGGTTCAATCATCCTCATTTCATATGTGGTCAAGATGCCATGTAGGTCATCAGTGGTCAAGCTGTCCAAGGTAGATAGTTCTTCAAGTGCAGACACCTTTTCATTGTACAATTTGGGCAGAATTCTTAAAATCTTCTTGACAACATGTATCTCCTTCATTTCTTCACCCAATGCTCTGATTGCATTGGTAATGCCAGTCACCCTATTGAGATAGAACTCAATGGTCTCTCCTTCAGGCATTTTTAGACTCTCAAACTGAGATCTCAAAATTTGTAACTTGACATCTTTTATCTTCTTGTCTCCCTCATGTACACTTTTCAGCTTGTCCAAAATTTCTTTGGAGGTAGGACAACTGATTACTCTGGTGAGCTCATTGCTCACAAGTGATGCCAGAAGAGCTGTAAATGTGTTGGCTTCATTTTCCCTTTTCTTCATCTCCACTGCATCAGTGATGTCTTCTGTAGAATGTGTGTATCCATTCTTCACTGCTAGCCAAACTCCATAGCCTTGAGCAATCAGATATGCCTCCATTCTAACTTTTCATACACTGTAGTTTGACCCATCAAATATGGGAATCCTTCCATTCTTGTGGTGATCTTCACTAGATGCCATTTTCACTGCCTCTCACTTCTGTCTGTACCCGAAGCTGTTAGTCTTCCTCCCTGGGGAACTCAGCTCTGATACCAATTGTGATTCCCAGGTTGACACTGAGAGGGGGGTTGAATCAGTGACCACTAAAATTCTTTTCAACTCTGTGAAGTTTGCCCAATAAAAAACACACACTGCTGCCAAGAGCTATCTGTTAATGCTTTGTTGCCTTGAGCTGACTGGTGTGGTCATTCATACATTTGCCCTGTTAACACATTTCATGTAACACACCATGCCACACACCTACAGATATCCATACCAGAGGCTTGGCCTACTAAGTGTGTACACCCAGACCTGCAACCCACACACTTCACATGCACAACAAAAATAGGCATATCCACATGACACACTATGTAACGTGGTTCACCTATCACACACTGTGATGACTATTCCATGGGGTAATACCCTAACCAGGGTTTCGTATTATACCCAAAACGCTACTTTAATGCTATGGTTGTACCTATAACCCAGATGCTACAATACCAACCACATTCTCAGCTGCAACTCAGTCCTAGGCTACAACCCCCACTCTAGTCAAGCCCCTAACTTGATAGGTTACAAAGTATTTATCAAATAGATATTACAAACCCTTCCTATATGGCATTGGTATAAATAAATAGGGTCTGTGTGTGTGATTACCATCCCAACTTGATTACGGCATGTGTGGTGCTCACCAGATGGGCTTCTCAGGCTATCCAAAGGTAGTAGGTGAGCTTCTTCAACAATATGGGAGTTTAGCACTCTCCCAATGCCTTTTATACAATCTGAATCTCACCAAACCCTCACAACATTCTCACACTACCTCTCTCATGCTTTATATGGCCATTAAACTCAGAAAGAGGTGAGTGGAGATGATCTGTACTCACAAGAGAGCACCAAAACCTTTCTTCCTCACAAAACCGCACCTCACTCTCATCAAAACTTGGTTTTCTTGTTGCAGGTGAACAATGCTCGAAAAGATGAGTTCGGAGAAATTTGAATCACTCAAATAGGACATCGGATGGCTAAGATATGGCCATCCAAACTCCAGCCAATCAGATTAAAAGAAATAGAATCTTCGGACTTGATTTGGTGCGCCGGGACACACACTAGCACCGCCGCCTCTGTCGTAATGTACGACATTGTCGAGACATGATCGGCAGATCAGAGAATCTTGAAGATCTGCCATTGGATCGGTCAAGTAAAAGTGAGAAAGCTTATGGGCCTTCCGATCTTTGAAATCCCGTCAGCGGATCTCAAAGCAAATCCTAGCCGTCAGATTGGGATCCGCAACACCGATGCACCATACGAGCGCTTCACCGAATCCTGGATTCGGCTCCATGCGACACGGATCATCTTTCTAAGGTGTATCTGGCCAATCCTCAATCACACGCAAGAATTTTGATGGAGCGCCTGTGAAACACCATAGCCCGCCTTGATCTCAGCCATTGGATGAGCATCTGAATGGCGTGGCTCAATCTGGACCCTCCATTATGGATCTTCTTCTTTTTCTTTGACCAAAATACCCCTGAGAATGTGTGGTAATGCCCTGTAAGCTTTTTTATTTCCAGTAGGGTGTCAAAGGCATTGTTCTTTGTGGCATTTCGTCGAATAAGTGATCCGCATGAGGGGCAAGCCTTGCGGAGGCTTGCGAGGCGCTTGCGCGGATGGTCTTGCAGGCCTGCGGGCTTGCGAGCCTTGCTGGCCTGCTCGAGGTTGGCTGCACAGCTGCCTTATGCTGCTGCTGGCTTGCTGTACGCGGCATAGCTGTACGCGCGGGTGGCTTGCTGCATGATGCTTGCGGGCCCTTGTGCTTGCTGGCTTGTCATGTGGCCTGCTGCCTTGTGTTCTGGGCAACTGGCATGGCATGCTGGCTGCCTGCTGTGCACCAGCATGCTTGCTGTGCTCAGAAAGCAGTGCTACTGAGTTCGCGACATGGTTGTGCTACTGTACGCGTGGCATGGCTGTGCTGCTGTGCTCGCGGCATGGCTGTGCTGCTGTGCTCGTGGCATGGCCTGGCCACCTCAGGTGGGACCCACATAGCCCACATTCTCTCTCTTCTTTCTCTTTCCTCTTTCTCTTTCTTCTTTCTCTCTCTTCTTTCTCTGTCTTTTTTCTCTCTCTTTTTTCTCTCTCCTTTTTCTCTCTCCTCTTTCTCTCTCTTCTTTCTCTCTTGAACTGCAAGCACATAGGGCTGTGTACTGGCTTCCAAATAGGCTTTTGACTGTCCAACCATGCCTGCTAACTGTCTACTGTGTCTGCTGACTGGATACATTTCTTGCTGACATTTTCTCTCCTCCATATCACTTTGCCAACTATCTAGAGGTAGCCAAGGTTGCCAACAATGACAACACATACAAAGTTGCTCTCAACTGCTCAACTTGACCAAGGTTCCAACAAGATATGAAATACATCATGCACACTTGACATAGATGGGGGCAATGTTAACTGATATGCCACTTTTCCACGTTTAGCTAGAATCTCATATGGCCCGACATATCTCGGACTTAGCTTCCCTTTCTGTTCGAACCGTTTTAAGCTTCACATAGGTGATATTTTCAGGAATACCTTATCACCTATGGTGAATTTAGGATCTCTATGTCGATTATCTGCATATTGCTTTTGATGGTTCTGAGCTATTCGAACTCTTTCCTTAATAATGTCGACTACTCGATAAGTCTCTTCAACAAACTCTGGTCCAACAATACTCCGCTCTCCAACTTCATTCCAAAACAAAGGAGTTTGACATTTCTATCGTACCATGCTTTATAGGTGACATTTACATTGTAGCTTGGTAGCAACTTCAATCTACGATAACTTCTCAACTCAAGCTCCTTGAAATCAATTTCATAAGCTCGGGGCATATCTCTTAGGATCTGTATAGTCCGCTCTGACTGTCCGTTGGTTTAAGGTAAAATGCGGTACTCAACATCAACTTCATTCCCATTGTTTTCTGTAGATCCTCCCAAAACTTCGAGATAAAGCGTGAGCCTCTGTCAGATACTATGCTCTCAGGCATACCATTCAATATGGCAATATTATCCACATATAGCATAGTTTGCCGCTCTAAAGTACACCGAGGTCGTATAGCAATGGAATGAACTATCTTCATAAGACAATCAACAATCACCAAACTGCGTCAATCGATCTGGGAGTTAGTGGCAAATCGGTAACATAGTTCATTGTAATGCAGTTTCACTTCCAGACTGGCTCCGATAGTGGTTGTAGTAAGCCATATTGGTTTTGGTCTTTTAGCCTTTACTTGCTGACAATTCAGTTACTGAAACATGCATCTTGCCACAACTACTTCCATTCCCTTCCACCAAAATAATCTCTTCATATTTTGGTATATTTTATACTTCTAGGATGTACCCAATACGAAATAGAAGTGGCTTTTAGCATTATCTTGTATCTATGATCAACGTTTTTCATTTTTAGGTATGCATAATCATCCTTTGTATCTCAGGACCTTTTTCGCTTATGAAGTAAGTCAAGGTTAGGTTTTTTTTTTCTCTAAATCTTCTTGCACCGTTCTTATATACAGATCTAAAAAAAATTGCTACTTCTACTTCATCCATTAAATCAGAGATGATCTTTAACATTGTGAATGCAAGCGAGGAACTATTGCTCCATAAGTTCATCCACATGTTCTCGTTCAATTGGACCATCACGAGTTTCTATTATATGTTACTCTTCTTTCAAATATGAATCTATTGCTATGGAACACCAGGCAGCTATTGTACTAGGTCCTCCTTTTGGCTTCATTATTCCTTGTTGCTCGAAACCTCAATTACTATATTAGCCTTGCACCGGTGACATTGAATATTGATGTAAATTAAATATGTATGTAACCACAAGTGCACAGTATCGTGCAGTAACGGGTCAATTTCAGGAAAGAATCGCTATTATCTTAACTCAAATAAGGCAAAGCGTACCAAAGGGATTTGATTGAATTAACACCCTAATCACTTCGAATAAAAATTAATCAAGCAATAAAAACAATAATAACCATTCATAACGATACAAAAATTTACGAAACCACTAACCATAAAGTAACACAGATCTATTGCAAGAAAGGAACAAAATTAAAAGTAAAAGAATGTAAGAAAAGCTTATCTCGATAGAAGATTTCTCTGTCATTGCTCATCGTCTTGTTGTCACTCCAAGGCGATGTGCAAACAATTACAAAGGGAGCCTTCTCCCCTAAATTAAATTAGTAATGGGGTACAAACTATATTTATCTACCCTACTACAGAATTCTAAATCTGAAATTAAAACTTAAAAAAAAAAAAATAAATAAAAATAAACTTAAGCAAGAAGAACACAACTTGAAAAGAAAAAAACTAAGAATCTCAAACTCTCTTATAAATTCTCAAACTAAAAAAAAACTTCATAATAGAATTCTTGGATGGTTTTTCTATTGCTGAGCATCACATATATATACAAGTGAGTAAATATCACAATCAATCTTTACAATTGGATTGCAAGAGATTTTGTGGAGATAATTTTGATAACCAAATTCCAATCTTGTAGGTTCATTGTATGTGGACGATTCTTGAGTAAAAAAAATCTTGCACCAACTCATCATAATTTTAGCATTATTATCCCTTATTGAAAACTTCCATAATCGATTGGAGATTTATATTCTTCCATGTCATGCCAATCTTGTAAATTTGATTCCAAATAAGTAAGAAATATTTTCTCAAGAGAATGGAATCTTTCACATGAGATTGGGCTACTCTTTGACTTAGTCCAAGGCTGATCTTATACACAAAATTCATGGTTCTCCTCATAAAATTCATCTTATGCCCGGCTGTTGAGTTGACTGGGTGAGTTAACTGGACAGGATCACCAAAAATTCATAAAATGATATTTTCAAGTTCAAATTTCTCCATTCTTTCATCTACACCCAACAAATATAAAATTAACATTAAATACCTGAGAAGCATCATAAATAAAATAAGAGAGGTATATTTTATGTCCTAAATTCATATATAAAATGTGTTCATCAAATATCACAGTCTTAATCCTTCAGGAGTTCCAACCATCTCCTTAGCTTCATGTTCAACTATTTCTGGTTGAAGAGATAAGTAGGACTCTTGTAATCCGATTAGTCTGAAATCCTTCTCCATATAGATAATGTCTCCAAATCTTGATTGCATGAATCACAGTTGCTAACTCCAAATCATGAGTTGGGTGATTCTTTTCATGCTCTTTCAGTTATCTTGAAACATATGCAATCGCTTGTTTACCTTACATCAACCCGCATCCTAGACCCAATCTGGAAACATCGATGTGTAGGATAAAAGGTTCCCCTGGTACCAGAATGGTCAAGATGGGAGCCGATATCAGCCTTGCTTTCAATGTTTGGAAACCCTCCTCACATTTGTCGGTCCAAACAAACTTTTCTCCTTTCTTAGTCAAACTGGCGAGAGGTACGGCGATTCTAGGGTAATCTTCCACGAATCATCAATAATAACCAGCTAAACCTAAAAAACTTCTGATTTCTACAACATTCTTAGGTGCTTCCCATTTTACAATGGCTTCAATCTTGCTAGGATCCACTTTAATTCTTTCAACGGATACTACTTGGCCTAAGAAAGCGACTTCATTTAGGTAGAACTCACACTTTGTAAGTTTGGCGTAAAGCTTCTCTTTTCTTAGTCGCTGCAGAGCGACTCTTAGATTTGTGACATGAGTTTCTTTGTCCTTGGAGTAGACTAGTATGTCGTCAATAAATACAATGACTAACGTATCCAACATATCATGGAATACCCGATTCATGAGTTCCATAAAAGTTACGGGTGCGTTAGTCAATCCAAAAGACATGACTAAAAATTCATAATGTCCATATCTTGTTTTGAATGCTGTATTCAGAATATCACCTTCCTTAATCTTCAACTGATGGTATCCTGGTCGAAGATCAATTTTGGAGAACACTTTGGCACCTTGTAACTGATCGAACAAGTCATAAATCCGAGGCAACGAGTATCGATTCTTGACTAACTAGAATGGTGTGATGAACCGTCAATAACCATCAGTTCAACCAGGATCTCATATAGGCTATGCCAACCATGTTAAACCAAAACACATTCTACATTAATCAGAGATAATAAAGTAAATAGCAGAAGTCTTATTAATAATGAACTAAGGTCTAATCATGATAAATAATTAATATTTTAGTTATCTCCAAGTAACCAAAACATAATTTAATACATATTACAAATATCCAAATATGAAAGTTAAACACTAAGTGCATCCGTAGTTGAAACGCTTGCTTAATGAATCATAATAGCCCTCCACAGTTTACTCATCCATAGCCGCCACCCGTTCATATATTGACGTGTCGACATAATCTTCAATCGTAATACCTGCAACATTAGTAACTAAAAATAATTACGTGCGCGAGGATCAGCTCTCCAACTTGAGCTCAGTGAGTAAATGAAACAATGCAACAAACATATGCATGCATTTAATTTATATCTTTGGTCTAGTTTATAAGTTTACAATGTGCTATAGAAAGGATTAGAGGTTCTCGCACCTCTATATACGAGTGTGTGAATCCGCCCAATGGATCAAACACCATTGCCATCCCACATGCACCCACCATGGAATAGAGATAGAGCTAAAGTGTCTGGATCAAACATCGCATAACACTTCCCCTGATGCCCTACCCATACCAACACGTAAGCCCCTTCTTTAGAGTCTAGAAACATTCTTCACACTTGTCAGTCCAAATAAACTCCTCTCCCTTCTTGGTTAGCTTGGTAAGAGGTATTACGATCCTAGAGTAGTCCTCCATGAATCATCTATAATAACTAGTTGAACCTAAGAACTTCTGATCTCTGCAATGTTCTTAGGCGCTTTTCACCTTACGATTGCTTCTATCTTACTGGGGTCCACTTTAATCCCTTCTGATGTAACTACGTGACCTAAGAACTATACCTAGTTTAACCAGAACTCACACTTCTTGAATAAAGCTTCTCCCTTTTCAACAGTTGTAAGCTGCTCTAAGATCCGTTGTATGAGTTGCTTCATTCTTGGAATAAACCAAAATATCATCTATAAAAATTATGATCGACGTATCCAACATGTCATGAAATACCCAGTTCATCAACTCCATAAAAGATGTAAGGGCATTGGTTAATCCAAACGACATAATCGAGAACTTATAATGCCCAATCCTGGTTCTAAAAGTTGTCTTCGAGATATCACTGTCTAAACTCTTCAGCTGATGATATCTTGACCGAAGATCATTTTTGAAAAATACCTTTGCTCCTTGCAACTGTTTAAACAAGTCATCGATCTGAGATAATGGATATTGGTTCTTGATCGTGAGCTTGTTCAATTCTTGGTAGTCTATACACAAACGAACACTACCATCCTTCTTCTTTATGGGCCACACTAGTGCTTCCCAGGTGGTATACTAGACTGGATTAAACCTTAGTCTAGTAACTCTTGTAGTCGAGTCTTCAGTTCCTTCAATTCTATAATAGCCATTTTATAGGGTGCCTTTGATACATGTGCCATCCCTAGTAACAAGTCGATAACAAACTCAGTTGCACAATCAGGTGACAACCCAAGTAAGTCTCCTGGAAACACATCAGGGAATTTATGAATCACATCAATATCTTCCTTCTGTGGTGCTTCTTTAGTAACGTCCACCACAAATACCATATATCCAACTTTTTTCTTTTCAAGGCATCTCTTCGCCTTTAGTGCAAAGAGGATAAGCTTATACTTTCTAAGCAATATGCTTTCAATAAAATCAAATTATGTGCCATCTTTGCTCTTAAATGATAGTCTTTTCTATGCACATAGCAGCCTTATAGAGTGTTGAGAAAATCAGTGTGTCTTCAAGATGACATCAAAATCTACCATCTCAAGTCGATTTAGATTGCATCCAAATTATATCCATCCATATGATTCAAACATTGTTTATCACACTCATCAATCATAATATCTAGTCCAAAAAAGCTTGAACTATCAAAATTTGGTATAAAGGTCTTAAGAGCTTGTCTAGTTCCTTCATCTCTTATGATTTTTTAAGACTTTCGTTAATAATCTCATATCCCAAGAACTCATTAGCTTACATCTCTTTTATCACTGGTGTTCTACTCTGACCTCTCTTTCGTATATCTTGAAAAGCATCTTCTGACTATTTACTCATTACATATCCCAAGTCTATCTATAAGTATTAGGGTATATGCTTATATTATTATTAATTCCAATAAATTTACTTGGTCTTTACTTGATCATCTCACTCAACATTGGGCATAACTCAGTATTACTTGTACTAATCTGAATACTATCAATGCCACCATTTTTGATTTCATACTTGCATCCACTCTTAGATATGCCTTTAGAAATGTTCTTCCTTGTCAAACTTCATACTGATATAGCCATCTTTAACTCTATCAAGCTCTATCTACTCCTTTATTGGCTACACTTGATAGTTCTCATTTTTTGCTCATGCACTCCTTTATAGACATGACTCATATCCTACTCAATAATCTCAAAATAGATTCTCCATTACTTCATCTGAAGTCTCTTGGCTATAGCATCTAATCTGAATTCAATTGTCTTCCTCCAATAATTTCCTTATTAACTAAACATCTTATCAATGGATGTCAAGGAATATAAGAATCAGAATGTTTATCAAAAGTAATTCATTTCTTTCTTTCAAATTCAATATGATGAAGAATACTTGTTTTATCTAGTGAACCTAGATTTAAAGGATCAGGAGTAAATCTATGGTAATCCAACTAGCATCCAAAGGCCGTTAGATTGCCTGGTGGTCATAATACATGAAATAAAAGTTTTACAGCTCTTGACCTCCTGGTTACAGGTTCTATTGAGTTTATAATGCCATTGGTCAAGACATTATGAGAGTAAATCTCGAGAAAGTTTTGGTACATCAATAAATCAAGTATAAATCAGAAAGATGTACGCTCAACATGATTAAACCTTTAACTGTTCATTTAGTTTATATCTCTATTCATGTTGTCGACTATGAGAGTATCTTAGGTTGGTATAATCGGGACTAATTCTAAGGAAATAATATCTATAACTCCAATTGACAGGTTGAATCGATAAGGTATCTTGTCAAGGCATGAGAATTTAAAATCAGGTATGTGCATCCTCTATAATCATAAGAGTAAGTCAATGATGCACCGCATCCTATATAAACTTCTTTAGTTATATGGCCACAATAGATTTGATCCCTTGTTGAAAATGTTAGAGGCTTCATCTTCAGAAAGCATTCCTCAACCCTTGTCAGATCATTCTGCCATGATGCAGTTATCCCATACATCGGTGGCTGATAAGGGTAACCACCTTGATACACTGCTTGTTGTGCACCAAGCTTCTACACTGGGGTGTGCATTACCGGGACTTGCTGTATGGTAGGCACTGTGTTATAGCTAACAGTGCTGGAGGTACAGTGTTGCTACCAATTGGTACTATACATGGTCTGACCCGGAGGTGTTGGTGTAGCATTGGCAACTTGGATAGTGATTTCCATGGCAACTTGCAAAGTCAGTCTCATCTGTTGTTGCTCTTGTATTTTGTCAGGCCAAATTTATTACAATCGTAGCCAAGGCACTTGGTAGTCCAAGTAGATTAGCTGGAGTGGCCTAGTTGTTCACCTCCTTTGATTTGGTCCAATCTAATTATCATTATTTAGAATCTGCTCAGATGAGTTTTTACTACCCGTTCTCAACCCAGATAGTGGTGGGGTCATTGCAACCTCTTCTTAATGCTCAGTGGGCAATGGTTTAGTGTGTGGTGGATCTCACTCTGAGTCTCCACATCACCCAGGAGTATAGTTTTATCTTCTTTTATAGTTACTCCTATTTTTGGTGTATGACCATTGTTCTCCTATTTCTGTTGGATTTAGCCCGAGATCTTTCCCTTTTCCTCTACAGGGATTTAGGCGTTACTAGCCATTTTCCTTCTTCCTTTGTCATACATCGAGTTTCACATCTTGTGAATACCAATTTGGTATTTTAATTTTCTGCTTTATACATGCTCTCTTCTTGCTACTGTACTATATCCTTTGTACACTTAGACAACTGCCCGACTTATAGATCGTACCCTATATTATTTGTTTATCAGGATACATTTAGATTTTCTTTTTTTGTCTATGTATACATATGGTTCTACCTTTTATAAGTACATTATTGTCCTGTTTAAGTTCTGTCTCAACCAACACAGGTACTTATGATGTGCTTGTTTTAAAGCATTTAAGTTTATCCTAATTCAGTTCATAGACACAATCGTGAATGTATTTAGGTTTGATGGGCAAGGCCTGAGAGCTCTGATACCAAGTTATCACACCCCAATTCTGAACCAACCAGAATGGTGTGATGAACCGTCTATGAACCAACGGTTCAACTAGGATCTCGTATAGGCCGTGCCCAGTTGATTAAACCAGATACAACCACAATCATAATCAGAGTAAATAAATAATAGCGGAAGTCTTTAATATTAATGAACTGAGTATCTAACAGTGATAACGTAATTAATTATCCAATTATCTCCAAATGACTAAAGACATAAAATAAAATAAAGTAATCAATTACATGTTCTGATAATCCTACAACTAAATTTAATAAAAAAAACACATGAGTTGCACTCGCACGACGAATCATGCGACTCCACCATAGTTTCCACATCCATCGTAGTAACATATCCGTACATTGGTGCATTCATATAATCTTCCACGGTAGGACCTGCATCATCAACTAAAAAAAATATTTGACGTCGAAAGGGTGAGTACACATCATGGCTCAGTGAGCAAACAAAACAATGCAACAAACATATGCATGCATTCAATTCATATCTTTGGTCTGTTTTATAAGTTTGCAATGTGCTATAGAAAGGTTTGGTGGCTGCCCTACCTCTATAATTGAGTGTATAAATCCACCCAATGTATCAAACACCATTGCCGTCCCACATGCACCCATCATGGAATAGAGATAGAGCTAAAGTGTCCGGATCAAACACCGCATAACACTTCCCCTGATGCCCTATCCATACCAACACGTAAGCCCCTATTGACGAGGGCTTACAAACTGGGCTCACAATTAACCAATCGTAATGCCAAACAATGTATCCAAGGCCTCATCCCAGCATCCCTCAATATATCCATAGGGATAGAGCTAAGGCCCCCCGACAGAGTTAGATACTACACGCTCCGAGACCACCTCCCCTGATGCCCTACGACGTAATAGTTCTGCTAAGGTAATGGCGATACAACGATGTTAGTGGGCAAGACTTGAGTAGAGATAGATCTAGAGTCTGGTGATCAGGATGAACCACAATGTCACGTCCTCCCCCTGATGCTCGACTCGCATCCAACACACCAACCACACACATACATTCACATGCCTATTCCTAGCATCATCATCATCATCATCAAGTTATAAGTAAATAGAATTAAATATGCATGAGCAGTAATAGAAGGAATATTGGATCACATGTGAAATGCCCATTACAAACGTACAAGCATAGAACCATTCATGGCATTGGACTCAATATGTAAAACAACTTGTTATTAGCCAATTAGTTTAGGTCGTGTTCCCTCACTTTTGGTCGATGATTATTCTTCGTCCAAGCTTTGTAAATCACTTTTAGACCACTTGAAAACCTAACAAATTTATCGATTTTAAATTAGAGTTTATTTCCATCAATTCAGACTTCCAGAAGCTGAGTGGTCGCAAGTGTGGCTACACCTGTGGTCTCAGTTTCTGCGACCAGAGGGTGTATAGTCGATATGTGTGGTCGCATATCATGCGACCACACATGCGACCACACCCTCCCTGGAACTTTCCCGAGGGCGTATGGTCTATCATATGTATCTCGTGTGGTCTCATATCATGCGATCACACATGCGACCACAGCCTCCCTGCAACTTTCCCGAGGGCGTGTGGTCGATCATATGTGCCTCGTGTGGTCGATCAAACTGCGATCACACTAGTGATGGTCGAATTTTCTACTCTCAACTCAATTCCTTTGTGTTTTGATTCTTTGACTTATCATCATGATCCTTCCTGTGATTGTTCTATGACTTAAAATTCATATTTTTACATAATCCATCATCCTAATAGATTCCCTCCATGGATCTCTTAGAATTTGTCCATGGTTTTATGATTGGGGTCTTACTTTGAATCACTATCTCCTTCATGATCTATTCTAGACATTCAACTGATATGAGGAATGTTTTCATACCTTAAACTTGTTGGAGAATCAGAGTTCTCCCTGAATTGCCTTCTCTTAGTCTTCCTCTTCAATTCTCCTTCTCTTTCTCTCTCTTTCAGTTTGAGTTCTAAAAGGATGAAAGAGGCTAAGGGACGTCTTATATATAGAGAAAAACCCTCCATATAGAGTCCTACTTAGATTAGGAAAGAACCCCCTTCAGATTAGGAAGCTTTTCTAATCATGGAGTCAGTTTGACATCGTGTGGTCGCACGTGAGGTCGCAGAACCCATCGACTACACATCCAAAAACTGCCACCACATGTCCCAAACTCCAGTGGTCGCATTATTTTGAGGTGTGGTCGACCCCACCTGTTTAGGTATGCGACCACACACTCCTAATTAGATGATTTTGGTTTCAATTTCATACCTGGCCTTGTGGTTTCTTCATGCATTTGGTCCACTTGGACCGACCATGATAGGAAGACCTGATACAAGGTGGTAACACCGGTTAGTACGATACGGGTCTTACAGCCAGTGTCAAAGATTACTGTGAAAGTTTGCTCTGGTGATTCAAATCCAACTGTGACAAGGTAATCTCCTAACCCTGAATATCCTGTAAGTTTTACACCAGAATTTGATGCTGGATTTTGGTTGGTGGACATGGAAAAGAGGTGCTTGACTCGGGCTTTGTCTTGAAGGAGAATCTCAGGAAGGCTAGGAGGAGTTGTAGTCCCTCCTTTCAATGGTGAGCAGGGCCCATATTTGTAAGCAGCTTACAGTTTACTTAACGTTTTGGTACCTGGAAGCATGAAAGGTAGTCTTTAACAATGAAATAATTGTTTTATTCTTAGAGATAGATAAATAGATAGAGATCACTAAAATTAGTTTACTTATATTATATGTAAACAACTATTTTTTTTGTGGTCTCACTTCCAATATATGAAAATGATCGATCATATTTGGACTTCGATTTCTGTACACTAAATAGCCATTGAATTCCTCCTAAAACTGCCAAAATTAACTTTCAAATTTCAATGAAAATTCAAAGCTTTATATCTGCTTATCGCAGTTTTAAATTGGATGATTACGAGATTAATAGTTGAATTTGGAGACAACATATTTACCAATTCTGAGCACCCTGAATCACTCACGTCATACATATTTGGGGAAGGATCTCTCATGCTCTTTTCTCTGCAAGTTAGCCTCTATTTCTGTCTAGATAATTAGTAATTGTTATCCAAGAGGGATATAGATTTTGATGTTTGTAACCTATATAAAACTGTTCAGAGATAACTTAGTACTTTTTACTATTATCATAGTTGAGATTTTCTTGAATTTAAGCCTCGAGGTTTATACCTTTACATTAAAGGGTTTTTTATATTAAGAAAATAAATTTCTATTGGAATGGAGCTAGCAAATAACAAAGTAGACTTAGCCGGAACTTGCAATATGAGAAGTGGTTAATGTCATGAGTATGTAGAAAAATTTCTACCTGCCACCTAAGATGCCAAGTGATTGAATTGAATGAAAAGATGTGCCATGCTATTATTCAAGAATAGAAACCCAGATAGTATAAAGAGTATTGAAATTCCAGAAATACAAACACAAACGTATGGTTAAAATAAGACTCACCCTCAATTGGAATGGAACAAACTTTTGCTGGAATCAAGGAACTGATTGCAATAACATGCATGTGATGATCAAGCTTCATCGACTTTTTTTTAAATTCATAGCTTCAACCTTCTCCAGACAATTTGAGAGAAATAGAACAAAGGAAAGTAAAAGGTAAAGAAAGAAGGAACAGAAATATTTAGACATGGAAGGGTATTAGGTGCTCTAGTCAATCTCTTTTTCCTCCAAAGTAATGGTAATTAAAAAGTTGCCACCCAATCTTCAAAGGGCATATACATACGTACATACAACAATGCATATATATATATATATATATATATATATATATATATATATATATATAAAGTGGTAAGAATCTGTATCTTAAAGTGGCAAGAATCTCTAGAGAGAGAGAGGGGGATGTGATTCTATATCTTACCACTTTTAGAATATATAAGAGAGAGAGAGAGAGGGAGAGAGAGAGAGAGAGGGGGGGGAGGAGGACATGAATCTAAATCTTACCACTTTATGCAATATATATATATATATATATATATATATATAAAGAGAGAGAGGGGGGAGGATATGAATTTGTATCTAACCACTTTATGGAATATTCATGCATACATACATACATACATACATACATACATACATACATACATACATACATACATACATACATATATATATATATATATATATATATATATATATATATTATATATATATATATATATATATATATATAAAAGGAGAGAGGGGGAGGATTGAATTTGTATCTAACCACTTTATGGAATATTCATGCATACATACATACATACATACATACTACATACATACATACATACATACATACATACATATATATATATATATATATATATATATATATATATATATATATATATATATATATATATATATATATATATATATTGATGGATCTTGAATGACACTAAGAGGGGGGTGAATCAGTGTAGAAATCTTTTCAAACTTGACCCTACTATTTCACTACTGCCCAGAGCTGGTGAAGAAAACAACTAATGCAAACACACAAGCGTGTGCAAATCCACTTCGCTACCACTCAGTGGCTAGGTCTACCAGATTTACACACCCATCCTGCAGTTCATTCAACGCACTTCACAAAACACAGAAATAAAGCATTCCACAACACAAAAGGGTTATGTGGTTCACCACCACAGTGTGTGATGGCTAGTCCACGGAGTAATGCCCATTGGGCTCTGTATTTACTCAATACTCAACTTTTAGTCCTTTACAGGATAGGGATATTTACCCTATGTTTTCCCAGCATAAAACTAAGAGGGCATAACAATGCCAGGGTTCAGGCTATGATCGCCAGTGTCCAGCACCTACTGAACACAATACAAAATAATAGATTTGGGGCTTATGGCAATGTTCTACAATGAAACCCAAACTAGCTAGGTATTTAACATTTACCACCTAGGCTAGCATACAATAGACTCCCAAACTAGATAGGCATTCAGAGATTTCAACCTACTCTAGCATACATAGTATTGAATCAATAAACAATAAGAGAGTTAAGAAAGTCTCACAACCAATGCTTCCAAGTAGCCGACAGTATCTTTGGAGCTCTACACTACTCTCAGGAGGCTTTAACAACTTCCACCATGGGCAAAAGTCGATTCTCCAAGCATCTCCTTACCAACAAGCCTTATTCTCCCTCTCACATCCTAACAACCACCATTGATGCACAATGAAGTTTCTACCAACCTCTCATAAGCATTTTAACACCATTAATAAGCAATAGAGAGGTTAGTTAGAAACCAAAACTTCCAAAACCCTAAAACCCCCTCTTCTTCCTTGTTTTTCTTCTTTTTCAATTTTTTAGCTCAACACCCGAGCTCACAACCAGTCCCAACTAATAGAGAATTCAAAAATGAGTAATGCAACTTAAACCATCAGATTTGGATATGGGATGGCCAAGATATGGCCAAAACAAGATAGGCCAACCTGATTATAACAAATGGCATCTTTTAATGCCTTTCCATACGCTTGCGACGCACCAAATCAAACTGCCGCTGACAAAACAGTCGACGTTGTCGAGTTCTGGTTGGCGGCAGGTAAAATCTTTCCAGGGGGCCGTCGGATTTGCAGATTTAAGAGGGATGAGCTTTTGTCCCTTTCGATCAGTCAGATCGCGTCAGGCAGAGATTGACGCTAATCAAAACCATTCGATCGGGATCCATCGTGTCGCTGTACCGTACATGCACCGCGTTGGATCAAGGTGCCATCACCATGAAGTGCGGCGCACTCTTTTATCTTGCGCCAAGCCAATCTGAGTATGGGTGGGTGGATCCTGACGCGATTGTCAAGAAACATACGATCCCTAAATTTGTTAATCTGTTAGATCAGCATATGTCATGCGTGGCTTCATTATGGCTGCAAATCTTGCTTCTTCTCTTCTTCAACTTGACTAAAATGCCCCCAAATTTATATTGAATGGCCTCTGTAACCGAGGCACATTGTTGAGTATCACTTCAGGGCTGATTTCTAGAGAGCTTTTCTCTCTCCTAGAAATCAGTCGAACATGTTCCGTGCATTGCGGCTTGAGGGGTTTGCGGGAGGGGCATGCGAGGCAGCCATGCCCACGCGCAGCTTGTGGTGTGCGACATGGCATGCCATGTGGTGCCCTTTGCTGCCCAACGGTTGTGCTGCTGGCCTGTTGGCCTTGCGGCATGGCATGCTGTGGTTGGCCTTGGCTGCCCAGTGGCTGTGCTATTGGCCTGTGGGCTTTGCGGCATGGCACATTGTGGTTGGCCTTGGCTGCCCAGCAGCTGTACTGCTGGCATGTGGTGCCGTGACCCTCGACCATGCTGGCAGCCATGGTGGCATGCCACCTCAACCCTGTGGGTCCCACCCACATAAATTTCTCTCTCCTCATTCTCTCTCTTCTATTGAAGCATTGCCACATGACCAAAAACATTGCCACATTACTAAGAACACTGCCACATGACCAGTGGGGCTCGTAGACACTCTCTCATCAAACTGGTCCATTTTTCCTATTTTACCAACAATTACAATACGAAGGCCAACATATATATATATATATATATATATATATATATATATATATATATATATATATATATATATATATATATATATATAGAGAGAGAGAGAGAGAGAGAGAGAGAGAGAGGATATGAATGTGTATCTAACCAATTTATGGAATACACATATATACATACATCTTACTACTTTATTGAATATAGTATCTTTGCATTAGGACCGCTTGTGTACTCGTCGACCAATTAGTCGGTTAGGCAAAATTTAACCGTTACCTTAATTTCTACAGTTACTCATGTCTTTTCAACATTCGAGAAGTTAGAACTTTAAAACATCTCCCGTGAAAACAACACAGAACCAGACGTTCTATTAAAGTTAGTAACAACCGATCTAGCTAGACTCGACAACTTGGTGTATATTGACATTTTGAAGACTACAAGTATTGCTTAGGCTTCTGAAGTCGCACCCATCATGTCTGCACCAAGTTGAATAGATCCCATATCGTTGTGTCTCAAGGATAACGTCTTGCCAGATGACCGTCGAAAAGCTCAAAAAATACAAGCCAAGTGTTAGCTAGATAATGATCATGCTAGATTGAGCATGATCGTGATAAGATCTTCTATTGAAGGAAAGTTGGTTGGTGTGATTGATGCAAGATTGGTAATTTGGTTGGTGGGTAGGTGATTGTGGTAAGATCTCTTATAGAAGGAAAGTTGAGTAGGCTGATTTGGTTGGTGTACAAATTGTATGGATTGTATTACTATCTATGGATAGTTTCCCTTGTATTATTTCCTCTATTTAAAGGATAATAAACCTCCCCAAGAAGTATGAAGAACTTGGGGATTCTCACCGTGGAGTAGACTTCTGTGGTAGAAGTTCGAACCACGTAAATATTTTCTCGTCTTTCCTTTATGCATAAGTTAACATGGTATCAGAGCAGATACGTATCTGATCGTGGTGTTTAGGGCACTTTGTTCGCTCTCGTCGTGGTTTGCTGCCCGCATACTCGATAAGTTGTTATTTCTCTTGTTATTCTTTTAAATCATTTATCATGACTAGTTCCAAAGACTGTTGATAATAGTAAAGCTAGTTCTAGTTCTCATGAGATGAATACTGCTCACCTCTATCCTTCTCACGGGCCGCAATTACTTGCCATGGTCAAGGGCGTGAATTGCCCTTGGAGGCCGTGCCAAGCTTGGTTACGTAATGGTCAAATCAAGGCTCCCGCCTCTACGGATAATAAATTCCCGATTGGGAAGCCAATGATAATATGGTCATGTCATGGCTTTTAATTCTATGGAACCACAAATATATGAAATATTTACTTATCGAAACTTCTAAGATCCTTTGGGATTCCTAAAGGACAGTATGGCCAAGTTGATAACCCTCCGAATCTTTGAGTTACAACGAGATGCTCATCTGAACAACCTCCGCAACCATCGAGCATCTTGGTTCCAAAGAAAAGTGGGATGAGTACGTCGATCGCCCTCCGCCCAATCAATTGATACTTGCATCAACGTGAAGAGCGGGATCGCATTTTCAATTGTTGGCAAGTATTGTCCGAATATGAAGATCTTAAGCGTCAAATTCTTATGAGTGCTACTCTTCCTCATTTACCAATGTCGTGCGACTATTCAACGAGGAAACTCGTCGTCGGTAATGAGCCCAAACTGTGATGAATGAATCCATTGAAAATTCTGCTCACTCGGCCAATGGTCATGTTGCTATTGAGGGAAACACCCGGGTACAGGTCGATCTTTCTCTCGAGGGAGAGGAAAAGGACGCAGTTCTCATGCACCTTCCATTGTGATCACCGTAATCGGGATGGTCATACCAAGGACAGATGTTGGTCTTTATATCCTCACTTGCGCCTCCCAAAGATAAAGGACGGAACACCTCTTGCGCCAGTTAGTTCGCCCACACCACAATTCTCGATTGAACAACTCGCTGCCCAACTCCACGGCTTATGCGGTCACATGGAACTCCACTTCCACCACAAATTCGTGACTTCCGCATCGGAATGCCCTCTTGCTCGGCGTTTCTACAAAAGATCTTTATCATAGATTGGGGCTACCGATCATATGTGTTGCCATCGTATTTTTATCCGATATTCGCATGATAATGGTCATCGGCGTTATTACCGTGGCTAATGGTGCAAAGGTTCCATTGAAGGAATTGGAAAAATCAGCATTTTTCAAATACCGTGATGTTTTATTTGTACCTTCTCTATCTTGTAACCTATTATCGTCGCAAGATTACTAAAGACCACATGCATGTTATGTTTTTCCCAACAAGGTCATATTTCGGGACGGGTACACGGGAAGGCGATTGGTGAAGGTCGGTTCCTTCAAGGTGTTTACATTTTGGACTTTTCTCTGCGGCATTGGTTGTTCAACAAAACCACTAAGGACCACGGCTATGGCAGGCGAATGGGTCACCCATCGGATTCTGTCCTCCATTCTCTTAATCCCCATGTCTCTTGATTCTAGTACTTGTGAGACATGTCATATTCCAAGCAACATAGATTACCTTCCCTACTCGAATCATACTTCCACCGAATTGTTTGAATTAATTCATTCGATGTTTGGGGCCCGCCCAATTGACTCTCGGATGGTTTTAGATACTGTCACATTTATTGATGATAAACTAGATCTACTTGGTTGTATTTATTACGCCTAAAAGGAAGTGTTACAAGTTTTGGGAATTTTGTTACATGGTTCAAACTCAATTGATACTCCCATAAAATACTTGAGGCGATAATGGCACGAATATACCAATACCTCATTTGAGTCATTTCTTAAAGGTCTAGGTATTATTCACCAAACATCCTGTGTTGGTACCCCTCAACAAAATGGTATTGCCGGCGTAAAAATCGCCATCTCCTTGAAGTAACACGATCACCTTCATGGGCATATTCCCAAGTCCTCTGGGCGATGCTGTTCTCACCATGTTACTTGATTAATCGACTACCAAGTCAAACCACATGTCAAATCCCCTATGGAGGTTCTTACGGCGCTCCATTAATATTTCCCACCTTCGTGTGTTTGGGTGTATTTGTTATGTTCATTCTCAAGCGGTGGAAAGCTGGACCTCGGGCTCAAAGTACATTTTTTGGGATATTCTTACGTTAAAAAGGGTTACCGCTGCTATGATCCTTCGGTTCGAAAAATGTACATTTCTCGTGATGTCTTTTTCTTGAACGTCACCTCTCTTCCTGGCGGGACCAAAATTCGGGGGAGATTGATCGATTATGGTGAATTTGCTCCTCCCATACCTATTGTACATGGTGACAATAGTGAATTTAGTGATCATAGTAATCATCCTATTGCGGATCATCCTCACCTGTGAAGCCGTTCTGGAAATAGAGACAGTTGAAGAAAGTCCCGATCTACCGATGCCGAAGAAGATCTACTCGGGTGTCACAACCTTCTACTAGATTACGAGATTACTTCACCTATCACCTGCTGAATATCCAATTCAACAACATGTTTGCTAGACAAGTTTCTTCGAATTTTGGCATTCTTGAGCGTTGATTCTCACGAGAACCAATAATTTTCTGAGGCTAAGGTCTCTTACGTATGGATTAAGGCCATGAATGATGAGCTTCAGCTCTTGATAGAAACCACACTTGGGACATAGTACGTCTACCGCGGAAAGCGCGTGGCGTCGATGGGTATACAAGATCAAGTACAAAAGGATGGATCTATTGAAAGACACAAGGCAAGACTTGTTGCCAAAGGTTATACACAAACATATGGAGTTGACTACAAGGAAACCTTGCTCCGGTCGTGAAAATGAACATTGTGGAGTGTTAATGTCGTAGCAGTAAATTGTGGTTGGTCTTTATTTCAAATGGACGGAAAAAGCATTCTTGCAAGGAGACTTGAAGAAGAAGTATACATGACCACTCCTCCTGGTCATCCCTAGAACATCAAGGGAGTCGTGTGTAAGCCAACAAAGCCATTATGGGCTTAAACAACTCCACGGGCATGGTATGGTAAGTTGAGTACTGTTCTTATAAGTTTTGGCTCGTCGGAGTATGTCCGATTCATCGATGTTTGTTAGAAAGAATACCAACGGCATCATTGTTGTGTTGGTTTATGTTGATGACATGTCATCACGGTGATAATCTCTATGACAAGCGGCCTCAAACAGTATTTGAATGAGAAATTGACATCAAGGATCTAGGAAAATTACGGTACTTTCTCGGAATTGAAGTAGCCACATCGACTAAGGGTTGTTTATCTCTCAAAGAAAGTATACTTTGGATCTCTTGAAAGAGACCGGCAAGCTCGGTGCCAAACCGCCGATTCCCCATGGACTAAATAGTAAACTCATGAACTACTCCATTACAAGACAATACCGCTTTCAACGGTTAGTGGGAAGATTAATATACTTAACAATTACGGCGACATCTCTTATGCAGTAAGTTAGTGAGTCGGTTATGCAAGCACCCGAAGGACATATGGAACTATGACCGCATCCGCGCACCGAAACTGCCCGGGAAGAGGTATTTGGATGCGAAACATAATCACACAAGAATTGTGGGTTACACCGATCGACCGGGCGGAAGTCCCCGGACGAAAAATCCACTCTGGATTTTGCACCTTTGTGGGTGGCAATTTGGTCACGTGGAAAAGTAAGAAACAACATGTTGTGGCTCGTTCTAGCGTGAAGCGAATCGGGGCAATGGCTTCCACTACTAGCGAACCGTCGGCCGAGCTTTGTTACAGGAATTGGATCTTGTGACTCTAACCGTCGATGCAACTATATTGTGACAATCAAGCAGCCACTTATATTGCTTCTAACCGTCTTTCATGAACGGACCAAACATATAGAGGTGGATTGTCACTTTGTGCGTGAAAAAGTCGGATAACACCATGAAACTCCATATCGGAGTGAGGACAGCCGCGGATGTGTTCACCAAAGCCTACCCATAAAATCCTTTCACAAGATGTTGATCAAGTTGACCTCGATGATACTTCGCCCCAACTTGAGGGGAGTGTTAGCTAGATAATGATCATGCTAGATTGAGCATGATCGTGATAAGATCTTCTATTGAAGGAAAGTTGGTTGGTGTGATTGATGAAGATTGGTAATTTGGTTGGTGGGTAGGTGATTGTGGTAAGATCTCTTATAGAAGGAAAGTTGGTAGGCTGATTTGGTTGGTGTACAAATTGTATGGATGTATTACTATCTATGGATAGTTTCCCTGTATTATTTCCTCTATTTAAAGGATAATAAACCTCCCCAAGAAGTATGAAGAACTTGGGGATTCTCACCGTGGAGTAGACTTCTGTGGTAGAAGTTCGAACCACGTAAATATTTTCTCGTCTTTCCTTTATGCATAAGTTAACACCAAGTCTCGAGAGTACATTGTACAAGAAGGCAGTTTGTATCGGAAGTCATTCACACTTCCTCTTTTTCAATGTCTTCATCCCTCAAAAGCAGAATATGCAATTGCAAAAGTTCATGAAGGCATTTGTGGCAGCCATCTGGATGGCTGAGCTCTATGCCTAGAGTCCTCCAATGAAGATACTACAGGCCGCAAATGGAGAAACAATGTATTAAGTGTCCAGGAATGTGACAAGTGCCAATTCTTCACTCCAATCTTGCATTTACTTGCGGTACCATTACAGCCCATGCCCATGTCTAATCCCATTTGCGGTCTGGGGCATTGATATTCATGGTCCATTCCCAACGGCCAAGCATCAAAAGAAGTTTCTGATCATTGCCATCGATTACTTCTCTAAGTGGAACTCGAAGTTGTACCGAGCATGACCGTAGCAGGGGTAGAAGAGTTATTCTGACTTTCAATTGTATATCGATATGGCCTCCCCAGAATACTAGTGATTGACAATGAAACCCAATCACAAGTGCATCATCCCAACATTTTTGAGCCCCGGATCACCTCTGTTGCCTACCCACAAGCGAATGGACAGGCATAAGTCACAATTCGTACCATCCTTCTAGGATTGTCCTGATGACTGGAAGATAGGCGGAGCTCATAGACCAAGGAGCTGCCCTGCGTACTCTGGTCATATCGGACTGCAAGTCCAACACCTATAGACACCTATAGGAGAAACTCCATTCTTTCTTGCGTTCGGCTCAAAAGCTCTCATTCCAATCGAAGAGGTTAAACCAACTTACAGAGTATTCAACTTCTCAGAAGAAACCAACTTGAAAAACCTGCATCTGACTCTATACATGTTAGAAGATGTTAGAGAAACAAAAAGCAAGAGGATAGCAGTGTACCAACAAAAGGTTACCCGATACTTCAATTAAGAGTTTGCGAGTGACTATCCCAAGTTAGAGATCTGGAATTCTACGTAGGAGGTCCACGACGGACCCAACAAAACAAGGCAAACTCACCCAAAACTGGGAAGGCCCTTATCGAGTCATCAAAATGACTAGATCTAGCTCATATCATCTGGCCACAATGTACAGCTCAGCAGTTCCAAGAAGTAACAATATTCTTTTTTCCTTTATAATATAACATATTATTTTTCAAGGAGGTAAATTCTTATCATTTTATGTATCAAAAACTATGCAGACAATACAATCCTTGACAATTACAAAATGGTGGATCACATTTTTCAAAAATTTTGTGGAAAGTACTTTTTACCCTTAACTTTAAAAACTTTTGGAAATATATATGACAAAGATTATTTAAGAGAATGTATCAGATTCAAAATGCATCTATAGAGGTGCACCTATATGTATATAAAGGGTGCACGTGACAAAGAATAAATGGTATGATTGTGTGTAATGAAAAAGAAAAATCAGACAAAAGGAGACACGAAGGAAATAAATAAAGCAATCTAGGGCTGCAACATAAATATATAATGCAAGCCAATCTAGGTTTCCCAAAATGAGAGATTAGGAGAGTGAGTTATAAAAGTTCAAATACAAGCACAAAATTTGCAGAAATTTCAGTTTTGAGCAAACTCAAAGGTATATCTTACTCAATATAAATTGGAATGATCAGATTCTAAAGCCTACAAAACAAGGACGCATGAATCTACAACTTTTATAACAAATGTTTTCTTAGAAAAATAATGTAAGGTACTTGAAATGACTAATAAATCTATTCCACAAACGAGGATAGAATTCTAAGAATAAAATAAAATGAATAGAGATAGATATTATATAAGCTTAGACTCAACTCTTCTACAATGTGTTTGCAATTCTAATGGATTTGCACTCATTCAAGATGCAAGAAGGGATATGAAAGCTCCAATTCTTATAGATCGAAGTGAAACTCTTTTAGGTTTCAAGGCAGAATCTTCAAGGTTCAAAACAAGATTCACTTATCTTACCCAAAAAAATAATAATAAGAAGATTCACTTAGAGTATCAATATTTCATTCAAAATAATAATTTCTTCCAAACAAGACTGGGAGCCCTTTTATAAGCATTACAAAGCATAGAAACTGATAGTATTACCCATAAAATCCAAGGACGGAAAAAACAAACTTGAATCTTAAGATTGAAAACTCTAGAAAATTAAATAAAGAAGAAATAATTCCAATGTATAGGGATTGTCCAATGTGCTTTGAGGTGAAAGCCCGCCGTTCTTTTAAGAGAGTTGCGCGATTTGCACAAAGAGGATGCCCCAAAATGGATCAAAACTCAGGGCTGATCTACTCCAAAAATGTAAGGGGAGATCTAGTAGAGAAATTCACATAGGATCCAAATTTTCGCCATGTTTGTTCAGTTTCAGGCTCCTTTCCCATGGTTTCAAAAAAATAAGTCTATTGGCAACCTGAAACATCCCTCTTTCCAGTACCCTTTCCATGTCAGATGCATCAGAAAACTTAAACACAAAGCTCTCGTCTGCAAGCAGGAAGGTCTCTAAGGTACCTCTAAGCTTCCATTGATTTTCCAGAAACCTTTTCACAAAGTTAAACCAGGGTTTCTTGCCCAGGAAGAAGCCTAAAACTGTTGTACTGAGCAAGCTCGTGTCTTCTACCATTTCCTCTGAATCAAGTGGTCAAACTTCTTCTTTTCCACAGCTTTAGGACCTTCAAAAAATTTCTTACTACATGGCAAATTCGAAACAGCATGGTCTTGGTCATTATCACTCCCATGAATAATGTGATGCTTCTTACTCTATAATGTGTCAGAATCTCCTTATTCAAAATCACTCTTAGAAATATCATGAGGATCCATCTCTTAAACTTTAGAAATCCTTAAAAGCAGCACCTCATCCGAAATCTGACCTTCGTTGTTGGACTTTGGGTTGTAATTGTTGGCAAACGGACTACGTTTGATGAGAGAGACTGTCTGTGGATAGTGGGCCCCATTAGTGATGTGGCAGAGTTCCTTGTGCTTCTCATGTTGTGGTGTATCTTCTAAAGCATGTAAAATAAAAGAGAGAATGAAGAGAGAGAACATAGAGTGAGAAAGAGGAGAGAGAAATTGGTGGGTGGGACCCACTGTGTTAAGGTGGCATGCCAACATGGCCAAGGGCCACAGCACGATAGGTAGCAACCATGCCACATAGCCGAGGCTAGCAGCACTAGCAGGTGCCACACTGCCAAGGCTAGCAGCAGCAGCATGCTAGCATGCCCACAAGACTGCAAGGCCCAAAACAAGTAGCCGCATGCATGGCTTAGCATGATACGCACATTAAGTATATGTTATATTACCTTGAGAGATAACAAGGTGCTCGATGGAATGTTTAGAGAGAAGCACCATTCGGCCAAAAGGTGCTTCTCAGAGTGAGTTTATAAGAAAAACGGTTACATACACCATATCCTTCATTCTCAAGGCCATTTACATCAAGATAGAAAGGAGAAGATGTAAGATCAAAGGCCGGCATGAAGCCACGAGGTTCAGATGCAGATCTAACAGCCTTAAAAAAGGTGGGATCCAGCGCGTTGCGTCGCACGTGTCAGATTCTCCCGCTTATCATCTCATTGGTCGGATGCAACATAACTAGTTGTGCCATGTTTCACTCAGGGGAAAAATTGTTTAGGTGTACCGCATGCATGATGCGACAGTAGCTCAAATCCTGATCCGATGGCCGCCATCAAACTCGATTGTGCCTGACGTGATTTGTGCAAATCCAACGGCCATCATCTTTTCCCACCTTTTTAAGGTAATCCAGCGGTAAAAAATGAAGTCCTCTAGGAACCAATGGGAACTCGACACCAAGTTCTGTCACATCAGTGCTGGCGGCGATTCGGTGTTGCACGGGTGTACAGTGAAACTCCAAAAGATGCTTTTAGAATGTTCTGGTTGGTCGAACTTCAAACCACCATAACTCCCTCATCTGAAGTCCAAATCAGACAGTTCAAGTTGCAGTTTCCATATTTTTTGATCCTCTATCTATTGGGTGGTGTTGGGAGTCTTGAAAACAGATAAAAAAGGGAAAACTCATGAAAAAAATTAGAAAAAAGGGTTTCTCTAGGGTTTTAAAGGTTTGTGTAGTGTGGACTGAGCATTCAATTACCAATCAAGCTCTCTATTGCTCAGTAATGGAGTTTTGAATACTTATGAGAGATTGATAGAGCCATTATTGTACATCTATGGTGATTGTGAGGTTGTAAAAAGGAGAATGGATCTTTGTAAGCAAGATATACTTTGTGAATCAAGTTCTACCATCATTGAAAGCTATTGAAGGTTCCTGAGAGCAGTATAAAACTTCAAAGATATCATTGATTATTCGAATACGTTGGTTATGAGATTTTCTCAATTCCCTATCTATTTATTTCTTTCAATACATTGTATGCTAGCGTAAGTGGAAGTCGTTGAATGCCTAGCTAGTTTGGGAGTTCATCATTTGTTAGCTACGTGATGAATGTTGAATATCTAGCTAACTTTGGGGTTCATTGTAGGGCATTATTATAAGCCCAAAACTGATACTATTTGATTCCCGTGGGTGGGGTTAAGCATAGTGTGTGCAGCGAGTGTTGAACACTGGTAGATTGATACCTGAATACTGGCATTGTTATGCACTCTCAATTTTATGCTGGGAAAACATAGGATTTACATCCTTGTCTTGTAAAAAACTAAAAATAGAGTATCGAGTATATACAGAGTCCAGTGGGAATTACTCCCTGGACTAGCCATTACTTACACACTGTATTGGTGAACCATGCACATCTTGTGTTGTGGACTATTTTGCTTTCCTGTATATTGTGAAGTGCGTGGAATAGACTGCAAGATGGGTGCACATATCTGGTAGACTTGGCCACTGATTGGTAGCAAGGTAGATTTGCATACGATTCTGTATGCAGGACAGTGTGGTTCTCTATCAGTTCTTGGCAGGAGTAAAACAGTGGAAAAAGTCTAGGAAAATTTTTGACACTGATTCAACCCCCTCTCAGTGTCGACTCAGATTCATCAATTGGTATCAGAGTACCAGATTCTATGACAGCTTAATCAGCAACTGAAAGACCACAATACAGTCATGGCACCAGAGGAAGGTTCTCACAAATCCTCATTATTTGATGGAACAGACTTTGTGTTCTGAAAAAGAAAAATAGAGATTTACATAGGGTTTCTTGGATTTGATGTTTGGAAAACTGTTAAGAATGGATATACTCTACATGACACGAATGCTCCTAGTGCAGTAGACAAGAAGAACTTTGAGAACAATCAAAAGGCACTCAATGCCATTTGTAAGCATCCCATTTTTGCCATCCCCAGCTAAAACTTTGCCAACGTGCAAACAATAAGAGAGAGGGGAAAGATGGTTTGGCTTACCCAGCTCTACTCACATTGGCCCAGACCGGTTCAAATCCGACCAGTTCAACCCAGACCAATCCAATTCGGTTAAGCCCATGTGTATTTGTGTATGTATTTTAATGTATTAGTATACATTTTATGTATTATATCATTTTTATTATTATATTATGTTACATATTATATATTATTGTGTTTTCATACACTATTATCTATATGATATGTCGTATATGATTTTATATGTTAATATTATGTGAATTATTATACATATATATATATATATATATATATATATATATATATATATATATATATATATATATATATATATATATATATATATATATATATATATATATATATATATATATATATATATATATATTAACCAAATAATAAGAGAGAGTTTGAGTTTGAGTTAGAATAAGAAATCGGGAGAGAGAAAGTTTGAGAGAGAGTAAGAGACTAAGAGAAAGAGAGTTTGAGAGAGAATAGGAGACTGAGAGAAAGAGAGTTAAAGATGAGAGAAAGAGAGTTTGAGAGGGAGTTGAAAACCGAGAGAGAAGTCGAGAGAGACGGGATTGCTTAGAGTAATAAAAAGGAAAAGAGGGACTGAGGTAGGGGATTCTGGAATTTAGGACTTTTGGAGTGTTAGATTTATGGGCTTCATTAATTATTAATCTAGTCGATTAGTGGGAGTTTGATCGACACGGTATAAACCAATTTGGTTGGTTCACCACTGGTTTGAGATTGATAACCCTAATTCTTATTATGGGAAGGAATTAGGGGTTATGGCAGTATTTTTCTATAAATACTGATCAGGGTCCCCACAGCCATAGTTAATGAAATAATTCTCTCTGCACCCATTAGCAAGAAAACTGGGATCCTCTGAAGGCTGTGGAAGACTGTGGTCGAGGGATTAAGATCAAAGTTCCAAGACTGTATAGGGAGATCAAACTACATTACAGGTATGTGATAATTTTTAGTTTTCCTCTACCATTGTGTTCTATGAGATCTGTAGGCTATTAAAACTAACAGTTGGTATCAGAGCTAGACCTACAGACCTAGAATCAATGGAAGAATATAGTATACATCTCTATCTATGATTTTGATTGTAAGGTTTGAATATTTTTCAACTCATTCGAACAAATATGGCCAAATCATGTTCGTACCAAAAGAAAATTTTTTCGACCGGTGAAAGGTTATGAATAACATATCAAATTAAAGATCTTGTCGAGACGGTCACAATGATATAAATTTCGTGGCCGGCCAAAGCCGAATGCTCTCTGACGCGACGCCTACAAAAGAGAGTGAGATCCACTCGTCGAAAAAAAAAAAACTTGTCTGCAGCCACGACTCTGAAACCCTACCGAGTCCGAACGGCGAGTCGATTGGGTACACATGCGGGTCAAACGTGTGCCTTGGATAGTTGACCCATGACCCGACCAGTCGACCTGGAACCTAGCCCCGTGACCCAACCAATTGACCTGGAACTTAACCCGTTAACCTGACCCGTCGATCCAAAAAATTTACCCGGTACCCCGACCCGATAACCTGTGAGCAAACCCCGGTCTGGTTCGATTTAGTTTGGTTTGGCCCGGTTCGGTTTGCCTTCAGACCAAACCAGTTTTATTCCGATATTTCCAGGGTTTGAACCATTCCTGAGAGTGGGGTTCACACGCCTATTTAATCGGCGTGTGCTGAGGCATGGTAGGTCTGATCGACCTGCGGTTTCTTTCGTCGTATTCTTCTCGTCACGCTCTTTCTTCTGGTATACTATATTGATGATTTTTGATCTCTGTAGAGGGTACTTTTCAGTAAAATAGTACCTATGGGATACTTTTGAAACATGGTTTGCGATTTTTATGCAGTATTTGTTTCAATTTTAATTACCAGATGTATGTTGAGATTTATGGTGCATGATGTCAGATTATTTGAGTTTTATAAATGTTAAATATGTTTAACGTATGTGTTAAAATTCCCATTTAGCTATCCCATTCGATTTTGTAAATATTATGATGGGATTAGATGGTGACCACCAAAGTGGTACATTCAGTTTTTTATTATAATGTTTTCAAACTCAAAGTATTTTAATATTTATTGATAGCCCAGTTAGTCAATGTCCACCCAAAGGTGGCGTTATCAAGATTAAACAAGGTTCATGCACATGGTTTAAGGGGTATTGGCCTAGGGATTTTTCATTCACCCAAAGGTGATGGAATTCTGACGACCATTATTTCTTTGCAGTTTAGCACAGATATTGAAAATAACCAATGCATGTATCGTCCCAAAGGATGTATATGTAGTTCGGTTGACTTTTCAAAGAGAATAAATTAGCTTGTTCATGTAATATATATATATATATATATATATATATATATATATATATATATATATATATATATATATATATATATATATATATAAATTACTTGCTAGCTAATGTTTTGGTATTAATCATGGAATCATAATCATATACTCTATATTATAATTGATACTTATTATGATGATTAAATACCACAGGATGTCTATTCAATCAAGTTACTTAGCCGCTGTACCCATGTTGTCTGCTACAACTTATAAGAAATGGCTTAGGGAACTTAAGATAGCAATTGGTCTCTCTGACCTGGACATAGACATCATGGAAAGAAACCAGAAGACATAACTGAAAATAATACTCAGGCTGAAATTCAACATATGGAAAAATGGGAAAATGCTAATAAAAAGTGCACCCTAGTTATTCAGAGGACTGTCCCAAAGTCTATCTTAGAGAGCATTACTGATTTGGACAATGCAAAGAGATTGT